>JAPMOQ010036084.1:908768-921844 GCA_026543055.1 Argiope trifasciata
TCCATGGAGGTCAGAGTAGGGGTGTTTTATTTCTGGCCACCTTGTATGTTAATTTTACATGATAGTATATAAGATACATGATATATAATTTTACATGATAGTATAATAGACTAAGAAAATCATTCATAATATGTAGGCTAAGTACGAAAAGTTTTATTCATACTAAGCATAATAATTACTTTTTATGGATCACTAGTTTCACAACTCCAAATCCAGCCTCAGGGAATGCAATGGTTTCTTCGTTAAGAGTACATCCGTTCCAGACATGAATGCAAAATGATATAAAATGAATTTTATATTCAAAAGACTCGCATACCAGACCTGGTTAAAGAGGGATTTGACATGCATTAACGATGCAGGAGTTAAAAGATACTTCGGAAATGGTAGTTTCAAAAGTATCTGCAGTTAATTCGAAAGTAGTAAACTTGTATAGATAAAAAAAAATGATCATATCTCTCGAACAACTCTTTCTTTTATGTGTATTTGTATCGGGCGAAAATATTCTTAAACATGTTAGAGTTACATAAACAGCAGGGAATTTCTTTTATAAATATACGTAATAAATAAAATACTAAATAAAAATTTCAAACGATGAAATCCTAAAATTTAGTGCATTAAATTTGTAAAATTAAAGTGCAAATATTTTTATATTTGAAACGTATAAATTCTTTTAATGATATATTATGTTTAATTGCTTTTTTACATTCCATTAATTTATTTGCATATGTATTTACATTTAATTTTTGCTCTACTGAATTATAAACTCTTTAATTCTTAAATGGCAGTTATTGCGAAATAGATTACGACATGCTTCAAATTTCATATGGAAAAATTATTAAAAATTTTCAGTGAATTGTCTATTTATAATATTATATGTAATCACAGTTTAGTACGAATAGCCTTTTTCATTCAGATTAAAAACAAAGAAAAATTCAATTTTGTAGGATGTTATTCAGTTATTATTAAAATGTAAACGTTGAGTAATGATTTATTATGTTTCAGTTTCTAACTTTTTATAGCTTTTATGACTGCAATATAAAATGTTTACTGATTATTTATATTTATTGTAGATGTACCGTATGCATTGTTAATCTTTATTGTACTAAAAATACATTTGAATTGTCATAATTCATTATGGAATCATGTGAGTCGTATAATGTCTGCGGTAGTTTTGGGTTAAATTGAAATAAATAAAGTTATATTTTTTTATTTTCAACAAGGTATCAACAAGTAAAGCACATGCGCTTAAATATACTAATAAAAAATTAATGGATTGTAATATGAAATAGAAAGGAAAATATTGCTTGTTTATTACTTTTCCACATAAACGCCTTTGATATTGAGGAATTAGTCCAAACTATGAATCAATTTGAAAATTATGGTTTCATATAACGTCTTCGGTCTTTTTTTAACCGTCGTTGAAGTTCTTGATGGTTGCAAACAGAAGAAAAATCTATTTCTTTTCATATAAATTTTAAAGAATTTGGTTGAGAAGTTTTTAAGGAGCATACATCATACAACCAGATTTTGTACACTAAAATTATCATTCGTTTGTACCCATATAGAAGTGACTCGATGGTCAAAATGACTAGCTGATGTGTTCTATGAGACCAGTATTTTCAAACCAATCCAGATATTTTGCAAATCCATAGATATAAATGGCAGTGATTCGAAAATTAACACATAAGAGATAATTTCACTTAAATTTTATTTGATCATTAATTGCAATTTCTTATTATTGTTTTAAAGATTATATGCTTCAATTATAGATATACCACAATTATAGATTTTACCAGTCTATATCCAGTTATGGACTGGTAAAACATTCAAAAATGATAATAAGGAGAAGTATGGTTTTTATATCAAATAACTGGTACAACTTTGATTGAAATTCAATTTATTATAGGAGTATACTTAAAAATACCACAATTATTTAAATTGTATTATATATTACCTGAATGGTATGCAATAACAATGCAAAATTTTACGAAATACTCAATAATAACTCTGTTAAAAATTTCTTTTAGGATGTTATATCCCATCATTGTTTCTATTTGTTCTGCTTACGTAAACTCCCAATATTAATCATGAAAACAATTCCTTTTTCCCTGGCACTTCAACCTTAACAGTACTTAGTAACGATAACAGTTCATCTTCTCAATTAGCAATTGCAGAGACAACAGGCAGTAAAATGAGTGGCCGATAACAATCAATATACTTAACGACAGCTTTGATGAGTTTCTTTAATCCAGCAGCCAGGAATGGTACAGTTTCTTTTCGTTTCATTCTTAGGAAATGATGAAAGTACAAAGGACTAATGAGATCGCTACAACGAAATAAAACCTTTTATTGCCCGTTTTTGATACTTCGTTCATTTATTGGTGCTTAAACAGCTGAATCAGCATTAATATTACAGTTTTTCTTTTATAAGAAAGGTTTGAGGACACAATTTTGTAGACATCCTGTATTCAAATGTAGGTCAGATTTTAATGCCTAAAAAAGCTACATTCGAACAAGCTACAAGGATTTAAAAAAGCTTCACATTTGATAGTATAAAATCAGTCTTTCTGATAGTGGAAATCAGTCTTTCTGATATACTTAGTGTTTTATAAGAAAATATAAAGAAAACACATGCGAAATAATTTTTTAACTAAATTAGAGTTCCAAGCTTAAAATCAAACAGCTAGTACAAATTCATTTAAAATTAAATGGAAGAAAATGATTAATTATAAGAAAAATTGGAAGATGACTTCAAAGACAGACTTAAGTACCAAATTAAAATAGAAAAAACATGTGTCAGAAATATTCAATTCTAAGTCACAAGTTTGAAATATTATATATACATATTCCATCTAAATAATACATGCTTGAAAACTATATTCCTGTCTAATTGGAATCATACAGGGGGATACAAGGACAATCAGATTTAATTTAAATCATTTATATTCAACACATTAAAACTTAAATCTCCGAATAAAACGAAAATAAAGGATTATTTACATTTCCTAATTTGAAGTGTATAGATTTTACTCTAAATTGGTTTTAAAAAATGTGCCCTAAAAAAAGAAGAAAAAATGCTTAGTTAGATTATAACTGAATGAATCCCTAAGATGAAATAAATTTATCTTAATTCAAGCGTGGATATAATATAACATTGCGTTGTAATCATTTTACAAGACATACAAAAAATCAAAACAAATTGATATTACTCTCTAAATTTTGAATGGTTCATAAAAAAATGATTCGATATTTTTGATGGATGTCTTTTCTTTCCAATTATACTATTATTTTATATACATTTTTTAATATAATGTTCTATTTAATATCCGGTAATCTATGCGGTCATTGTAACATTGCATAAAATCTGACAACCACTGTACCTCTAATAACTGTGGACCGATCAAATATTTATCTGTCTTTACACAAACAGTCAAACACAATTAACAGAATATCCAAAGTGTAAGCAAAAAGTTATGAATATTCTATCCCTTGAATTTTATTTGTGCTGTTATATTTCATATTTATTTAAGCATTACATTATTATTACAAAGCAAGACTATACCATGAAAAGGTAAGAGGAAGTCTGTTAACAGTAATTAAAAATTAAAGTAAGCATTAAAGTGCATGGTGTAAAAACTTAACAATCTAAATACATATCACAAAAAAATACAAAAATTATTTTATCAAAAAATATAAATTCTTTATTTAGTAGTTTTAAAAATCCTTCAGAAAACATTATTTTGTGCATAAAAATTTTACCCAACTCTGATTAAACAACCTATAATGAGAAAAAAGAAATAGAAAGTTAGAAGATTACTCTTTCATGAAAAATAGGATTTTTATGAACAATGCATTTATATTTTTTTCATAATCACAATTTAAAGTTATATCTAAACTTGAAAGCGTGATTTATTTAAGCGCTTTTTGATGAAATCATAACGAATTGTAATGCATATTTTCCTTATATATATATATATATATATATATACTAAAAATCACAAATGTGCTAAAAATCACAAATTGTGGACATCTGCTTTAAAAAAGTAGAACGACTCATACGTTTCTGTTGGGGAGTAGACAAACTGAAGTAGGAAATGATTTCAAAGATATCAAAATTTCAGATGATTATATCTATCAGGATTTAAATCAAATCCTTAAATGGTTTTATTTAATTGTGAATTCTATGGTCGTGTGATTGATAAAAAATACCGACGAAAGCAAATCGGGTTATCCATACTCAAATTTAAACAATCCCCTTGAATGAAGGTAAGATTTCTTTTTTGGCAAACAAGAATGTTGAAATAAACCTACATTAAAAGTTCTTTATTTTGTATTTTCTAATTATATTTAAAAACAATTATGCTTATTACCGATTAAGATTTCAAGTATTTTGATGGAGTTTGCCTAGGCAGGGCTATCAAAATGTGTCAAAAGTTTTTAAAAAGCTGCAATAGCTTCGCCGGCAAGCTGCACACCACTTTCAGTTAAAATAAGTGGATTTAAATTTCAGAATTCCAAAGATTTGCATTCTGTTGCAGTAAGGTTGCAAAAAACTTAAACTAAGATTTATTTACTAATTTTTTTAATCGATCACGTTTTAATCCAGTGTTTCTCAATCTTTTAGTATTCACGGCCCAATTTTCAATCATAATTTTCATCTCGTACCCCCTACCCACCGCATACAATACACTGTATACAATAATAATGTATTTTGAGTATTTGTGCGCTAAACCTACACTACAACCTTAATTTTAAACTTTGCAAATTATCAAGAATATGGAAATTTATTGACAGTTTGCAACACCGATCCTCAGCATTGAAAAAACAAAAATCCTTCTCATTTTCATTGCTCTTGTATCCCTCCATGTCGGGCATTCTCACGGTTTCTCGAGAAGTTTTGATTTGTCTGGTCATCTTAAAAGTTAAGTTAGGAGCATGCGCAGATGTGAACAAATGTTTTCTCATAGGGAGAAGGAGAAAGTTTTATGACGCCAATTTCAATTCCAGACAATCTCATTTGAGTTGATCCTTCTATCGCAAATGAATCTATTCTGAATGTGTATGTTATATATATTTTCGTGCAATTGCAATTCACCGTATTAAATATTAGCTGCAGCAGACTTAGTTTTAGCTGCAGTTTATCCAGACATAATCATGGATATATTTTTAAGCGGGTGTAAGAGAGCACTAGACGATAGACAAGCATCAACAAGTACACAGACGAACATGGTTCCGAAAATAAAATCAAGAAAATATTCTCAACAATACTTAAACTTTAGGTTCACTAGTACTGAATTAATGAAGAAGAAAGGCCCCTGTGTATCATTTGCTCAAAAATGTTGGAGGCAGACAGCATGAAACCTAATAAACTTAAACAATATTTGGAAACGCTTCATAGTGAGTACGTAGACAAACTCAGAGAATTCTTCAAATTAAAATTAAGCTCATATGAAAAGCAAAAATCATTGTTTAAAAAATATTTGTATGTGAATAAAAAATCTTTAATTGCCTCTTACAAAGTTTTATATAAAATAGCCAGATGTAAAACGCCTCACACCATTGGTGAAGAGCTTATTTTGCCAGACACAATTGAGATTGTAGAAATTATGTTTGAAGATAATTTTGCAAAACAATTGCAGTCTATACCTCTTTCAAATGATACTGTTGCCCTTCGAATTGCTGATATAGCTGAAGATGTAGAGTGCCAGCTTTTGTCGAAGTTACGTGACAAATTGTTTTCAATACAACTCGATGAGGCAACAGATAGTAATAAAGATGCTCATTTCATTGCCTATGTTAGATTTTGTGATTATTTGTCAGTAGAAGAAGAATTACTTTTCTGCAAATTTTCTGCTATTTTCTGCAATAGAACTCAAAGCAATAGCACTCGCATTATTAACTATCTTAAATGATTTTATGAACGTGGCAAACATAGAATGGAAAAATTGAGTCGGAATATGCACCGATGGAGCTCGTTCTATATTCGGAATATTCCAAAGTATTCAAGCACTTGTGAAACAAAAATCGCCACAGTGCGTCTGGACGCATTGCATGATCCCCAGAGAAGCTTTGGCTTCCAAAGAAATGAGTCCTGGTTTGAATATTGTGTTAACTACGGTTGTAACGGTAGTAAATTATATAAAAATGACACCCCTGAAATCAAGAATCTTTTCCTCACTTTGTAAAGACATGAGTGCAGTACATTCATCGTTATTATTTTATTGCAAGGCAAGATGGTTATCACGAGGGAAATTTTTGCAACGTGTTTATGAAATAAGAGAAGAAATTGCGTTTTCCTAGAAGAGGAAAAATGACCGGAAGCTGAGAATTTCTCGATAGTTTATTTGTGGTGAAATTGAGCTTTCCAAATTTTCTCTTGGATATGCTCGCGCCCCCCCTCCCCATTAGTGTGCTCACGCCCCTCTAGGGGCTCGCGCCCCCAGGTTGAGAATCACTGTTTTAATCTATTGAAGTAGATAAGGGAATAAAGGACTTGTCTGGTTCATATAGTTTAGTTTAAATGCGAGCTGTAGGGTAGAAAACCCTTCTCGTCAGAAATTTAAGTCAATTAATAGATTATACAACAATAGGTGTTCAAATACACTGGATTAAACAAGCAGTTTAAAATTTGTTGTTTTGAATGATTCCTTATTTTTACACTTTAAACTCACCTGGTGGAGGGATTTTAGTTTAACGATTATTATGACATCCATTTCATTAATGATTTTTTTTTTAAACTTTGAAATCCAATTACACCTAAAATCTGCTTAACGATACGCTACCTCACGATGTGAATTAATTTGTAATTGCAAGTTAAACTGAATTAGGAGTTCCATTACGCTAATTTTGAACTAGCCCGAAGTTTCCTGACGTTTTCGATTTATATTTAAATTTCGGTATTTGTCTATCTCTATATCGATTTTTGAATTTGCTATAATTTCTCCTCGAAATATTGAGTACAGTGGATATATGTTAAAGTTTTAGCTTTTTGCTCGTAAAACTCCTATATAATACTGAGGTCATGAATTCAAAAGAATTTTTTTTTAAAGTTAAAAGCATCCTAGCATAAAACAAGTTCGAATTTGTTTTAAAAGATTCTGTTTAAAAACTAAGCGAGTTCTTTACGTCTTAATTTTAAAATTAAGAAATATGAAAATTTTAAAGATAATTCGAATTTAGAAATAATTTTAAAATATACTTTTGATTTATATTTGAAGTCTTCAAAAACAGTTATTTTTAATATCTACAAAGTTTTAAGAAAGGTTCGTGTGATTAATTTCATACACCGTCCAGCTTTGACATTGATAACATTAAAATTTGCATACCCAGTGTTAGAATTATGCAATAAAAGATTAAATTATATTCTTAAATAGTTTGAATTAAAATGCATTTGGATTAAGTATTCCATGAAATACTACAGTCTTACGTGCAATAGATTAATATAAATATAAAAAGACGTGTCATAAAAAGGCATTTTCAATGAGACGATTAAAGTTTAAGATTGTTAAAAGCACAACAAAAATTTTTTAGTTTTAGAAATTAATTAAGTTTACAAAAACTATGAATTAAAATATTTAAGTAAGGAAGTAATTAAGTAAGGAACTTCAATGGAAGCCGGACATTCTAAAATGCATAATCTCTTGATTTTAGATATAGAAAACTGTCAGACTTTGGCATGTAAGTTAAAATGAAATATTCAAATTATAGAAGAAAATTCTTGAAGAATTAATTTAAATATATAAATTATTAATTAGTTTAAAACGGTTACCAAAACATTCAATTGAAGCTTTGAATTAAAATAAAATGGGCTAACGAGTTATAAATTCTGACAATGATGGCAAGCCAAATTAAATGCAACTAAATAGCGCATGAAATGAGTTCAGAAATGCCATTAATATTTAATCATTGGTCTGTTTAGATAATTTTATGCGATTGCAATAAATTTAATTCCAGATAAACTAAGTTATTCTTTTTTTATTAATCATTTTGCGTAACTGTATTGCAAAAGTTCAGCTATATCCAGAATTGACCATTCCATTTAAATTCAAATTTAAGGAAATTGGAATACATAATACATCAATTTGAAAGTACAGAGGGAAGTACTGATGCAATTTTTAAATATTCTAGCATTTTACAGTTTGAATCCAAGTCCTACGAACTTTAGGAGTCTCAATTTAAAAGTATTTCTTAGAGCTATCTGGGTTAGAATTGAAAGGGCTGGAAGTGTTCAACATTCAGGTTTTTCATTTCATTTGCAAATATCTTCAAACTATCAGTAGAAGGTTAGTTTATAGAATAGTTAATTGGACTAATTATCGAAGATATACTTAAAATTTAATTATGGATTAAGAAGCTGAATTATTAGTTGTCAATAAACAACTTCCAGTCACGAATTTCGATGAAACACACGATGAGGTGTAATATACCATTGGGTAGAAGCTCATAAAAGTGAGATCAAACTTGAACACTATAAATTACTAAGCACTATAAAGTCAAGATATTTTTTTTAAAAATGAGAGTAAACTTCGTGCAGAATTGAAGATCTGAACTATTATCTTTAAAACCCAGAACCAGTTCTCTTCATATATATTTGTGAATGATGCATGTTATAATAGGACTTACAATCTTCTTCTGTTCAAGAAATCCTTGGTAACGACAATTGCAGTTTGAAGTATAAAATGCACTTCATCTGGGCAAATTCTCCCATCTATCAAGGTTAGATAAATTAAAATAATCCTTGCACCAAGTGATATTCCACTCACCTGCGATTTCGAGATAGCTACCTTACCAAATTCATCAACACGTTAAGTACTAGTTCCCTTGAGACCGATACTTTCTGTTCAAACTGCCGGTCCCAAACAGTCTAGATGGAAAGTATCAGTGACCAGCATATTAACGTGTTAACCACTATTTTAACTTACTAATTTACCCAAGTCTTATTCTGACATTTAACGGTTCATAACGGACCTATCTAGCAAAAATTTCCATTGTTATGAACTCAATCATTTGCTCTATTGTCGATACCAAGATTTGTAGAATTTTATTATCTCGCGGATATAAATACTACATTTACAGCAATTTTTAAGTTGTTAAATTCAACTTTTGAATCATCTTATCGATAAAGATTTGTTTTGAAAAGCGAACCGAGTTGGAAAATATTGCCCAAACTTAAAATTTGGAGACTTAAAGAATTATAATAAGATGCTACTATTTAATATTAGTCTTCTAGTCCGAAACCACTTTTTTAATGTCTGAATTTTGTTTGGCAGACTTATTTGACAGGTGATTTCTAATTTGATGGTTTGAAGAAAACTATCAAAATTTATAAAATCACCTTTCGCTGAAATTTCAGAAAGAAAATACTATAGTCGTGAATGCTATATACAACTGAAACTTGTCTCTAGTAAAGTCTAGCAAATTTAAGAAACTTAGCTTTCAAAACAATGAATCATTTTTGAAAGATTTAGATTCATATTGATCTGGCATTGAGATTCTCAACTCGGCTCTTGATACACTTGAAGAAATGATTGTTTAACTTAAGGATTATAATGTTTATATACATATAAAAATGGGAACTGAAATAAGTGGCCGTGTGATAATAAACAGTTTATAAGAAATGGGCATTATTTATTTGAATCTTCTGGTTTGAAGTTTAACCTGAGATGGGCCTGTTTGGCTAATAGTTATTTCATCTATTACCTTTGAAGCCAACGAAAATTAAAGACGTAAAACATAAATTTAAATTTATTTTAAATTAGAAAACATTGCTTTTTCATTGAATTTTCTTGAAAAATAATACAAATCCGTTTGGTTAAGTATCTAAAATCGAATCTAACTAGAGTAAGAACATTGGCATAATTTATAGTGATCAGTTTTATGAAATTCATCTATTTATTCAATTGGAATAAAGAATGAGCTTCACCGATTCCAAAATCTAAAAATAGTGCTTCAAAGTTGAAATTCACTAGCCAGCCAGCTAACACATGAATTTCGAAACGTTGAAATTCGCAAGGTGAACGACTTCATTGAGATTACGGTAAACTCGTATCCTTGGCCAATGCTTTCCTGCGTTCAGATATATCATACGATTGCAAAGATAATGTTTCCAATTTCTGTCCTTGATAATTAGCTGCTTAGGTAAATCGCAGGCTTCTGTAATATAATAACTGGCGGAGGATCATTTTAAACTCATTCAGAGTTTGAGTTTGATATTTTCCAAAGTTCTGAGAGAAGTAAAGATTGAATGCAAAAAATACTGTATAGATTTTCATATTAGAAATGCAGTGTTTAGGATGGTGTTAGAAACGAGCAACTAAATGTTTAGACTTTAAATTGTTTGAAGGTTAATATTTATGAAAATGACATTGCATTTTTTGAAAATTGCATTTTTTGAAACAAAATAAGATCCTATAATATTATACATACAATTACTTCCAGAAGGAATTGTATGTGTTGAGGCAAGGACAACAGTGCATTTTAACAACACGAGAATTTAAGTGATTGACTAAGCGATTTTGAATGAACTTGTCAAAAACTGGCCTCCGAATTTTCATTTACAGTCGATCATTTATCAAAATATTTACAAACTATATAATGGATATTCACATGACTACAAAATATATATAGTTGAATATGTCCAATAAAAGAATGCCAATTTGTAGAGTTCAGTTCAAAAATTAAGTCGTCTCAGAAAAGTTTTAGTTTTGTAAAATGACTTAGTTTTTGACGAATTTTAAATGGTCTACCCATTTCAATAGTTGCTTTCAATATATTCAGGAATCATTGATCGACTTTTCACTTATGAGAAGGATTCGAACTTCACAGATACAAAATAAGAAATACAAACTCTAAAACAATTACTTTATAATTTTATTCGTCTAAATGAAGAATAGTCAAAGTTCTTACTTGAAGGATTTGTTTTGAAATGCCTATGGATAGTTTACTTTCAATGGACTAAACTAGTAACAAAATAAATTTCGATTCTTTGCTTTGTAAGCTTGCCTCTTCTAATGTAAGTTTTAAAAATCACTCATCATTAGAAAAGATAATTTATTTTTCCATCATCCGGTCTCTACATTACTACCAAAACTGAGAAAAATATAAATTTTTTATCCATATAGATTAGTCTTTATATTTAACTTACAAATAATTTCATTGAAAGTGGTATTGTTTTGTTTATTGGATTAGTGAGGAGATGTCATCTGCCTATGGTCCTTTTAATTGAGTTGAAAAATGGAATGCCAATATTCATTAATTTTTAGGTCATTAAGCTAGCTATTCAAATACGCTTTATAAAATCATTAAATCCGATTCAATGCTGCCATTAAATATAGAGTTGGGTACCGTCTCAAGTTCTTAACCAATTTAATTATTACAATAATTTTTGATGTTGGCCATTGTTTGCGAAAATAACGATAAACGTGTGTTCAATTTATAAAATAAGTATCTCAAAATCAAAAAAAAAATAATAAAAATATGGATAAATTACTTATCAATAAATGGGATGGCAACTTCGCCGTCAAGTCTTGAAATAATGAAGACGAGTATTGAGCACACCATTACAAATATATCAAATAAATTGATTTATAAATAGCTCAAAAGGTAAAATGTTGGCAAGAATACTTCGTTTCAAAATGTCTTGAAAATTGCCTATCCAATCAAAGTGGATAAAAATCATAATCGTAATTTCTTTCTGACAATTTAGAGTTCATTTGCATTGAGACAAATCCTCTTCGTTCGTTCTGACGCCTAAAAATGCATTGTGGCGAGGATCATGCCTTGATAACAATAGATCACTTATTCAAAATACAAAATCACCCATTCAATGCATTGAATAAAGAAATGTTGCATGTTAAATCTTCCATCATGTATCAAATATCCTCACGTTGATGTGAATTACTCTGATGACTAATGTGGCTTTCCTTCATCGTTGGATCATGATTTAAAATATTGACTTACATTCCAATTTATACCTGTGTACTAAATAGGATGAATGGATCTAAGTTTACATATGAAATTTTATAACAAATGTTAAAAAAAATCGTTAGCCCAATACAAATTGAGATACTTATCTAACAAAACTACAATACATATATACGAGTTTTCAAGCAGGTTTGAAATGAAATGTAATACCTATAATTCCTTTTACCGTCTGTCAAAAATGACACTTTTGGCAATTCATAATGTATATATATATATATAACCTATATAAATGAACTGACCGAGACAACAGCAACACAGTTATTAACTGTGGTTGAGTTCTAAGGGCCACAACCGACCACAGTATTAGGCTTTTCTTGGGAGATACGTTCCATCACTGATGGGAGGCAGCAGACATCCAAGTTTTTCTGTATGAATCAGAATATCGAGAACCAACCACCATCCTGGAAGCTTTTCATAATCAATTACTAGGTGACTCCCAATATTAGCTATTGATGTGTAAAATAAAACAGTTAAAATCAAATAAAAGTGCAATAAAATCTGAGATGCCCTACTTCTGGCTCTCGAAAAAAATTCAGATTTCTAAATCTTAAATTAAGGTATATTACTTGCATTATTCAATTCCAATATTTCTATAATAATAAATATCTTTGTCATTCCTGGAAAGTGTTTATTGACTTTTATTGCATTCTCTTAAGAAACATTATGCCTTAAGTGCTAAAAGTCAGTTGAGAAGTCTTTTTTCTTCGCAACGCCAAAGTCATCCTTCCACAGGAATAAATAGATAAAAGTTTTCGTATCAATTCTAACTTTCCGGATAAGACATTTTTATTTGTTTTAGAATGATAAATACTGTTAAATAGCATCTGACACTTGTAATCGAAGAAAGCCGGAGAAAATATTGCAGCTTTTACCCTCTTAGTTCTGAGAAATAATCTCGTAAGATAAATGTTGTTTTGAAGTCAAGTGAACATGGCCTAAAATAAATGATGAAGCTAACAAACAAACGAAACAGACAACATTGTCAACAAGAAAATAATGCAGTTTTTCTGTTGTCTCAAGTCAAGAAAATATGACTGGACGAAAGGTTTAGATGTTAATTTCCGTAGCTGGAATTTAATCCTCAAAAAGCTATA
>JAPMOQ010036084.1:936844-1039879 GCA_026543055.1 Argiope trifasciata
TATATATTGTTTTTCATAGCTAAGATTATAAATTCTGTTTACTTAGAATCTTTCCATTTGATATTTTTGATGTATTTGAAATTTATCAAAAAACTTAGTGTAAAATTATTTAAATTTTACTCTAGTATTGACAAATATGCATGAAATGGCTATATTATTTACACAATAAATTTTATTAGCACATATGTATAAAAAATTAAATATATCTATAATAATTTTCTGCATTTGTGATGTCATGTGATTAGTTAAGATAAATGCTTAAGAAATAATAATGTTGGAGTAAATGTTAGAGAAAATTGTTTGCTACTTTGAAAACAACATAAAATAATTTTGATGATGCAGTATAGAATATTTGTACAAAACGGAGCATTTGTCAGCTAAAATGTGATAAGAAATAAATTTCAAAATTAATTTTAGTACTATTCATTGTTATTTCTACGCTTATTCATTCCGTTTCCAAGTTCTTTAGTATATGTTTCAAAAAAGAAGAAAATACTTGAGCCTCCCTTCGAAGAAACATGTTGGCTTAAAAAATTGAAAAATACAAACCTTTCCTCAACAAATAGAAGTTGATCCAAGCAATTCCGCAGAAATTCCTGGTTCCAATATTTTTGCTGATTGCGGTGCGTTTTGTCAAAACACAGATCAGAAGAGAGAAAATATTTCGAAACGTAAAAACTGAAATTGTTTTTTATGTTTTTTATGCACTCGACATGCCGATATCTGAAAATGCGTGGTAAAGTGGTATTCATGCTAAGGGAAATTTCATACAAAAAATTAATTTAAGATGATCTAAAAAATATATCATAAACATTATTATTTTATTTTTTTAAAAATAAAAATGAAATAATTTGCATTTTTACTGTATTTTTGGAATAAATTTTAAGATGATTAAAAGTATTTCTACTGCTCTTTTTTTCCAAATAGTACGCAATATTTAAAAAAAAATTGTTTCATATTTGAAAAACAAATTAAATAAACATAATTTTATTCGGTTTCTTTCATACATTTACGTCATTATGCGTTATAAGTAAAAGAACTATTGCTTATTTGCTTATTACGTGAAAATGGTAAAATTATATTGAGTTTGATATAACTTTTTGTAATATTTTTACAAGTTGAAGAAGAAACAGCAATCTAAACATATCCCTTATTTTCAAAGTAATGTAACTCATTCATATTATAACGTATTTTTTCAAAAATTTTTAACTATTTAGAGACAAAATAATTATTGCAATAAAATTTAGAATGTCATGCTTTTAATTAGAATTTTGTGAAAAATTATTTCAAAACTTAAAAAAAATAATCAATGATGATATCATAATCAATTTTCTTTTCTTCGATGAAAAAAAGAGTAAAATAAGCACATTAATCTTAAAATTAAATCAAATTTAAATGAGATTTGTTGTCAGTTTATTTTGATAATAGAAGTATTTTTTAAAAATATTTTGAAATTCTAAAGCCATCTCAAATATGTAATACAATCTAAAATAATCGGAATTAATAGCAAGACCTATTTAAGTATTTTGTTATTCTTTATTAATATATATTTCTTATTTATTCAAATTACAATCTAGATCAAATATTTTTAAGATAGAACATAAATTAGTGTTAACAAAGATCAGAAGATGCGAGTTTTAACATATATGTATTATATTCTATACGCAGAGAAATACAATAAGCGAGAGAAAATATCTTTAAACATAATTTCAAAAACAAGAAAACTTTAAATTAATTTGTTTTCAAGGTAACATCTTCTAGAAAGTCTGCAAGAAAATTAAATCTCCCATATATACAACATTCAGAAAATAGAATTATAGTAAATAGAATCATATAGTAAATAGAATTGTACATTTTCCTTTTTCACTGTCAACGCATTTTATTGCAAATTCTACATGAAACTAATCAAAACTCTTTATAGACTATCTATTCTTATATTTTTAAAAATTATTCAGTTCCACTGAAAGGAACTCTTGCTTACTAACTAGAATTGATGATTATTTGAAATTTAAATAAAAAATAATTTATTTTCAAAATCGAGGTATTGAATATTATTTCATTTAGACAAAAAATTCCAAATATGATTAAAAAAAAGTATTGGCTTTTATAATTGCAAATTCCTTCATATAACACTAAGTAACTCAAAACTTTTAAACAGGAATTAAATTAGATTGAATTAAATTTTAGTAGGAAATAAGAATGTTTTATTTCATTACAAGAGAGTTTTTTCCGAACTTAGGGCAGAACAATCTAAAATATATAGTCAATAAAGACTTTTTTTTTACATAGCGTCGAAATAAACCTAATATATTACCGCCAAATTATTGCTACTTGAATTTGCTTTGTCATTCAATAAAAAAAAACTAAAGAATATTAGATACTAAAATAATAGTAATTAAAACAAAAAAATTCACATTGACAAAGAGAATTAAAAAAAAAATTCTAAACAGAAATTTGGGAAAATCCATCGGATGCTTTGAATACCTTTAAAATAAAGTTATCAATTATATCCTCTTCTTTTATAATTAATGGAAAATAATTTGAAAAGAATATTTCATATTAAACATTAAATCTTTAATAAATGAAATAATACGTATGCAATTTAAAAAAAATGTGTAAAGTTTTAAACTGAGATTTCCTCTTTTTAAATTAAGTTACTAATAATTTTATTATTCTTTGTATTACATAAACATCTAGAAAAAGTAAAACATTTCTCCTGTTACAAATAAAAGTTATTTATTTTAAATCAATGATTGTACAAGGTAAAATCAAAAAAGCTTTTTAAATTTAGTAAAAATAGCATAGAAAAATTCAAAATATGTACTGAAAAAAGATAAATTATGTCTTTGTCATAACAAAATAACTTTTCCACATTACAAATAATACATTTTAGATGGTGTAAATTTAAAAATTAGCAAGACTATTTAAAATGATTTCGGGTCTTTTAATTAAAGCATTAAATTAATTTTTAAATATTATTTCAGGATAAAAGAGGCTTTCTTATGTTAAAAATTTATTATTATACCATTGTTCTAAATAAATCTGGGATTTTCTACATAGCATTGAGCCTACATTTAAGATAAAATATTTCATTTCCAAAAGAGGTAGTAAAAATCGAAAAATATGTATGAGGTTAAAAATATTTTTAAAATCAAGAGTTGAGTGTATTTTATCCTTGAATAGAAGTGTGATACGGTCTAAAAAATTTTTACTTATTTTTGTAAGACAATTATTTAAAAAAAAATTATAGAAGATAAATTTCTTCAAAAACTATTTAAATCGTTTTTTTTAATTAATGGATCGTGGCTAGTAATTTTGAATTATAACAAATTTTGGCTTTAAATAAACTTCGTTTTAAAATTTATTGAAATTGGTTTACAAGAATTTTTATTACACTTTGTTAATTTTTTCTTTAATCTTATTTGATTATTTTGCTTTATTTAGGGATATGTTTCCTGTTACAAAATCTTTTATAATTTCTCCCAAGGTTTGTGTAACATGTGAGAAATATATAATATCCAGTAGAATTCTGTGGCTTCTAATAAAGCCAAGAAGATTATGAAAAATATGTAAAAAATCTGAGTTTCATTTGAACAATAATATATTTTAAAATATATTCTTCTTAAAATATATCACATTTATGATGATAGATATAAAGCGAATTTCATCCATTTGTATCTTTAAATTTCACTTTGCAAACAATTTCTAATCAAAGTAATAATTCTTTTTTTAGGTTAATGATTTTTTTCTTTAGACTTCTGAGGGTTTTATTCAAAATGTAGAAAACAAATATCAAAATAATTTCTACAATTTTTTTTTGCTATTCTATTATGTCAGCATAAACTTAAGTAAATTAAATATAAGCTAGTTTTTCTCTCATGCTGGAATCAAATATTTTTTTAACGTAAAAAACCACCGATCAATAAAAGCAAAATTACTATCAAAATTATTTTCACACAATTAAAGATACTAAATATAATAGATTTTCAGACAGCAGTATTCCTTGAAGTAGCAATTGTAGCTTTCAATACGAACCCTCTTTCTGGAAATGTTGATAAAACAGCGGGATCTTGAGCTTTCATAAATCACAATTTTTTACTCTATTTCTCCTTCGTTTCAGTGTTGGAATAAAAATACAAAAATTAATCTGTGTGAAAAACCGAGGTTTCGCACCAAATTCTTCCAATGCTGCAGGTGTAGAAGAAGAGAAGAAGTAAGATAATATAAGAAATATGAATGATTCAGAAGAATATTTTTCTAGGTTCCACTTCAATTGGAAAAGTTAACTTTTCTACCTCTGATTGTCGCTTTATTATTTGCAATCAACAAAAGATTTTAAGGATGAATCTACCCTGATTTTTATTTTTTGTTTAGCTTTATTTGCCTCCTTGTGATAAATAGAAAAATTTCTGAATTAGTATATAAAATTTATTCTTATTGTGACGTCGTCCTTTCAAAATGATTCTTATTTTCTTATTTTTTTATTGTCATGAATAAAATGAATTTTTTTCCTTTTATTTGGTTATATAAGTATATTTTCCACCAGTTTTATTGATTTTT
This sequence comes from Argiope trifasciata, assembly GCA_026543055.1. Lineage (NCBI taxonomy): Eukaryota > Metazoa > Arthropoda > Arachnida > Araneae > Araneidae > Argiope > Argiope trifasciata. Next base: position 941,405 of record JAPMOQ010036084.1, read on the forward strand.
ATTTACTGTTATTAATCAGTACTTATCGTTTAATCTTCCGTGTTCACAATGTATATTATTGTGACATGTATATCTTTTTTCCTAGTGCAAATCATTGCTGGAAAATCAATAAAAATGAATTATTATCAGCCTAGTAATGTATATAAATATGACGAAATGATAATGATTTTCATATCTTTCATATGCAAGTATAGTATGGCAATTGAGCTTATAAAACTGAATTCGTATTATTTTATGACACCAAGCATAAATTGTATGTAACGTATACATTTATGACAACCTTTATAAGTATTTTGTAGGTTCTCCTTTGACACGCAATACAGCTTGGATTCGCCTAGGAATAGATTCATACAAGTATTGAATAGTGTTTACAGGAATATTGTACCATTCTTCCTTGATGTATCGTGAAATTTCTGAGAGAAATGTGAATGGGTGATACCGATTCCGAAATGAGAGTTTTAATATAGACCGCATTCGAAAATGTCACTTTTATTCACAGGTATATCCATTATTATGTCAACTATTTGTTCATTAATCCTACTTAACTTAAATGCAATACTATTATTTCAGAACTAGTCCAAGTTTAACAAATTAGGGAAGGCTATTTTCCTTACGTGGAATAAACAGAGTATTCACAAAAGCTCTTCTACTCCACATTAACTTCAGAACAACAATAAAGAATTTGCTATTTAGATACAGTAAAAATGACAGTGGTCTACACAGGAGTTCGGTTACAGCGCCACTTAACTGCAAACAATATATCTAGAACTCAATGTATCTCGAAAACGGGGAAAGAGAAAGGGAAAGGATCAATTAAAAATTGCAAGCATCTTCAATTTAGTACAAAAAGATATCTTCAGCACAATGATGCAAAGAACAAAAAAGTTCAGAGTTCTCTTTTATATTCATGATTCTCAAATCACAAAGGCATTAGAAATGAAATATAACGATTAATTGAATTAATGTATGGTTTCAACAAATATTTCTTAAAAACAACACATCACGTATGCATATTAGCAAACTTTTGGCTATGCATAGCAGAACTGAAAATGCAATAAGATAAAATGGTGTAATTTATAAATGTTTCAATAGAGATGAATCATTATTTAAAAACTTCTTTAAATATCCGCTCCTCATCAGTCATATTTTATATTTTTTATTTTAATCTCAAATAAAGACAAAATACATAAAATTCATTCCATATAAATTTTGATGAAACTACAATATAAATGCATCTAATAATAACGAGCTATAAATGAAAATTTTAGCGAATTTTATGAATGCATAGTTACATTATTATATTTTATAAATAATTTTGCTCTATGTCACTTAAAAGGTAAAGGTATATTCTTACGTTATTCTAGTGCTTAGAATTTAAAATCCCCCTCTAAATATTTTCCAGGATCTCTTTCATTTATTAAATACAACGTATTTTATCAATGCATCCCCTAGATATCTTACTCGATCTTTTCTGTTATTATAATGATTACATAAAAATCGGTGCTTCTATTATAAGAGGATTAGCATTTATAAGGTATGATCAGGCTTATAACATTTTAAATACTTTTGGCATAAGACTTTATATGATATCTCAACAATTTATAATTTCATATAATTTCTCGAAAACATTCTAATAATAATTAATAAACATTCAAATAATATTTCAGAAACATTCTAATAATAATCCTTTTGTGAATTTTTAACTAAATAAGCTAAAATTTATACTTACTTTTCATACCTTATTATCTTGATAAAGTTCTTTTCCTTGCATTTCAAAATATTCTTTTGTTTTTTTATGATGTAAAAGATTAGAATTCAAAAGTAAAAACGTCGGTACCCGTTTTTCCAAATCTAAATGTTTGTCATCACAGGAAAAAGCTTTTAAACGAAACTGAAGTCTTGCTAAATGTATTCTGCTCAAGAATTTCAGTTTTCTATGAAAAAAATGTACTTTCTTTATCCGAAATGAAATCTAAGGGAATCTAAGGAAGGAAATTATCAGTCCTGAAGAAACCAGACGTAAGAAAACCTTCGTTCCGTAAGCAGTTTCTCAAGTAAAAGCATCCGCTCAATGAAGCATTATCTTTTAGTTCCATAGGAAATGATATAGACATATTTCTTCCAAACGTCTACTACCATATAGCAACGGAGAGATGTTTATTGATTTCAAGCAAAGCAATTTCTGAGATTTTCTGAGATATTATCTTTATTGGTGTTCAGGTTGTATGTATATCTATTTCGAGAACACTTATTTTGAATAGCAACCTTCTGTAAATTAAAAATTAAATATTTGTGATTGATACCAATTATTTAAAAACGATATTTTTTTAGGAAAATCATTTTTCATATATATTAATAAAAAGTATCGCTTGGTTGAAATTTCATAGCGTTGTCATTTTGCAAAATTGTTTAAAATTTCATTCTTATTATACATTTAAAATTTGGAAAAGGAAATGCTGCATTCTTATATCTTAATTTATAAAAGAATTATATGTATGATACTTGAAGATCATAAGGGTATTGTTCTGCCCTTTATTCGTTTAAATGAATACTTTTGATTTAATTCGTTTAAAATTTAGCTGCACAAAGCATTACTCTATTGAAAAGGATGATGAAAATATAATAAAGCAATTTATAGAGCTCTATAGCATTTACTATTACCGAGAAACATGCCTTTGCTAGTCTTTCAGGGGTAGTTGCTGATATTTTGACCATGATCCTTTTTTATCGCTATTATCAAAGTGATATATTCCCTCACAAATGTTTAAGAATTATTAATGTTCTTCAATAGGATATAATTAATTTTAAAAAACGCGTACTGCTCTTGCGTGTGTTTCAAAATATCCACAAACTCCTATTTTGGAAAAAAATGCACAAGTAGAAAGACATACTCCTTGTATTTCTTTCAATAACATATTTTAATTTTTTTAAAGACCATAATACTATTTTTTAATTTATTCTGATCTGAATAGCTTATATTTGTTAACAGTTAGATTAATGGTAAAAAAAGGCAAGTGATTAGAACTGATTGTATTTATGGTAATATAAATATGATATTTAAAGCGGTTTATACCAATTTTGCTGTCAGCCAAATGAAAATAGCATCTCTACGCACTTTCATCTTATTTGTTTTGGATAAAAATTCTCAATTCATCTCTAAACAGAAAATGTGTCTATGTATAACGCAACAATCTGAATTTATTGAAATAAATTTTTTGACTTTCTGTCATTGACAATATTTTAACATTTACCAAGATAAAAATATAGATATAGGAGAATGGCCTCAAAAATATTATCGAATATCACTTTAGGAAAATATTGGCTGAAAGAGCTCTTGGCTCGATTCATGAAAATTTATTGAAGATGCAAAAAATAAAACATGATTCAGGAGAAGGTAAAGATAACTTACTGCGAGCTATCATTTTACAAAATATGTAAGAATCCTTCTTATAGCAATATCAAAATAAGAAAAAAAATAACATTAAGGTGACAAAAATGCTATTCTCTGTAGCTAAAAAGATGAAATATATACTTTGGAATAAATATCCATATATATTTGAACAGTGGGTAATATGTCTCTGAACCTATTCAGAGCTCTGAGAAGCTACTGAAACCTTGATTTTAATATTTATCTTAGTGAAACATGCTACTTTTATTGGTTTATTACGAATTCAATTCAAATTTAAATTTTTGGTTAGTTTAACCACAATTTTAATGCCTTCTTTATTTTATTTTTCTTAGTGTTTATTACATTTATATTTTTAAATAGAAATAATTATCTAATAATTTAATAATAGTAAAATAATAAAGTCATAAATGTTTAATAACATTTTTCTTTCTTTTTTTTTACCTAAAGGAAAAGCAACGTAATGGAAATACATTTATTTAAGAAATAGATTAAGGTTTCATCAATTATTTCAAAACTTCATTGGCGATATTAATTTTTTAATAAAATATGTGTTACAAAGTTTCCAATTTGAAAATGAAAATTTGTTAGAAATTGAAAGAATTTCTTCTATCAGATTTTAATGTATAGTCAAATTCATATGATTTCATTAAACGAAATATTCCGAATAAGCTTAGAAATATTTAAAATTTATTTTAAATAAACAATCTAATAAAATAAATATAGTACTAGAAATTCTTTATTTTGGCACAGTAAAAATCAGTAACTGCTCTTTGGAGAATTCCTCCCCCCCCTATCAAATTTCAAAACTTTTTTGAATGTTTTTATTAACTTTTTAATGAAGCAATAGAAAATAGCTTCTTATACTGTTCTTTTTTCTTTTGTTGTAACATTTGCGAAGTTGGATTTGAAAGTAAGCCCTGAAAAAATATTAAAATAGAATTGTTATATAACTTGTGTGAATTACACTTGGTCCAAAAAAACCACTTTATTTTCCTTTTATTCTTTTTTTCCTACCAATGAGACAGGAGAAAATATCGTTCGATCTTTCAACATAAAACATGGTGTAAAAATGGGAAGTAAATTGAAATTTAAGGAGCTGCTGTAAAGTTCCATTTTATGTCTTGCATTCACGGCTTGTTGCTTTTATTTTATAGCAACACAAAGCATTAAAGTTGAGAAATGCTCCTAACAACTTGGGATAAAAACTTTGAAATTCTGGTCATTTAATTAAAGAACTACTAAAGTTTAATTTTTTTAATAAATATTATTATTTAAGAGTATTTTGAAATTTTTATAGCAGATTGCATTAATTATTTTTTTATAGTTTCATGATTTTGATTACAAGAAATTGTTAGAAAAAAGCTAATGAGAATAAACTTTGTTAAAAATATTTTTTTTCAACTCTGTTTCTAGTTTTAAGTCAACTCTATTCCAAAATATATTATAAAAGCATTTCAGTTGATTACTTATTCTAACCCTGCTTGCATATTTTTATTTTACACTTTAATGTAGGAACTAGGTAATTTGTTTAATATTACAGAAATTTACATAAGCTGTAAGAAATGTGTATATAAAAAAAAGCAACCTCAGAATTCCTATTTGAATAGCAATAGGCTCTTAGAGCAGAAAATGTCATCTAATTAAGTAGAGAAGGTATACCTTTTACGGGTTAAAAGAAATTGCTAAATTATGTGTGTGTCAGAAAGTAATTACAGTTTTCATTTATTATATTATAACAATAGGAATATTAAACATTTAAGACGATAGATACAAAAAAATTATAATTTATTCATATGAGATAATAATTATTTGTATATTGATATAAATGTTTTTTAAATAGAAAAAAAAGTAATATTATAAATTAAAGATGAATTAATAAAAACAATTCTAAATAATTTCAGAAACTTAATACCTATTTTAATAATAAATTCTAACTGTACATTTGATGAAAATTAGGGAAAATCGGACATTGGAAGAACACAATATCTTGATTCATATTACTTCAATATCATTAATCTTATGAATTGAAATTTCATTTATGATAATATTTACGAAATATATATATATATTTTTTCAAAAATAAATGACCAGATTTGAAAAATTTCTATTTTCGAAAATAATATTTAATGAATAGTAAAAGTAATATCTCATTTCAAATAGTGATACCTGAAAGTTAAGAATAATTTTCCAATTTTGGCATTTAACTTCTCTCTTCAGTCATAATTATTTTGGTATAATGATCATATTGTTATTTTATTGTAATTATTACCGGAGGATGTTACCAATTTTATGTTTCAACAAGATGGAGCTCCCTCCTGTTGGGATTTGGAGATTCATAACATACCTTACCATGGGGCTTCCATAACGCTATATTGGATGTGCAAATAACAATAATTTATCCTTAACCAATATGATTTCATTTAATGGATTTACACAAAAGACTTTGCTTTATGTTCCCCATTAACATATAATAAACGGCGCATATCGCTGCATTAGACTTATTGACAGTGTAGAAAATTAAAAATAGTTAGAGTAAATTTGATTACATATAAGATATTATTGTCACACATAAAACATTTGTAAATGAAGAAAAAAATTCCCTATAACTGATTATATAATATGCAAAAGGTTTGATAACTTCAGTTTGATATCTGTTAATTCATTTATGCTAACCATTCATCTAGCTCAAAACCTGATTATATGTGAATTTCTCTCTTTCACTCAAACATAAGGAACAGTTGTAATATTAATTCCTTGCGATATTACTTGGATTTTTGAGCACTTTTTTTACTTGCGTTATTTTTTAAAGAATTTTTTGAGAGAGGTTTTATTTTATTGACAAGTAACGCGATGAAGATCATTATCATATTTTCCAAATTTGAAATGAAGGGTTAATTTCTGAGTATATGTGATGCTCATAAGATAATAAATTACTGTTGGAGTCGGTTAAAAATTGCGTAAACAATACTTACTCAAAAGCTTTTAACAGGTAAACTGTTCGAAAAAAAACAAAATGACAGTATATAGTAATTTTGATATAAAGTGTTATGGACTTACATGAATGTTACACAATTTTCTTCACAATTATTTAAAATATCTTAAAATACATGAAATTCTCTCTAATTTAATGTTCATAATTTACGTATCATGATTTAGGGCACTTTTCTGAATATCTTGGAGATGCCGTAACAATTTCAAAGATGTAAAGAATTCAAATGATATCCTAGGCATATCGATCACTTGGCTTATTAAAGATTACTTACGTATTGTCTGATGCCAAATTACTTATGCAATCTGTAAAGTGAGTGCAAAAAACAAGTTTATACAAGAAAGGAAAGTCAAAAAAAAATCTTCAAAGGGGAACAAAAAGCATTTTCATAATCTCCATGTATAATTTAAATAAATTATTGTAGATTTACAGAAAAATTACTGTTTTTTTAATCACTTTAATATTTGTACATAATTTTTCTAAGGAAAAGATATTTATTATACCTTAAAAAAGGAATTTCCTTCTCACCATGTCTCGCAATCAACAAATGATGAATGTCAAATACTAGCTTTCAACAAGGGAAATGCATATAAAATCAATTAAAAATCTTTTGTACCCGAGTTCGATGTCTATGTGAGACTATTAATATCTTTGTCACACTAATATGCTTCAAAAGTCAAATAATCTTGAAAAAATATAAAGTATGAATCACTTTTATAATGAACTAGGAAACTAAAATGATTTAGCATATCAATATCAATTCAATAATGCATAATTGATTTATTGGGATAAAAAGTATTAAGACTTGCTTTTCCTCTTCACAAAAGTGAATTTCATCCATTTTCTTTGAAACATATTTCTAAAAGGTAGGCATATTTTTGATAACACTCAAAGAGAAATGCTTTACATTTGGCATGCTAAAAGTATGGGCATTTTTACTGTCAAGCCATTTCGTTATATTTTTTTTCTTTCATTTTGCTTTTATCTCCAAACATCATTTGGACTTGCAAAATAGGCTTTTACGAAGCGTATAAAAGGAAGGAGATTTCTTTATGGAAGAAAGAAAGCAAAAGTAAAAAAAGGAGGTAGCAAGTGTCCCAAAAAGAAAAGACTTCTCTGCAGAAGTATTTTTTATCGCATTGATGGCCTGTTGTTTTTTATACACTTTTCTTCCTGCTTTTTTTTTCTTTATTTTCCTCCTATTTCTCTGCTCACCCCATCCAAGAAAGTGAAAGTTTAGATGCGAAGCAATTTGTAACTGAAAAGATCTAGGACTTTCAAAAGGAGATAAAGTCCGTAAAAGATTACCTCAGGCACAATTTGGGACAAAGTCTGTTACCCTGCTTCTGACACTATACATTCCCTGCGAGCTTTAAGCTTGCGGGGAATGTCCTTCGTTAAATCCGAAACGCATCAAAGGTTGTTAGAGAACGACAACGGTCATCTCGCAGACGGCAGTACAGCTATTTAAAGTTACATTTGATTTAATTACGCATTTACAGTAGAATGAAATACTGATTTCGTGTGGAACGTGATTTCGAAGGTTAAAAGTGAATCAAGTCCTTACTGTAATCAATTTTGTAACTGATAAAATTCGCTACAACATAATGGCAAAGAATTCTTTTCATTCTTACCTTTTGAAATATGAAGCCAGTTAAACTGTAATGAGATATACTGCTAAAACTTTCTTGACAGCCTTCAAAATCAAAGTGATAATTCTTCGTTGCATGAATGAAACAAAGTCACAATTCTGAATACATATAAAGAAATATTAAAAATACACTCTACTTTTAAATGAATATGGTTTAGTTTAATTATTTTAATGCCTTGTTTTTTTAAACAACACTAGGGCTAAATTGGGACGGGCCTCATAACTTTGAATCACAGTCAGGTGACAAGGACAACACCTGAGCTGGCCTCCATCTTCCCAAACTGGAACGCCACTCCTCTGGGGAGACATTTGACTCCGACGAAATTAACGTGAACCAGACCCACTTGCACGGCATTTCGGTGTAATCGGGTTCTGAAGCCAAGACCTTACCACCAGGTCGTCGTGGCCTTGCTATTAGATGATATAGAGCTATTTTAAATGTTAAAGCATTATAAAAAATATATTTAAAATTTAAATATTTCTAATGTTTATACATTGATTCGGTTTTTATTTCTATTTAATCGGGCTTATCGAGTCATGTGATATTCATTATGAAGAAGAATTAATGTCTCTTATTTATCAATTTGGCAACATTGCCAATTACCACAGAAAGTTGCATAATATCGTTCAATATCATATAGAATTGTTTGACAGTATTATAAAATACTAAGAATATTTGAATATCAAGTAATAATGTGCAATAAATTCTTGTTTGCCCATATATGTTTTGAGATTTAGAATGAAGTTGATTAAGAGAGGATAAAAGAGAAAAATGATTGAAACCTTTCTGCAACAGTATACACTATTCACATGCCACTGATAACAGTATAACAAATGGAAAATTCAATTTTTTAAATTATAGTTAAATGAAATTTCTTCATCTAAAAATATGTGTTTTAAAATAAGGATTTTGAGAGTTTAACTGAAATTAGTTGGATTTAATTTTTTAAAGTTTAATTTTAATGACGGACCATTTTAAAGCAATACTAGGGCTGTTTTGGGACGGACCTCGTAATTTTGTACTGCTGTTAGCTGATGCGGACGACACCTGAGCTGTCATTCCCTCCTTACACCACTCAGACAAGCAACAGGAAGTTTGAGCAGAGTGATTTAACGTGCTACATGTCCCCGTTTCTGCCGGCTATTCGGTGGAATCGAGTCTCAAACTTGAAAACATTCAGTTTCAAAGTCGAGACCTTACCACCTCACCACCGCGGTCCCTTTAGTTGGATTAAAGATATGTATTTAAAAAACACTAAAGTTATTCAAGTACAGACATATCCCAAGACAACACTCCTTTCTATAATCATTGAACCAAGCAAGAAGTATATGTTTATCCTAGATAACAAATTTAAGTTGCAATCGGTCCATCGGGTATTGTAAAATGACAATCCTTTGAACATTTAATGGAGTTCTTTATTTCTGTATTTAGTCATCACCTCTATGTTGAATTGATGATGATATTGTGTCCGCCTTTCCATGGAATGAAATGCAGTAGCTTCTGTGGGTGAGGAATCAGACTTTTTCCTTCTGAGTACCCAGAAGGAAGAAGTCTGACTTATGTGTGTGTCAGCTTCATATGACTAGGCCATATGAAGCTGAACACACATTCGCTTGCACAACCCCTTTTTACTGGGGGAGGGCATTCAAGCATCTCATAGATAAAACACAGATGAAGAACAACCATGCCCGAACAGGGACTCTAACCCGGGGGCCCGTATCAAGGGGGAATACGCGTTATCCCTATACCAAGACACCGACGTTATGTTCAATTAATGTGTGAAAATGAAACAGAAATGCTGAAAATTGAGGGGTGGTTTCTTTCAAACATTCTTGCTGCCTTCCTACAAAAGACCCGTACTTCAGGTTTTAGTTTTAGGATCCATATGCCAGTAAGAAACAACATAAGATATATCACTATTTAAGGGTTATAAGAGATATTGTGGCTATAGGGGCTATTGCCACAATATTACATTATTAAAATATTATATTCCATGATTAAAATATTATATATCTTAAGGCAGTTATATCATATTTTAAAGATCAATTACATTTTGAAACAAAATAATATGAGAAAATAAATTAAAATCTCAAGTATAAAATAATATATATTAAAATTTTCTGCAATTGATGAAAGAATTTAAAACTGGTAATATTTTGAAGTAAAACAAAAAATAATATTTTCTTATTTTATAATACTGATGCTCATATTTTCTCACATTTCATATAAGTTTTAGATAAGAATAGTGATAGTTAAAATTTAGATAATGACGGATCATTTTGTGACACACTTGTTGAGATTGACGGAAATTCAAGAAAATAAAATGTCACCTTTAATCTACTGAAAATCATCAACTAAATTACGAACTATTTGGATTATTTAAATTTATTTCCATAAAGTAGGAAGTGTATTGAGTTACGTTTAGTACGAAAAATAAATGATGAACTGATAACAATGTCGGCAATTATTTCATTTGTTTGCTGTTAGTTATTTTCAATATTTATTTTGAACTAACTGTTGCCCGGTAAGTTGCTAACGCAAAAGAAATAATCTTGGGAATATCATTTGAAATTTAAAACAACTGTTTTGCTTGATTATTAATGTTAGAAAACATAATACTTATTGAATAATACTAAATGAAATCTTTCAATGAAGTTTAATGGTAAATATAAGGAGAAGAGTAAATAGTAGGGTTTATATATATATATATATATACACTGAAGTGACAAAAGTCATGGGATAGCAACATGCAAATATATACAGATGGCAGTAGTATCGCAGCGAAAAAAAATAAATGCGCAGTTCGTTTTCCAGAGCTTCCATTTGTGTTCAAGTTATTCATGTGAACAGGTTTTTCGTGATTTATGGAGGCACGACGAGAATTAACAGACTTTGAACGTGGAATGTTACTTGGAGCTAGAAGCATGGATCATTCCATTGCGGATATCGTTAGTGAATTCAACATTCCGAGATCCACAGTATCAAAAGTGTGCCGAGAGTATGAAATTTCAGGCATCCCATCCCATCATGGACAGCGCAGTGGGCGACCACCTGCACTTAATGACCAAGATCGCCGATGTCTGTGTAGAACGGTCAGTGTTAATAGACACGCAACACTTCGTCAAATAACTGCAGGAACCAATGTGGGACGTACGAGGGACGTGTCCGATAGGACTGTGCAGCGAAATTTGTCTTCCTTGGGCTATGACAGCAAAAGACCGACTCGAGTGCCTTTACTGACAGCACGACATCGCCTGCAACGACTCTCCTGGGTTCGTGAGCATATCGAATGGTCCCTAGACCAGTGGAAAACCGTGGCGTGGTCAGATGAGTCACGTTTTCAATTGTTATGAGCTGATGGTAGAGTTCGAGTGTGGCGCAGACCCCACAAAGCCATGGACCCAAACTGTCAGCAAGGCACTGTTCAAGCTCGTGATGGTTGCATAATGGTGTGGGCTGTTTTTACATAGCATGGACTCGGTCCTCTGGTGCAACTGAACCGATCATTGACTGTAAATGGTTATGTTCAGCTGTTTGCAGATCACTTGCAGCCATTCATGGACTTCACGTACCCACACAACGATGGGATTTTTATGGATGACAATGCGCCATGCCACCGAGTCAGAACTGGTCGCGATTGGTTTGAAGAACATTCCGGACAATTCCAGCGCATGATCTGGCCACTTAGATCGCCCGATATGAATCCCATCGAGCATTTATGGGACATCATCGAAAGGTCGGTTCGTGCCCAAACTCCTGCACCATCCACACTTTCATAATTATAGACGTCTATACAGACAGCATGGCTCAATATTCCTGCAGAGGACTTCCAACGACTTGTGGACTCCATGGCACGTCGAGTTGTTGCACTTCTCCGGGCAAAAGGAGGACCGACACAATGTTAACAGTCATCCACTTTTGACATGACTTTTGTCACTTCAGTGTATATATATATTTTTATATAGAACTTTAGGGTATTCAATACTTTTTCCGCAGAAACAATAATAAATATAAACAGAAAGAAGAAAAAGCAACAAAAAAACCTTCCATAACCTGTCCGACTCATAAGCATCCAGCACACTACTGGTGATGTGAAAAACAGAGGCATTTTATCTTCAATTCGCCCGCTTGAAGTGATCAAACTTGCGCTTTGCTGATGGTCATTAAGAGTGTAAATCGAATGGGGAAATGCTGCAGTGGGAATAATGGGAATTCTTGGTGTGAGCACATTTTATCCAATCGCCGTCCCTTTAAGGACAATTACCAAGTTTCTTATCTAAATTTGGTCTTGATTCTGACACTCATGATAAGATAGCATGTAAGCTTTGTCTTTTGCTTTTTACCTCATATTAATTTTTAGACTCTAAAATACGGGAATTTGCGATTTGTAAACGATCTGTTTTATTGCTCTCTTGTCGTTTCTCGCCTGTTTGAGAAGCTTGAGTTGGCTTATTTGTATATGTTACGCTATAAGATCTTTTAAGTGATGAACGTTTGGGAACATATTTTTGGTCGTACAATCAATAGACATTAGTGTAATCGAAATATCATTTGTAGATTTCCTTAATAAATAGCAAATTTACTGTTTTCATTAGAAAATTTCCATTGTATATAATTTATCTAATCCGGCATCGATAATAATAATTTTAATATCATGTGTGATATAAACGCTGAATAATATTAGCCACTTGCTGCAGACAAAATAGAGAGCACGCTGAATGACAACATCCTCAGTGGAAGACATTAAATGTTATTAGTCGTAATAATTTTATTTTATTTGATATATGTACGAATGTAAGATTTATTCCGAAGGCGATGTGCCTTTTGATGTTTGACTTTAGTCAATTATCAATTTTATAATATAACCTTCGCGGAAGTGCAAATAATAAATTTACCAAGTTTCATTGCAATCACTTGAACAGTACGGCAGCGCATAGGATATGAACGAACAAAAATTCATTTTTATATAACAGTTGTGATGACTGCACTATGTCTAAAACCTTCGCGCAGACGCAAGCAATGAGTTGACCAACTACATGGAAGTCGGTTGAATAACAAGGCAGTTTAAAAGGTAAGAACAAATAAAAATTCCTTTTTATATAAAATGTTTACGTATTCATTTAGAATTGTATTGCTGCGTGTTCTTTGAGAATTGTAAGAGAAGAAGCTTTATTTTTGTATCTTTCGTGATTCATTTAATATTCGTTCAGAACTCTCAAGATTAATGTTGGAAAATTTGATTAAAATATTTTCTTTTAAAATTGATTAAACCCAAAAAAAATATATGTGCAATAAAATCGTTGAATTAATAATTTTTTTAAGTTAAAATTTAGCAACACTTTTATACTATAATATTTCCAGAAGATAGTGCAAAAACTTCTAGAATTTTAGTAAATGTTCAATAGAAATTTCTAACCTATAGGATTAGCTCCCCTAAAACTTTCTCACATTATCTCCAATAAAACTATTACCTCTGAGAACGGCTTACATTGGATTTATGTGCAATAGCTACGAAATATTAACGTCTGTCTTGAATTTAACATCTTTACTGAATCTGTTGTGTCTCTTTGGAGAGTTATTTGATCTTTAATCCATGGTTAATAGATGAGGTAAATAAACCTGAAAATAACTTTTATACATCATATAATTGTACTTTGTCCATAAGCTTAGCGCAACTGCAATTAATGTGTTGTCGAATATTTAATGTTGGTGGCACTATTGGAGGTAACTATTAACTATTGGAGGCACATAAGGTACAAAGAAAAAAAAAATTCATTAATCCTTCGTTAATAGATGATGTAAATAGATCCAAAAATATTTTTATATATTATAAAATCTTAAGTTTGCCTATAACTATCCAGTAATAAATAATCAAAGTTTTATCGCAATTGGATGTGAGATGCGGCAGAGCATAGGAGACATGCAGAAAAACATTAATTTTTATTTATAAATATTATTTGTAAGCCTAACAGAAGCCAAATGGAGAAAAATTAGAGGTTACCAATGCCTAAAACTTAGAAATTGAATTCAATTTTTTTTTTTTTAATTTTTAGTTGAATAAACTGATATAGTTTAAATATTTTTTTCACTCTTTCAAAGTCCGAAAAATCTTGAACTGTAAAATTGGGGGAAGTAGCGATAAACTAAACAATCAATAGTAAACATATTTTTTTCTAGTTAATAATAATGATAGCACTTTGACTGTTAAACATTCAAGTACAATCGGAAAACATACCGACCAAAAAACGTACTAATTAATGATATTTCCAGTATTTGAAAATGATATATGTTTAGATAATTCATTGCATTGAAAATCAACAAAGTGTTGAATTTCAATGATAACGACTTACTACTTAACTTGATGTTCTTATTTTATTAAGTTGATGTTCTTATCATATTAAGATGATGTTATTATAATAAAATGATTTTCATATTAAATTTATATTTTAAATTCTTCTGTTTGACTTTCAATTCTAAATATTTCTAAGTATATGTACATATGTGTTTAAGGAATACATTTTAAAAACTTAATAGTTGACAAGTGTTCGTCTCACTTTTCTTTTTTTATCTTGGTTACTTTCCTGGACTACTAAATTAGATTTGGGAATTTGATTACAATTAGAATATTTATTAAAGTGAATGAGATAAAAATCCTCCACAGAAAGAAAACTTTTAAATATTTAAATATTTCGGAAAAAGCATTTTGTGTAATAATGAATGCATAATTAATGTATTAATTCATTTCACTTTATAAAAAATTCATTCATACAACCTGTAAGTCATTTCATCATTTTATATTTGTAATTTTTTTAAACAACAGTAACACATTAAAATAACAACTCTTCAACAGCATTAGGCTTAGACAACAATATTTCAGAAATTTTCTGTCACTTTTAATATCTTCTATACCCGTTTTCTGTGAAAAAGGTGCAACGGTTAAGTTCAGTTTTCATTATTATATATAATGAACTAACTTTCTGAAACTCTTGAAGTTATGCAAGAAACTTTGGAAACTCTCTGAAAATATGCAAACTCACAATTTAATAAAATTAAATCAATTTGTAATAAAATTTCATTTATAAAATCAAAAATAGTTTTATTAAAAATTTAAGCAATATGGATTTTCCCAAAAAGTGCTGCAATATCAAAATTTTAATTTAAAAAAAAGAAATGCTGAAATATTAGTAAAATAGAAGGCACTCTAAAACTACATTTATATTTTTTCTCTCGAGTAATGTAATTGCCTTATAAAAATTCTAAATGTTTTGAAATTTTTAAAAGGTAAAAAATTAGAATGGTAGTTGGGGTGATATTTCTGCTCCTGTAGCTGGTATGTCCTTTCCCTTTTTGTTTTCTTAACTATTTTGTGGTGCGTTGTAATTTTTGGTTGAATATTCTTATGTAGTTTTACTTTATAGATTTTGTTTTATTTGGTGATGTTTTTAATGTTGCTTTGTTTTTGTGTTTTTTGCTGTTAAAATCAGTGTGTCTCTTTTGCCTTAATTTTCGGGGGGTTTTCATGTCACGAGGGTCCAGTCCTTTTGGACATTGTCCGCCGATGCCTCACAGAAAAAAATCCCTTATTTTCAATCGTTGCCTGAGGCTGACCCTTGAAAAAGGCTTCATTCCAGATTCTTTTTCTATTTGTTGTAGTTTTGATTCGGCTGTGTTCCTTTTTGCTTGGCTTATTTTGTTAATTAATTTAGATTCATCTGTATTTTAGTTGTAGCTGCATTTGCGCTCTCTAAATACAGTGATTGTTTTTTTTTAATTTTTTAAATTTTAAATATTAAATTTGTTTCAATCTGAAATAATTATTAGTTTCGATTAAAATTTTTAGATTCGTTTCCGTAATTAGTTTATTTTACATAATTATAATAATTATATTAATTTAGATTTGTTTCATAAATAGATTTTATTTCATTTACTTTTCATTTTTGTGAACTCATTATTGTTTAATTCTGAATTAAATTTAAAATTCCATTTCGACCAAATTAGCTTCGATTTAATTTTTGTTGACTCAGAGAATGGGTTTTAAATATGATTAGCCGCTTGCTGCAGACAAAATAGAGAGCACGCTGAATATATATATATATATATATATATATATATATATATATTCTTCAATTGCGATATAATAATAGAAGTGTGCTATTTTTTATTTTTTTATTTAATAAATCATTTTTATGTCCTTCTTATGTGGTAAACCATAGTTCTGTACAGGACCAATGTATGAATTTTGAATTTTTTTTTATTTTTTACCAAAAGTTCGCACTTTTATACTATGTTCATTAAGCTCATTAAAAATAATATCATATTTACATAAATATAAAGGGGGAAAAGTGCAGTAAAACAACAATAAAAAAATTCGATATAAAAACAATTTTAAAGCTTAATATTTAGAAAAATATCTATATAAGTAAAATAAAGCCAAATTAAGGTAACCGACTACGTTCGATGGAAAAATTTTGAAAAACTATTTTTGGTTTTGTAAATGTATTATCAATTATAAACTATATAAATAGAAAAACCTCATTTTAGAATATAATATATTTTTAGAAATAGGAAAATTTGAGGTAAATTTTAGTGAAATTTAACCAAAACGGTTAACATTCTACACAAAATTGTAATACAACAATTCTATTTATCTTTTTACACAAGTTATAGAATATAATGATGAATGAAATGAACCAAAATCTAAGAAACATTTTGAGATGCAAAGAAGTTGCGGGTAAAAGTATGCGTATATATGCATTTTTTCCTTAAATACACCAACAATAAAACTTTTGGTTCATTTCATTGCCTATATTATTTAAAACACACTATGAAATTTTTATGTAAATACCTCTATTAGTTTTTGGGATACCAAGTTAATGATAGATAATTTTTATGAAAATTAAAATTGAAGTCAAAAACAAATTTTAGCTGAAAAATATTTTTTTTAAATTCTTCTGAATAATAGGTAACAGCTTCCTTTTCTAAGAAAAAACAAACTGTTTTGAAAAGAAAAAAGTCTGAATTACAAGAAATAACACTTTTTTAAAAAATCACCAATGAGGTTGAATACCAGCGTTTTCAACGTAGTCGGATACCTTAAATTTTTCATTACAATTCTTTCATTTATGGATTAAATTCACGATATTCAAAGAATTGTATTGTTTACATTTTAGACCACCTAATATTCAGTTAATTTTAAAATAGCATCTAAGAATTAAATTATTCAAAGCAATTTTTTCACGTTTCATGAAATTCAATTTTCTATTCCATCATGCAAATGTTTATGCATACCTACGATGCTCATAATTTAATCATATTCTTCATTACTACTTATTTTCCTGATTTTTTTTTCACTTCACAGTTTTCTTACATATAGCTGTACATATCTAAATATTTATTAATAGATTTCAAAACTCAAAAAGAATTCTAAATCCTACCTTATTCAGATATTTTCTTTAAATGAAATATTAAAATTATGATTATGTTCTGGAGATAATTATATTTTCGAAATAGTTTTAACAACATACTATATTAAAAATTTATTTAAGTGCTAAATTAAGGATCCTGCTGCTACAATCTGTTTTCAGTAAATTTAATCTTCATGTCAATAAATGTATAGATATTTTTATAGACATCATTAATTGAAAATCTGTAAATAACAGAAGAAATTAATTTTATACTAAAAACAACCTCAATGAAGACTATAATTATTTAATATTATATTAGAGTGAATGAAGTGTCTTAGGTACCTTAGTTTTCTATTAAATTTAGTTTTTTCTAAGATATACCATATTTTGTAATAAATAAATAAAATTCATTTATTTAATAATTTTGAATTTTTTTATTTTAACACATGATTTAACATTTAAAAGAATTATTTTTTCAAAAACATATTATAAGTTTCTGATAATTGAATTGAGTACTGTGTTCTTTAAAACGTTCTTAATTCTCATAATATATATTGTTTATATTTAATTCTTATTGAGTTAAATATATAATTTTTAATTAAAGCTGTAGTGCAAGAGTATTTTCTTCAAAATTAACTGTAAATTCCGGTTAAATGCGAACGTTCGGAAAGATCTAATTTTGCATTTGTCGGTTCTTAACATTTAATTTAATACAGAAATCTGAATAGAAATTATCAGAAAAGATTTGAATGTCATAAAAGTTACCAACTTTCATTTTATTTTATTTACGACTTTTGTAGAGTGATTTTATTGGATTTAATACGGCATGGTGCAATGTAAATTAACGAAGAGGTAATGTGTGTTACAAGTCCGATTATTCTGCCTTGAATTCTCAGGTAATTTAATTTTCTCTGCAAATCAGATTTATCTTTATATTCAACTCCTTACATGACAAATATTTATTCTTCCTCTTTTTTTCAGTTTAATATCTATATATGCTATATCTAAGTAAGTGAGTGAAAATTATATGAACCTTGTAAAAATAGTTTCCTTGAATCTTGCATATTCTGTAATAGAATTCTTATATATATATATATCCTACCCGTGTAAAATCATGGTCTTATGATGTAAAAGATGGAAGTAAGACCACGAATAGCCTGCGTGGGAATGGCAAGCTGTAATTATGTATCACATATCTTTGACATAGATTTAATATTTTCTCCTAATCTATTGAGCAAATATATGTTTGCGATATCTCTTTTTCCAACTAATTGGAACCAATATTTGATATGGAACTACGATTGTCGTCACAGCATCACATACCATTTTGTATTGATTTAAGGTATTTCAACTACATTAAAAATACTACTTATCCACCACATCGGTGGATTTTTTTTTAAATTGCTATTTTTTGAATAATTCAGACTTTTTTCTTTTCAAAACAATTTGGCATTTCTAGAAGAAGGAAGGCCTGGCCTATCATCCAAGGTCACATATTTTTTCAGCTAAAATTTGTCTCTAACTTCAATTTTTCAAAACTTTAATATTCATAAAAAAATTCCACCGTTAACATGATATCTTAAAAACTAAGACAGGTATTTACTTGGAAATTTCATCGTGCGTTTAAATAATATGGGTAATGAAATTAACCGAAAGTTTTATTGTGGTTGAAATACTTTTTCCGTTCATAGGTGTTTTTAGAAAAAGGAAATTGTAAATTCATGGAAAAAAATGTATATATACGCATATTTTTATCCACAAATTCTTTGCATCGCAGCATTTCTCTTAGATTTAGGTTCATTTCCTTCAGCATTATATTCCATAACTTGTGTGCAAAGAAATTTGTGATAGCTTCATTACAATTTCATGTAGAGTGCAAGCCGTTTCGGTTAAATTTCATTAAAATTTACTACGAATTTTTCTATTTCTGACGATATATTATATTTTCAAATAATTGTGTTGTATTTATAGTATTTTGTTTCATGATTGACAATATACTAAAAAACCGTAGTTTTAAATACTTTTTTAAAGATTAAATTTTTCATAATTTTTCCTTCGAACGTAGTCGGATACCTTAAGACAGAGCATTTGTGAATAATTGCATTTACTAGCTTGTTAAAGTACAGATAATCAACCTATAGGCAGAATCAGCTCAAAATTTAAAAAGAATCTGCATTTTAAATGCTATATTTTAATGCTAAATTTTATTTATATCGACTATTAAATTGTGAAGTAATCAAGATCACTTGTTTTTATGTAGGCTTGTTAAGTCTTCTTGCTTGGCTTTCTGCCTGGCCCCAGAGGAAGGTTTATCATACAGATAGACTTCCTCTGAGTGGACTTTACTCAAAATTTATCAAAAAGCTACAAATATGGTAAAAATCCATGTACCAAATTTCATCCTATTAACTGAAGAATAATTCTCGTGTTTGAGCTGTTCTACATAACAGACTTAATTCTAAAAATGTGTTTTTCGAATCGAAGCAAGTCTGAGCCGTAGATATTCAATAATTCAGTTCTCGAGTTCACATTTTTTTGATGATTACAATATATCTTCTGAACTTTTTATAAAACAAAATAACAAAGAGGTCTCTTGGGCATATACTGTCGATTTATAAACAATTTTAATTATTTTTTATCTGACACAAGGTAGTATTTTATTTCAAATTTTGAAATATGTTAAAATTTGTCATGCCTTTGTTGAGTCCGGAAAGGGGTTGCAGTGGCTTCTGAGGATAAAAAGCATTGAGAACCCGAATGCAGAAGTCTGACTTCTAGCTCAAATGATGACTCACACCCTTTTTACAGGAGGGCTTATTCATACATCTCACTGATAGAACAAAAGTGAAGAACAACCATGCCCGAACCAGGACTCTAACTTGTGACGTACTGATCACAAAGAAAATGCGTTAACCCAATTCCAGGGTGCCGGCTGTCATGCTTTTAACTCTCTAATTATCAATATCTAAACAAGTATTAAGTAACCATAATTCTGTTTTGATATTGTATATTACATGGTGTTGAGAATAAAAATTCTTTTGATTTTGCATACATATTAAAATTATTTTACTCATTCTTAAGTAGTTCAGTAATCAAGCAAACAAGTACATATCGTATATGTTTCCATGGCACCGGCGCCTTTGCATAGGGGTAGCCGGTATTAACTGTGATCTGGGCTACTCGGTTCGGGGAAGGAAGTTATTCTGTGGTGTCTTTGTGAGTAGTGTGAATGTGCCCCCTTGTAAAAAGGAGTTGTGCTAACGAATGTGAGAAGCATGAAGTAACTACGTCGTGCTATTTTCCCCAGTTAATGGCACTGAAAAACAAGGAACAGTAATTTAGGCTTAAATATCTGACAGCTTTCTGTCATCTGGCTTGTAAAGTGCCATAAGTAACAGTAACAACATATGTGCATGTATAATATATGATTCTTTTTTTTAGTGTCCCTTTTAAAAAAAAAAACTTTCCGATTTTTTTTTGTCTCTTCCTGTAGTGAATTTGGATTAATTATGGCACTGTTATACGCAACAAATGTTCTCTGATCCTCTTGTAATGAAATGGAAATAATATTTCAAATATTTATTGAAAACGATTTTGGAAGTATTACATGAATAAATAAAAATCAAAGAACTTTCTTTAATATCTGGAATGTATATTACTGACAGAAAGCAATTGGATTCATTAATAACATAAAAACCAGTTCGCTGTTCATAAATGTATGTGTAGCAATAAAATAACTCACCAAGTTTTCAAAAGTTATAATTTAAACACAAAAAGAATATATAACCATTCAGTTTCTAACTGGATATTAAGTTCTTTTATCTAAAGCAATGAAAAAATGCTTTTTGGAAAAGTTAAAATGACAATAAAACACATAAAAATGTATTTATAATTTCATGATGCAATTTTAAAGAAATCATTAAGCAGTATATCCTTTTTTTTTCCTTTAATGATCAATAATCAAAACAATTAAAACCCCACCTGTTGAGATTTAATTATTATTTTCTGTTTGCTACTTATGCCATGAGAGTTTTTTTAATTATGATTTATGATTTAGAAGTTTGTTTTAATTTCTAAAGATTTCTTTACATAGAAATTAAAACATGTCCAAAAATATATAAAATCATTTGTCGCAAAAACTTGATTCAAATAATAACAAAAATTTCTACAAATAGGAAAACAAATTACATATAGCACAATATCCGTTTTCCTGCAGTGCCGAGGATATTATAATAACATGTAAATATTTTAAAAAGCTATTTACCTTAATCTTACATCATGAGAGAAAATATTCAAACTATGACATAAACTATGTGTAGTTGCAGAAAATAAAGCCTTTTCTTAATTAATTTTTGAAGCGGAAACTGGGAAACAACCGTGAAGATGTCTCATGGTTATCGCTAAACACACTCTAAACTCTTTATCATGATATAATTCGTTTCCAAATAATAGTGCACTCGTGTTCTAATTTCTTGGGCAAACGCTTTTGATTCATTTATCATTGCAAATGAAAGACTTAGTATTTACTCACAATACAGATGAAAGAAGACGGATGAACCATGTAATTGATGCATTATCCTTATCACGTTCTCCAGGGGTTTGCCGATTTATATGTTGTATAATACCCATTTACTAGTTGAAGTGATACTTTGGCAGTTATTATCGCGAGTCGTTTCAAGAATCAGGAGATTATTTGATGATGATGGAGTGACCGATCACATCATTTTATACCATTAAGAGGAAATATTCTGTCAAATAAATTTCAAATAAACAATTTAGATGTAATTACCTTTTGAAATATTGAATGAAATGAAAATAGTTTCATATTTTCTAAACCAAATTTTATAAAGTTGCTCAGAGGTGCGCATTGACACCGTTCAAAATATATCTATACCAAATTTAGAAATATTAGATAGAACCTGCAGATCTGAAACTACCACACAATCTTTTTACTATTAAAAGAGATTATAAATGTAAATCTTTTTTTAGATTCTGATGGATTGTAATCATTGCAGATAACTAAAATAATTAATTATTATTATAAATTATGGAATAATCAAAATTTTATAATAATAAAAAACTTTATTCAGAGGCAAATACATTAAAATGTTCTTTACTTCCCTGATATTTCTTTTAATTATTTTCTATCTTATAATGATAGAGAATAATTAATAGTGCTAATCTGTAATATGTGTTACCTATAGGTATTTTTGAAAAATGCCATCAGAGAGTTTTAGCTCTAAGACCTTCCTTGTACCCTTACACTGTAAGGAAAAAAAATATTAATAAATCATCATCTTTGATTTTTTTGTGGTAATTTCTTCATATATTTTTTTTAAATAAACGTATTTTTAAAATCGCAAGTATTAAAGAAATTAAAAGATTAGTACAAAATATGTAAACGATAACAGAAGAAATTCAGAAATAAATATTCATGGCTATTTGAAGAAAGTAATGCAGCTTTTTTTTTCAAATTTTGTTTCTCTCCCCCCCCCCTCTTTTTTTTTTTCTTTTTCGAGAATACGAAGCAGTATATCTACTTCACAGAATAATCCTCAGAATTCGACTCAGACTGTTTCTATGTGATGATGGATCACATTTCTATGTTTAAACAAAACCATTTAAACCTATTTTTTATTTTATCAAGATTTATGCTCTTCTATGATGGAAAGGGTTACTTGATGTATCATTCTACATTGTTGTTACCAATCCCCTTATTCCATTCTTTGTTATCAAACAAATACACTCTCCTCATTTTTGTTCAATCTTATTATTCTATATTCCTGAATATATATTAAAAATATAGCTTTAAAATTTATTTGTTACAGTTAATCAATGACTGGAGTGTTTGTTACACAAAAAAATTTAAAAATTATTTTTTTCAAACGTGATTTAGAATTCGCAATATAGATATCTTTATAATCTGGGTGTGTGTGTGGGGGGGATGTTACAGAAAAATAATTAGAAATTTCTAATTCGATTTTTGATTTAATTGGTGAATTATATAGTTGCGCAATATGATAGGTAGATGGTTAAATAAGAATTTAAATGTTAGATTTAAAATATATGCATTACAGTGCTTATGAACAATTGTAAATAATTCCTATTGTTTTCCAAGAAAATATATTTTTATTTCAAACTTTATTTACAAAGATAAGGTAATGCAATAAAACAAATGCATTTTTTTGGAGCATGCATTGGAAGTTTTAGAATTAATAACATTTTTTTTGTTACATTTGTTTTTACTATATTTTATTTTGCATTGAAATTGTAATTTAAAATTTATTAAAATCTATAACAACTTATTTAAAACCTACTAATTAAAATGACCATCATTGTATTTTATGTGTTGTATAAATTTAAGACGAATACTTTCCTTGCATTAAACTTATTTGTCAAGATTAAATTGTTCTTATAATACAAAATGTAGAGAAAGAACATAACTTTTAAATTTGGTTCCTCAGTAATATAAATAACTCAAACTATTCTCACTACTTATTAGTAAGAATAGTCCCTTCTTTCTTATCAATTCAAATTAGCCTTCAAGAATATTCAGATTGTATATTTAAATAGTCGTTTATTTAACTTAGCTATATTTAAATAATTCATGTACAGTCTCTAAGCAACCAGGTCGTGCACTAATAAATTTCCTCCAGTGACAGCATAAAGGAAATCAAGATTTCCATCAATAAAGACGGCATTAAAGGAAAATCAAGCACTAAATGTGTATTTAGTTATACGCACATGAAGTAAAAACTTAACATTTAAATTATAGTAGTCGCTTTGCGTAGCACATTCCTATTAACCAGGATAAATACATTGACAATTTTTAGCTATGTGTCAAACACTGAGCTTCAGAGAATCAAAATGCATAGAGGAGAACCTACGCATACATATTCATCTTCATTATTCTTAAATATATAATGATATTTTTGAATATCGGTAATTAGGTAGAATCATTAATCCATCACTTGGCGTGATATTCGATTAATTAAATTGTTACTTTTTTCTTGATCAACACAAATCAAAGCTTATACATTTTTATTTATTTGGATATTTTTAATTGTAAACATTATTTATATATTTTAATTATTATTCATTTTATACATATTTGCATTTTTTTTCTATTCTAGCTCTAGGAAATGTTTTAGTTGCTGCACATATGACTCAACAAAGTTTAAGAATTACACACTAATTAGTAATCTTTATCATTTTGCATTTTTTCTCATAACACATACTTTGTAATAAAATTTTAAAAATTACTAAATAAAATTTTATAGTGTATTATCTAATACCTAATCTTGAGATTATTTATCTGGTCACTTCCAGTTGTGATATATCATAAAATCAGTAATTTTAAAATCTTGAATACTTCCAAAAGGATTTAATATATTTATCTTCTAATTTCTTCTAATCATCCCTCAGTCTTCGATTTCTTCATACTTATCTAATCTAATAATTTCAAAAAAAAATCTGCCGAATATATGGCTTTATTTTAATAAGTAACATCATTTTAAGACAAAAGCAGATAGTATAAAAATTGCTTAAGAATAATAAATTATCTGCTATATTTATGAATTACAAAACCAGGATAAACTTTATTAGTTGTCTGTCAAATGACAATGCTTCTTGTTATTTAAATTACTATACATTTTACTAAAAAAATTATTATGTGGCATAACGTTGTTTATAAAATTCAATAACTTGTAAATAGGGCAATGCGTCCTGTAGTATGCAGAAAGCAAAATATTATTAAAAGATATTTACAGACAAAGCAATTATAAGTGAGGCTATCAAAATCGAAGCGCACACTTTCTTTGAGTAAATACTAAATAAAAAATGAGTTTCGAAATTTTATTTTTTTATTTAAAAATTAATGGAAAAACTGACACCATTTCTCAATATTTGCAGAATGTATTATTATATAGAAATAAATAAAAATCAAAATGAAAGAAATTAATTTTTGAGGGAAATTAAATGTTTTCCAGATTTTCTTTTTTGCTAATTTTATGTTAATTTTTTCAATATCATTTCATGGTTATCTAATATATTTATATATTTGGTCATTGAAACAGCATTAAATATTTTTTATTCACGTTATCCTAGGCGTAATTAAGAAAATCTTTAAAAAATAATATAAGAATAGAAAATTAGCCCATGAGCATTACCGTTGTAGCATGTTTTAATTACTGGAAATAATTTTTAACGTTTTTTTTTATTTCATAAATATCAAACCAAACTAGTTTTTATAATATCAAGCGAATTTTTCTTCTATAAAAATAATTATATAGAAAAAAATATATATTTGATATAGATGATATACCTGATGTTATTCAGATCATAATTATCGTAATGTTTTTGATTTGCAAAAATACGAATTATTTATATAACTTAAGCCTTGCCATTAATAGTGTCTCCTTTGTGATCAAATTTATAAATCTTGTATGCCAATAAAGTTTACAGTATAAAATATATATATATAATTGTTTTTTTTTTCTTATGAAAATATTATACTTCTAAATCTACCATTAGAACGAATTAGTCCGAATAAGTAAATAACCATTAAAACACGTTTGAAAATAGTTTTGTATAATGTACATTAAATCTAAAATGTAGATTATTTTATCAAAACTTCTTTAATCATATGACGTACCGGAAGAAATTGATTGCAAACAATTTTTCCTATACCTTCTAAAATGTTGTTTAAGCCATTCATAATTGGTAAATAATTTTTCAAATTTAATTGTCTTCTTGTGGCAGATTATTAATTTGAAATAATTATAATTGTTTATTCAATAATAATATCATTATTCAAAATAAAAATAAAGATTTCTATGAGCCAGAGATATTTTTATTTTGCGAAACATTAATTATGTTGACGATGTCATTAAACTTATATACCAATCTTCTTTTTCATATTCACAACGTTCTTTCATAATATTTGTAAATAAAATTTAAAGGAAATCCATCCATTAGTTTTATTCCAATGGCATTGAAGTAATGTCAGTAATTTATGTAGATTAATTTATTGATAAAGAAAACATAAGAAGAAACGATCATATGAAACCAGCATGGAGGGTGGAAACTACTTTTATCGCTTTCCGAAGCGTGGCGCTGTAATCTGCAGAATCTTTCAAAGCACTGGACACGGGATTCTGTTCTCAGTGGCATTAAAGCCGCTGTCCCAAGTAGTTCACTGCTAATCCATTTCAAGAACGGCGGAATTTTCACATGTTTTGTACTTTTTAGCATAGGGCAAATACTTTTTATATTGTTGTGGTACCTTAGAATTTACCATCCATTTTTTATATCAACCTTAAATACTGTGAAATATAATTTTTTTTTATTTGTGAAAAAATTACTTAGATTTTTGAAAACCAAATACTAATAATTATTATTATATATTAGACTTGAAAATAAGGAAAAAATATTGTAAATTATTTATAAATAAATTATTTCATGAATCGGGAAAATAACGAAAATTTGAAAATTACTAATGAAATTATCCAATTAATTAACTTGACTTATATTAAGATTATTGGCAATGTACATTAGTAAATTATTATATGGTTTATTCAAACATCTTTAATTTAGATATAATTAATATCAATCTACTTAATTCTCAATAGTGTCCCAATTTCTGAAAATACAGTATTAAACTTTTCCAAAGATTCTTGTGTAGGATGGATTTGGACGAAATCTTGCACGAAGTTGGTGAAAATGGAAAATATCAAAACTTGATGCTTTGGTTTGTATTCCTGCCGGCACATTTAACCTTCGGATGCCATGCATTCAGTCAACTGTTCATGACCTGGACCCCAGACCATTGGTGCCAAATCCCAGAACTGGCTTTCGCGAACTTAAGTGACCATCTCATTCGTCATTTGACCATTCCACCAGATAAAACTACTAGCACTGGTTACAGCCGGTGCTTTATGTACAAACTGGATTATAGCATCCATACGCAACATAATACTATTATTCTGAAAGAACCTAATACAAATTGGACGAACGTGACTTGTCACAGTGGATGGATATATAATACAACGAGTAACTGGGATAGGGATACTGTTGTCACAAAGGTAAGAACTATTATTTATTATTTATATTATTTCTTAATAATTTTAAGAATTATACAGTATAAAAAGCTTATTTATAAGTGTTTCAGAAATTTATTGTCCACATCAATTTCAGTATGAATATAAGTATGAATATTAAAAATTCTTAAAATAATGTGCAGAAGTATTATTATGTATTCAGGATGTAAAAGTTAAATATTTACATTCATTAAAATACATTGCATTAGTGAAGATTACATTTTGATCATTTCTGAAGTTTCCATATATACTTTATCTACCTTGAAAACGTTTTTTAACATTGCCAGTATTTTCAATAATATGCAATAATATGCATCATCAAATAAAAATAATATTTAGTATATGAATGGAATTTGTCCCATGAAGCAAATTTAAAAATATTTAATAATGATAATAACTACTTAAATCTAAAAATCATTTTATATTAATAAATTCGAATTGCTCTGTTTATTTAAATACTATTTTATCTCATGTTTATATATTTAGAATTTGTTAATTTATATGAAAAGCGTGATTACTTTTATGAAATGTTTCATACGTATTATCATTTTAAAATACAATATGTCCATAATAATTTCCTTTATATAAATATATAAATTTCGATTATTGTTTTAAATCAAACAATGTGAAACATAACTTTTCTTATGTTATTTATGGGATTTTAAAATAATAATTAGAAATATTTTATTTTTGATAATTTACTTTACAGCAGAAAGAAAATAAAAGGAAAAAAACTCTATTATTTATTCTGCATGTGTCTATAGATACCTCTTTGTAGTAAAATGATACATTAAAAGTACTTTTTTAGAATTTTCTTAATTAGATGTCCGCTAATTTGATTTAAAAAAATGTGAGTAGCATTGACAGTATTTGTAATTATATCAAGAAAATATATCGCTTCTCAATGATTTTCTTCAAATCCTGATTCTGGCCTAGAATCAGGATTCTAAGCCAGAATATATACAGCCTTAGGAGATCAGGAGAGACTAATTATGTCAAACGGAAACAACAGTAAATCAAAAATAATATGAATACGTTCTTAGTTATTATTCATCCGAAACATAAGGAAGTTTGTAAGTCTTTTTTAACCTTATATTTAAATAATAATTTTGTTCATAGCATTACTAAATAACTAATGAACCAAAAATATATATTAAAGCAAATAGTGCAAATTTTAGATTTTTGTTATTATTTTTAATTGAAAGCTATAAGAGATCAAATCAACATTTCTTTCATTTCAGACTGATATAGTTGATTCAATTTAGTTTACGTTTGGGTTAAATAACTAGTTATAAAATAAATTGAAAAATTACTTGTAACATTTTAAAATTCTGAGTCATAACGTTATCAAATATGCATATTTCTTCCTCAAAAACGTGTGGGGATTAATGATGAAGCAATTCTTAGTAAATAAATAACTTTCTAAGAATATAAGCCTTCAATAATACCTCAAATAGGATCAGTTAGTCAAGAATACCGATCAAGCAATGACTATCTACTGTTGTCAATTTTATCATGATAAAGCAGTAATTAGATTATAATGCCAAAACAAAATAATAAATAAACTATTTACATAATTGAAAAGATTTCATTACCTTAATAAGAAATGCATTTAAAAAGTATACAGGGAATAATTATTGAAACATTTATAAAGCTAAGTTCTTAAAAATTATCAAAATATATGATTTTAATAAAACTATTTAAAGCAATCTTCAGTCTCTCATATAGACTAACTTTTCTAAAGTTTTTCATGAAAAACTAGTCTTATTCTACATTCTTTTCAACAGTGAAATAAATAAATAAATTCCTTGTTTTAAAATTGTTCAAGAAAAGTTTCTTATGTGATCTAGTACTTTTTTAGCTAATAAAATATTATCAATAAATGCATTGTGATAATTGCTATGCAGGTTTACATATCAAGTGGCAAAATTAACTTATTAAAAATAAGGCTAATATGTTTCATATTATATAAATTTAACAGAAAAATAATTATTATTCATATATTTGGTAATATTTATTAACAAAATTTATTGAATATTTGAATATTGTTACCTTTTTGGGGGGTAGTTTACTTAAGAATGATTTCATAATAAAATTGATGTTTTTAGAAAGCAAGTCTTTGAAAATATAGTAATTTTACTGACATTAAACTTTAACATGCCATTTTTTTCAAAATTTTAAGTATGGAATATACTTCCGCTTCATTATATATATTACATAGTGAAAAATCACGATTTACAATTTTCATCTGAATTTCAAAATTTGCCATTTTTATTTTTTATTATTTCTGTTTTACATCTTGTTTAGAAAAGTTTGCATTCCGGTTTGTAGATTGCTCGTCTTTTAAGTGAAAGCATTTTTATGATGTTTTCTCTTACTTAATCTAGATCATATTTGTGATTTAATACAAGCTTTAGATATTACTCATAACGCCTACGAAAAAGGATTATTATATTCATACAATTCATTGACATTTTTTACAACAGCGCCTAAAAAAACATTTGCTTTTCCATCAAAAGCCTAAGCATTACCAAGTAAATATATATTAGTACTTAATGGCATTAATGTGTATTTCTACGTAATGATACTATAAGAATATATTAGTACATAATGGTACTAATATATACTGCAAATATTTTGAAGCATTGAAAATAATAAGTATAAGTTTATTACCGATTAACGAAACGGTTAATCGGCTTACGTTGATACCGGTTAACCATTTTGAGCAATAAAAATATTATGAATAAATTTAAAAAAATAACATAACATGGATGAATATTAAAGTATCTCATAATATTTCATAATTCATATAAAACAATAGATATTTGGTTTATTTCATATATCGAATGATGGCCTTTCTAAATACATTTAATACTGTTATAGAGGGGATTCGAAATAGTTTTCTTTTTCTATGACATCAAGAAGTCTATTTATTTCAAAACATTACTTTACCCTGTTTTCAATATTTTGATTTTAACGAATATTTGAATCATCCAAGAAATAAAAATAAAACTGAAGCTATCACATAATTCTTTTGGCAAAATGCCAATTAAATATTATTCAAATTGCTTTCAAAATTTATTAAAAATTACAAGACACTTTTCTTTAAAAAAATTTCGTATTTTCAAATTTCGTATTTCGTATTTTATTCGTATTTACAAATTTCATATTTCGTATTTTATTCGTATTTACAAATTTCGTATTTTGTATTTTATTAGTATTTTCAAATTGATGATAATTTTCCTTTATGCATCGTGTAATTATAAAATTATAGGAACTAAAAAGTAGGAAGTTTAAAAATTTATTAATTTTGATTTTTACTGTATTAAAATTGATTTTTGATTAATTATTGATTTTGTATTAAAAACCATTCTTCAAATAAAGTTTTATAATCTTCAGTTTTGCTTATAATGAAGCATTGAAATTTATAATCATTCCATGAGAGTGTCTCAAAAACCTTGCCCACTGCGTTTATTCCTTAATATATTTTGTATTTATATAAAATTGAATCATCTGAAAATTTTAATCGATTACATAATATTTTGCATCCTTTTTATGCAACTTTGCAAGGCATATATTTATGATCAATATTTAAGGAATAAAAGCCGAGGTCAACGTCTTTGAATTCCCCTGTATAATAAACTCTTCTAAAATTATAATCTTTAAAACTTTTAGCTTTCATTATATACCTTCATACTTTAGAAATAAAACTTAAATTCTCTATTAGATATTTGAACTAATGTAAGTGGATATACATATTGATATGAGCATACGAATTTTCCTCTTAAAACTCTGTCAAATACGAGGAATTTTATCCCTAAAAGTTCTTATTCACAAACAGCTAGGTTAACTGATGTTCTTGATTATGGGCCAGACATTTTAATCTCTTTTCTTCTCATCTGTGTCACTCGTTAAATATGTCCTTCTGGAAACCTGTTTCTAAATAATCAGAGTACTTTCATGCACTTCAAATCCCTCTATATTTTAAGCTATTTCAAAACTATAAATCAGGTTAGTTTGCCATTCTTTAAGAAATGGTCACTTCTATTTTACTGGGTTTTTTTTTTTTTTTTTTTTTTTTTTTTGTGGTTTCACTAGCTCTTTAACGAAGTCTTTCATTCTTTAAAAGTGAATCTGAATTTATTCGTAATCTATCTCAACAATTAATTATATAATAAAAATCAGCATTTTCATCCATCTTGTATATTTTTCAATTGATAATTAAATAATTAACTTACTTCCAGCATTTTCTCAAGGGCATACAACACTCGACATCATTAGATTATCATATTTTTGTAATAATTGAACAATTTTTTAATGTAGCAATAATTTGCCTAAGTTTCAATCAAACTTTCTGATAAATCAAGGCTGATTCAATTACTGCCAAATTGAAGCCTGGGGTTAATAAGTGAAGCCATCAAGATTGTGGAAAGAGAAATCATATGGATTGATTAACATTTGACTCTACCACTACTTCGTTCAAACTTGGCAGTAATAGGTACCATGAGCATATTTGGCATCATTTGGCGAGCATATAACCAAATTACAAAATAATGCTGTAACAATAATCAACTCTGAAATCAATTATTTTAGCATTACAGTAATAAAGATAAGAAATTTTATAAGAAATATAAGAAAAAAATGTCAATTCCAATACTTTCAGATTAGAAGTAATCATCAGCTTTATCCTTTTTATTCTCATTATAAACTATTTGACACATTCTTATTCAAAATTTGTTAGAATTTTATACTTCGTTTTAATGGTATTATATAAAGTTTAGTCTTACTTAATAGTTATCACTTAAATTAAAAACCATTTGAATGAAAAATAAATATTTGGATAAAAAAGTACTTTATTGTTTTCTGTAATATCCACAAATCTACTTCCACTGAATTAAGTTTGCATTATTTAAAGAATGGTCTATTAAAAAAATCTGAAAATGAAACTTACAATGCAACTCACATAACTGAAAAACAATAAAAACGAATTTAAAATATTAAAAGCCAGCATTAGTGATGAAATAGACTTATGATACATTTAATGTTTAAATATTTAATTCGTCTGAATATACTTGTTAAAATTAATTCCTTGTAATATAAATAAATTTACAAAATTTTGACATCTCTGTTTAAAAGAGACATACATTATTATTTTCAAAATTAAATAATGTACAATGTATTTTCTAAATTAAATTTTCTGTATTGTAGACAACTTAATACACCATGGTGAGGGCAAAATATATCAGTATTTTATATGAAATAAATATTTTGTAGGAAACTATACTTATATGAAATAAATTTTATAGAATTATCTTTATGATATACAAAATAATATTTCAGTAGCAGAGTTTATGTGTATTTTATATGAAGTATAGTATTCTATAGCAAAGTATATTTATATGAAAAAAGTAAAGTAGAATTTTTTGTACTGTAAACAACAAAATACATCATATAGAGGGTAAAAATTATAAGTATTTTACATGAATTATCATATTTTATAGCAAATTAAATTTGTATGAAATAAATATAATAGAATTTTCTGTATTGTAGACAGAATAATATCCCATGTCAATAACAAAGTTTATGTGTATTTTATATGAAGTATAATATTTTAGAGCAAATTATATTTATATGAAATAAATACAAAAGCATTGTCTGTATCATAGATAAAATAATACTTCATGCCAATAGCAAAGTTTTATATCAAGTATAGTATTTTATCGCAAAATATACTTATATGAAATTAATGTAATACCTATCTCACTATTGCAGAAAAAATGGCATTTCATGACAATGACGAAGTTAATCAGCTTAGAAAATACACTGTTGGTTGAAGTCCCAAAGTTATTAATTTCTTCCAGAGAAAATAATTATCCCGATTCATTTGGTAATAACATAAAAATCTATGACAAGTATGAACTACTTCCGGACTATAGGAATCCTGGCCTTCTTATCCTCAGGAACAAAAGAAACTTCAGATAATAAATTAGGTAGAAGGCAGGCAGATTAACTTTTTTCTACATGTGACGACCTTTAGAATGTAAAGTTGTGAAATATAATATTTTAACTCAGTTATACATTCAGATGGTTGAAATGACATAGACTACGTGAAAGAGTTTGATACAAGTTAAGCAAAGGAAGTAAATTTTTATCATCATTAAATCAATTTATTGTCTTTAGCGAAGCTTTGTTAATTGAAATTTATTCATTTTATCAAATCAACAATTATTGTTATTATTGCTACAGTTATTTCCCAGAAAGTTACCATTTGTCATCATATATAATTGGTTTTGATTGCAAAGTTTATAATTATGAGAAATGTTGAGAAACCAGTTGATTTTTGAAAAAAAAATATTTTTACATAGACATGGGCAAAACCACGTTTTGTTATATTAAAACAAAAAATATAAAAAAAATATTTGTTTATTAATTATTTATCTCAACTCAAAAGTAGCAACCGCAAGAACATAAAAAAAAATACCTTTCAGTTTGAAAAGCATTTTTATACCAACAATTTTTCTTAGATCAAAAGTGTAGACGTCTGGAAATAAGCTGTTGAATGTCAAAAAAATTTTTAAACATAAATTTTATATAAGGCTTTTCTCAATAACAGATGTTATAAAAATTATCTTAGAAACTGATAAAAATGTATTTGTATCCACACGAGATCAACAAGCTTATATTTATTTATAGAGCGGCAAGGAATTAAGGTCTTCTCCAGTCTATTGATTTTTTTTCTTTTAAGAATAGGGATGACAATTTTATTCAATAACTGTATTTATTTTCTTGAGCAGTGGAACGAACAAATAAAAAACCCAAGGGAAAAGTGATAAAATGAAAACTAATTAAAAAGCATAAATAATGCTAGGATATAATAAACTTTGTCTAAAGATATATATTTCCAAAGTCAGTGTTTAAGGCGATGAATAAACAATTAAATGCAAGAAATTAATTTTAATTATCTGCAATGCAAACGGTATTTTTTTTTTAAATAGAGCTATACTTGGATTATCAAATCGTATTATTAATATATTTAATTCATCAAAAATAATATTATAGTTGAAATAAAAGTATATCGGGCAATTTTCAAACACTCTTTTCATCGTTATTGCTATTTACAGTATTTTGATGTTTAATAGAAAAAGCTTTGAAGTTACAAAAGTCGCGGAATATCAATATGCAAATGTGCTTATAGCAATAGTAGCGCAGTGTATAAATGAGCAGTGCAATGGGAATAATTTTATTTTCAAGTAATTCATATAAAAATATTTCTTATGTAGTAATGACCCACGATTAGAACGAATAGACTTTGAAGTGGATTGGTATGTAGAGCTAGAAGCATCGCACATCAGAATTCAAAAATAATTATGGAATTCAACAAATGCACACTGTCAAGAATGCGCCAAAAATACCTAATTTCAGGCATTACATCTCACCATAGGCAATACAATTGCCAACCGCCTGCACTTAATGACCTAGGCTACTGACTTCTATGTAGAATTGTGAGTTTTAACAGACAAAGAATAATGTCGATTTTAGAGCTAACAAATACCGGCATTAATTCATGCATGAAATGACTGCATGGATCAGTTTGGGAAGTAAGAGCATACCTGTCCGTTGAGGTAGCGCGTCGAAACTTGGCTATAATAGGCTATGGCAGTGGATGACTGACTTTACTAATAACACATTATAAACACACATTACACAACACACACTAGAGAGCCCGTTTCCAAGTTCACGATCGTATCGGTAGGACCAATAAAAACTGCGAAAGAGCGGCCTGACACGTTTTCAGTAGTAAGGACTGACGGTCAAGTGTGTAGCAAAATCTTAGTAGCTAAGGGCCGAGTTTTTAACAAAGCAATACTCCAGACGGCAGACAGTTTTTACTTGGAATGTATTTGATTTTCTGATACACTTAAACCTATTATTGACTGAAAATAGTTACATTCATCTACTTGGCGATCTTTTGCAATCATTAATGGACTTCATATACCTAAACAAGGGTGGAATTTTTAGGGATCATCTTGTCCCATGTACCCGTTCCACAGCTGTTTGCTCTTGGTTTGAAGATCATTCTGAACAGTTCATCGATTGATTTGATCAATTAGATTGTCAGCCCTACATAAATCCCATCCAACATTTATGAGACAAATTCGAGATCTTGCAGAACATTTTACATCGGAAACACTTCAGCATTTATGATCATTTATAGATGCAGTATGGCTCAATAATTTTATAGGAATCTTTCAACGATTTGTAGAGTACATGATACATAAAAATGCTGCATTTAGCTTTAAAAAAGTTCAACACTTTATTAAGAGGTATTCCTTGAGACACTTGAGATTTCAGATTATTTTTTGAAAATGAGAAAAAAATCAATATTTCATGTTTTTAGGGCGTGCAATTATTTGATGACATCGTAAATAGCATCACATTTGCCTCTGCTGAATGCGCTTCTTTGACAAGTGAATTAGAATACCCGGATGGCACAGCTTATTTTTACGATTGAAATAGAAAACATTTTCTGATGAGAAAAAAATCTCATTAAATTAGAAACTAAGGTATTTATTGGATTTTTTTGACATTCTTTTCAGATATTAGGATTTCCGAACTTCAATAACTTTCCTCTGAGAACTTGTGTTTTTTCATTGAACATTCTTTTGAATTTACGGTATGAAATTTGTAAATTTGCCAAGTTCCGTAATTTTAAGAAAATTAGACTGCGTCAAGGAGCCAGTACTATTCAGATAATGGCTAATATTCCGTTGAGAAATCCTTTTCTTGAAAAATTCGTCATTTATAAAGTTTTCAAATTATTTTATTATTTTTATTTTATTTTTTGTTTTTAAAATGGGAATAGCAAAAAAAAAAACCCCAACCATATCAAAATGTATTATAAAATAAAATACATGTGAGCAAAGTAGCTGGTAAAATACAAACAGAAGTGTATAGAAAAATATTAAAGTTCGTCCTTACATCATGAAATGTATCGATAAAACTAAATAAGGAAATGAAATCTAAAATTATACATAGTTAAAAAAGAAATATAAAAGTAAAAAACTGTGGTAAGAAATGAGCATCAAATTCAATTTGATTTAAATAAATACATCATTTCGAAATTTCTAGAAAGTAAAGAATTAAAAATAATTCTAGAATTCTATAGTTTCTTGGATTGGAGGTCAAGAGTTTTGGATCTAAAAATATAGAATTATTGAAAATAAAGTATGTATAATGAATGGTATAATAAAATATGCATAACTTCTAGTTTGCATAAGGAATGCATTATCCAGCAAAACTCATGGGTATTTTATTTGTTGAAATATTGTAATAGATTAATTAAAAAATAATGTTTTTGATACATTACTTAAAAAGCTTTACTTTTCTCTAAACTCTTTAGTTAAAAATATGGAAAGCATGACAAAGATACAAATTTAAAAATTAAAAATCATATATAAATCTAGTATAATGTCAAGTGAAAAATATTTTTAAAAAACGAAACAGTAAAAACGGTTAGAAAAATGAAATAAAATGCAAAGAGTATAAAATAAATAACGCTATAGGAATTCTTTAAGAAAGTCATATATTCCCTTACTCACTTAATCATTTCAAAGGATTCAAAGATTCGCAATTAGTTACTAAAAATTTCACAATAAACTTGTCTTGATATAAGTGCAAAAATGCAACTAATCACATGCGTTGCCAATAACAGAATAGAAATACTTGTTATTTTATTGCTTTTATTGACATAAGATAATGCTTATTTTGAAGCATTTGAAGCATAAAACTTCGTTTTTAGGATTCTTTAATCGATATTTCCTAAAACACGCAGTATTATTTTGTTCCAATAGCAGTTGTTTTTCATGTCATGTTAGAGTTTTCTTTTATTTTCTCATAAAACATTCAATTTATAATTAATACATTTATTCAATTATTTGGGAAGCTATTAAAGTATGATACAATTTCATACAAAAAACAAGATTCAAGAAATAAATTAGATTCATTTTATGTTATTTAAATTTGTAGTTACCAATTAATGTATAATTTTGAAAGCATTCATCACATCATTAATACAATGTACATTGACAAATATTATAAAATTTTAAACTATTTACGATTTTTAAATTTTTCAAAATATATATATTCAACTTTTTATCAGTATTTTATTTTTCCTATTATAATTAATTACTAAACAGCGCAGAATAAATTATTTATTTTTATCCATAATTAATAAAAGGCAATCTTTACTAAAGCAGGACAAATTAGAAATATATCTTATAATTTATGAAAGCTGATTAAGTGTTCGTCTACCCTTAATTACACTACCAGATTCATTACCATCTAAGATGCAGATTTAATGACTAATACCATTTCTATATGTATAACTAGTATTTAAATTCATTCATTTTATATTTTGTTCAATAAAAATGGTAGTTAAAACTTATATTTCCTTTTCAATACTGCTACCTTGAATGTTTCCATATTTTAACATTATATGAGTAATTTTTAGTTTATTTCTTCAACAATATTTTATTTTTACTGGATATTGCAATTAAATATTCGATTGTAAAATAAACTTTAGAAGAAATACTCTTAATCTTATTTTTGAATTGTGAGAAAGACATTGATTGCTCAAATCAAACCTATATTCATTACGATTTTCCATATGAAAAATACTTATTTATGATCATGAATATAAATTTTTTAGGCACTACAGGTTTTTAAGCAAATTTTTATCTGAAAAAAGTGTACTTGGAAACATAACTTAAAAAAATATATTTAACAATACTATTTTTGCATGATTGTTATTTTTCACCGATTTATAACAGGATAGCACAACATATTATCGTTTTTGTTACTGTGCTATTTTTTTGTAATGCAATATCGTCTCCTGAAGATAACACAATACGCACGTGTCATTTATAAAGCGTGACAAAATGTTAAAATCCTGAGTTTTTGCAGAGTGGAAACAACAAGTATTCAACCGAATTACTGTGAATACTTGTATTAGTGCAATTTTACATATCTGCTTTGGAAATATATAAATGAAAGAATTGCATATTTTCAATGTACCCTCTCTCATTCAGCTTCAAAAATTTATGAATGATCATCAAATTTTTGAATCAGAAAAAAATGTTTTTAAATTATTTTAAAAAAATCTATTTTGGAATTATTTATATTAAAAAAGTCTGTTTTGAAATTTTCAGTCAAATAAATATCATTATTTTAGATATCATAGAGTCTGAAAGTACTTATTTTGAGTAATATTTGCTCACAAATATAAACACAACGCCAATGCAATGAAATAAATATTGCATCGAAATTTTAAATAGGAATTAACATTTTACTTGAGATCTGCTAAGAAAAAGTGGTCTATGTGGAAATACTTTCTTAAAATGCAGCAATTTATTTGATAAAAATTTAGCAAATGAATTTATTATTATATAAGTCTGAATCAAAAATTTAAACATATTTATTTATTTTTGTGAACTGAGAAATACTAAAATTGAGATTTGTGAATTGCAAAATGTCAGAATGTTGTAGTAATAGTAATCATTCAAATGACAAATCAATAAAGTAACTATTTTGTAGAAATAGACCGTTTTACAGGAATTGATTCTTGCGAAATGTTGGCAGGAAAAAAATCCCCTCAGGCCAGTTTAAAGAACACTTTCCA
This sequence comes from Argiope trifasciata, assembly GCA_026543055.1. Lineage (NCBI taxonomy): Eukaryota > Metazoa > Arthropoda > Arachnida > Araneae > Araneidae > Argiope > Argiope trifasciata. The sequence goes on from JAPMOQ010036084.1 coordinate 980,633, forward strand.
AATTGATAGTCATTGCATTTATTGGTAACTGATAAGTGAAACCATTTCAATTAAATTACAATAAAAAAGGAATGCTATTGAGGTCCACATCATGTTTGATAGCTCATCATAGAAAAAAATAGAATTAGCGCCAATTATTTTTAATAACAAAGAAAAATGAAAAGATGACTTCCAGAAAGAATTCGATTGTATTCCACGTGAATTTTAAATAATGTTTATTTGGCCGTGTAATACATCCATTGTTACACATTACAACTTTGAAAGTAAAGAAATTTCAATAAATATTTGTTAATTATTTTTACGTGATAGTTTCTTTTCTTTCTTCAAATATTTATAAAGTTTTTTTTTCTTAAAATTGTTTTAATATATTATCGTCCTCATTCAGAAAATTTTAAAATTAAAATTCAAAGTCCCCTTAATCCAAGGAATTCTCAAGTTTATTATCCTATTAATAAATAGATTTGGACCTCCTGGAATAATCAAAATTATTTAGGCATCCATGAAATGCTTAATTTGAAACGAAATGTTTTTCTGTAAGAGGAAAAGAAACCTGTTAGGAAGTTATTTTCTGAGATTTCCTAAAAACTGATATTCAGTGACCTCAAGGCTCTAAAGCATCTGAAATAAATTATTTAATTAGCACGCGGAATTGTATGACATATTTTTTCTTACATAGAATAATATTTCATTTTAGGTCGATATTCGTAATGAAATTTAATGTTTTGAATGAATGAAATTAATCACTTCGTATATAGTATCAGACCACACCATGACTGACATACCCCTAACCCCCCAATAATGAATGCTTTCTATGACAAACATAAAACTTAATTTTATTTTTCAATCCTTATGGAAAATTCGTGATGAAATATTGCAACATATGATGCTATTTCTATTTCTTGATTACATTGCAAGCTTAAATAAATACAATGTTCATCATAAAGACTAAACTAAGAGTCCTTGAACTACAGATGGAAATTATCTAATAGCTGGAATCTATATTTTTTTATTTCTCTTTATTTATGTATTTTTTAACGTGCCAGAACATTTGATGAATTTAGAGCAAAAATTCTGAACGTTTTTAAAATCCGATGAATTGGTTTTGTGTTGCTGATAATTTTTTAACAATTACAAGGTGATTCTAACATAATAATGGTAGCTTATGCATACTGAAAAAAAACTTTCGCAATAGAACATGGAAATGTGAAAGAACTGCTACAATAACTGTTCAAGACTGCTACAAGGGGCATCCTTCTCCGAATTAAGAGAAAGTAGAAGTATTAAAATTTGTATGTGAAATAGATTTTATGAAATAAAATTAATTGTAGTCTAACAACATAATTTAAAAAATAAACCATTGCACGACATCATGTATAATGACGAATACAAAACAAGAACTGAATTAAACCATGTAATAGCTTACATATTGTAATGTTTAAATCTTGCCTCTCCTAGTCCTCGAGGAAAGGTACCACGTTATGGAGGATAAGATGCATCCAGCATGGTGATTAGATATCTCGCCAACGGGGCGGGTACACAAAATGTGGGGGATCTTAGTCCTCCCATCGATGTCGGTACGTAGTTCCTACAGGGAGGGTTATACTGTGGCCAGTGATTGCCCTTAGGACTCAACCACAGTTCAAACCAGTGTTACTGTAGCGGAAATTTGGTCATTCAGTATTTATTTCTGAATGCCTTTGGATGGGACGAGAATCAGTTATACGGGTTCTCGTCTCTCCTTTATTTTCTTGATGTACAAAGTTTTTTTAAAGAAGTTTTTTGCTAATTTTAGTTTAATTTCTCTGCATGAATTTATTACGGAATATATTTTATAACTGATAAAAATATTTTAAGTGAAGATCAATTTCAATATAGATGGGAATCTTACAATTTAATCTAAACAGGAACATTAGCAAAATGATAAGTGTAATTTTAAAAACGACATAAATATTTAATAAAAAAAAATTCCAGTGCTATGGGCGTGCCTGAATCCGTCAAATATGGGAAAAGATTAGATCAATTTATCTGATAAAGAACTATAGAAAATAAAATAAGTCTTGTGAATATTATTATAAATTAAAAACAGGAAATAAGTCCTAAGCAATCCAAATAAAAAAAATTATTTAATTTTTTTGGATCCTTCAAAATCAAGTAACTGAAGGCACTGCTTATTATTCCTATTTATATTCTGGCCCTGAATGAAAGCTATTCACAACAAATTTAAAGTCAGTGCTGGCTTTTGGAATCAGCAGAATTGCAAATTTAAACTAGGAGTATGGCTGGATAGGTGATAATAACATGGTTAGAATAATGTTATTTATATAAAAGTGTTATTATCTTAGTTTAAATTTATGCTCCTAAAATCCGAAATATTTATTTTATCTATTTATCTTATTTTTTACAAGAAAAATAACATAGCGTTGTATCTAACCTAAACTTGAAATGCCTGCCACAATTTTTCTAAAGTATTTTATGTGCTATTAAATTATAAATTGATAAAAATAACACAATATAAAAACGATAGATGTATACATAAAGGATTTTTTTTTGTTTTAGTTTTCCAATTTAAATTCTTTGTAAATCAAGAATCCTAACAAAATATAATTATTATTAAAAACTGAATAGTTTAAATCTAAACACAAGGTATGCTTAAAAGTCTGATTTAATAATTTAAATGACGTCAAGAATATAATTATAGAATAATTATAATATATTTATTCTATTTTTTAATCCTTATTAGTATAAATAAAGCAATCACTAACTCATGGATATTAGATAAAATTGTATGAGGAAATCTTGAATCCAGAATAGCAGTATTTGCAAAAATTTGAAACAATACATGTATTTTCTTAGATCTTGGACTTTAATGTATATGTTAAATGTATTATTATTTTTTTGTAAATATTATAAAGTATTTTTCATCATGTTTCTTCTTGCACACAAGTTAGAATGTTACATATCATATAAAACATTAACTATATTATATTTTAAAATATTATACATTCCTTTTGTCTTACGTTAAAATCCATACCATCACTCTCTTCATCATTAGCATTCACTCTCTGTCAAAATTGGTTTTGTATGCATACCAGAGCCGTTCAGTAAGTGAACAATCATTGTGTTTGAACTTCTTTATCCTTCATCCATCATTGTCAGATTTATAGTATGAAAAATGGTTTGCCTTTGTATTTAACAGAACATTCATCAATGTAAGCATACAAGATTTTTGAAAACTAAGTTAAACAGATAATGAAACGGATTTATAGTATTAAATCCCAACATTTTATTTTATTTCAAATAATTCAGACCTATAGTCACACTAATAAATGTTTCATCTATTTTTATTTTTCAAAAAGCATCAATAATAAATAAAACCAAAAATAAAAAAAAGGTTTTCACAGTCTTCACAATCATTTAAAGTTTTGTCACATTTGCTAGAAAGTTTATTTAGGTAAAAAATTCTAATTAATAGCATTTGTCATTGAAAAGTTTTAAAGGATTGGTTGGCTCTTATATCTTTGTTTACCTGTAATACTTTAAAGTACAGTTTAAATCCAGCTGCTTTATTCATAAGACTATTTTTTCTAGCATTATTTGAAAGAACTCAAAGAACAAATTTTCAATAGAAAAAAGTAAATATCATCTAAAAATAACATTAAACATTCCTTAATTATTAATTTTATTATTTTAATTAACTAAAAAGTTTTTTATTCTTCTTGTGTTTCTATACAAAAACTAAATTAATGGTTCAAAAATAAATTTTAAAAATTCATGGCAAATAATTTCGGTGAATCAGGCGTTAATAATATGATATGAAACACTTTTCTAAACAGTTAAGGAAATACTGCACTTTATCAATAAAAGTAAGTAAAATTTATTTAATAATATTTAGTAAAAGTAAATATTTATTTCCATATTTTTGGCTAATTTTTAAATGCTTCTTAGTTTATTTTTGAAATGTATGGAGCATATGCAGCTTTTAGTTCATTTATAATAAATATTTTTTTCAGACAAAAACTTTATTGAGAAGTGAATGATCACTTTTATATTTATTATCCTGTATTCGAGTTCTCCCTATTCTGACACCTTTTATTCATTAATTATATTACATTAAATACGTCTCTAATTTAATGTAATATGATTGATATTTTTTCCGAAATAATGTTATATAATTGATATTGTCTGCGAAAATATTAAAAATGGGGAAAATGTATCAGATTTTCAAAATATCTATATCTTAATACTCTGAAAGCAGATTATAAGGTTTCAAATTAATATCACTATAATACAGCAAAATATGTTTTTTAAAAATGCTCCTTACATTCAAACAACTGATCCGCATAAAAACAAATGCCTAAGAGATACTTCTACCATTTTTAAATCCTTTGTATTACACCAATTCAAAAGAAGTGCCACCGATTTTACATTAAGAAAGTTTAATCCTAGTCTCCTAAAACGTGATTACTTATTGCAGTAGAGAAAAAAAGTATAAAAGAACAAGTGGGAAGTGTTTTAATGAATTTTACTCGCTTCTAATAAAAAAGAAAAATCTTTTTCTAAAATTTATTGAAAAGTATCTTTTCTAGAGCAGCGAATCCGGATAATTCAAAAAACACTCGAATCTCTGCGCATCTATCTTTCGTGAACTTTGCACAGTAGCAGAGGAATGTGTCGCTACGGTAGAAAGCTCAGGAGTCATTTCATCTCCACCCAAAAGCTACCCTTTTCTTTTTCAGACCCATCGCACACTCATTCATCACGGCATTCGAATCTCATTTGTTTCGGAACCCATTCTTTTAATAGGTGAAAGTTCGTTCTCTCGAAATAAGCCTACTTATTTTCAGAACTACATATAATTCTTTGAATATAACTCACACATTTGGCTGAATACTAATAGGTTAACTTTTCTGTTTACATTATTTTTAAAAGAAAAATAGTGAAATATTTTTATTTCTCGTTTGAAAGAAGTTTCAAATGACTCACTTTTCGTTTACTGGGGATGTTTTCTTTAATTATATTCATCTAAATAGGAAAATATTTGTATGAATTTGCATGGAAATATTTGTTTAGAAAATACATAATCGAAATTACGTAGTGTATTTTTAATAATATAAATTAAAAATATTTCCTTTCTGATATATATACATATTTATAACACACACATATACGTTTATACATTTGCATTTAGTTTATTCTGTTAGTTTCTTTTATTTTAAAAATAAACTAACCGTCATAAATGCCTGACAAATTTATAAGAATCTTTTTATTATAAATGATTTTTATATGCATGTGCATGCTTAGGGCTTAAAGATTTAAATAAATGTTTAAATTTAAAAATTTGAATGTATTTCAAGAAAAAAGTTATTAATAAAATATTTTCAAAACAAAATTCGTGAAGACAATGAATGCCACAAAATGTATTATTAGCATATTTTCTAAAAATGTATTATTTAGCGCATTAAATTAAAAATATTTTAATAAAAATAATAATTTAATTAATAAATAGATATTCGTTAAGAAGAGAAATTATTATAATTTAAAAAGTATTTAAAATAATACTTAAAATATATTTTGAAAAATATTTATTTAATTTTTTCCTTAACTGATTTTTTATCTCAAAAATTATGTACAATTCTAAAGTATAAGCATGTTTATTTCTTGTTTTTTTTTACAGTTGAAGCTTTAACAACGAAGCTATAAATATGAAAATCAGATGATAAAATGTTTTTACACCATTGCATTTGCTTATATTGTCAAGAACATCTTTTGTACAACAGACTTGTGACAAAAGTTGAGTCTCTTTAAGTCAAAAGAAATATGCTAAATAATCAGCTCAATGTGATTTGAGGATAAATATGCTCTTAAAATTAAAAATGATGCAGGGTCCAGGTTCATTCATTTTATAAATTCATGTTAGATATCATAAAACACAACAATGAATAATAATAAACTTTTCAGTCTAAGACATAACTGCTCAATTAACTATTAAAACGTAATCAAATTGAATTAAACAAACATTAAGAATTATTTTTCCTTAGGAAAAAATTAATAAAAATCCAACAGGAAATAAAATTAATAATTCAGAATATTTAAAAAAATATAATTCAAATTCAAAAAATTAAAGTTAAAACTGTCCAAATAAATTGATGAACATAAAATACACATATATTTATTCAAATTTCAAATATATCACTCATTTAATTACAACTATTGATTAGTTCATTTGCAAATATGTACTCGTTTGGACTTATGTTTGAAAATGCAAAAGAAAAATCTATGCTATTTTAAAACCATAGAAAAGTACTTTTTTTACTATTTACATAGCGTAGGAGAAAATATTGTTCTTTGCCTAAAGTATGCTGCTGGTAAATATTTACATACTTCCTACCTAAATAGATTAAGCATATATTAAGATTCTAATTGCACAAATGCTGGTATTGCGTTGATTAAAATCTTTCATATCTTTACAGTCCTTTTTTTTGTAACTGATTTGAGTTATTATTTTATAAACATTTGAAAGAAAGACACACAAATAAATCGAAATATTACGAAGAAAAAATTTTTGGGCATTTCATATCATGTGTTTCCTTAACTGCTTTAATTTTATCTGGTTACTTTGATTCAATTAGCGAAAGTACATCACAATATACTTATATTTGAAAGCAGAATATTGCTTGAAAAGAAGAAAAAAATAAATCGTTCATGGAAAAAAAGGAAAAATATTTTATTAATGTTGTATTGTGTTTTTTTTTTTCCTTATTGCGATCAATGTTTTACTTCTCAAACTTGTTTAAGTAATTTGACTGTGATAAATTTAATTATATTATTATTTTCTGAGATACAATAGTTTGTTAAGTATGTAGATATTATTCCTTTGATTATTTCCCCTTTTTTTAAATGGTCATTCAAATTTGTAAGAATTAGTATATAAAGACGAAATAGGATTTAATGTCAAATGCCTAATGTTCTTTTCTCCATTGAGTATTCTCAATGAAAATGTAGTTTAATCAACGCTTTCTTTTTCTTGTAAAAACGGTCTCAAGTCGCTATTAATGATAAAGTATTTTACATAATTCGGTATGTAATAATTTTATTTCTGATGTGTTTACATAGGAATCAAATATGAGCTTCTTTCTTCAGCTCTTTTTAGCTTCTTTATATAACATAGCGAAGTTATATAATTAAGCAGGATTTATAAATAAAGAGAATTTTCAGCAGGAAATGATATAAAGAGCATTTTCAGCAGGAATAAATGAATAATTTCATTATTCACTTTTTCTAAAATTGAATAAGGAAATTAATAATAATATTGTTGATTTTTGTATGCAAATACTTTTTTTTGCATTATTATATGTTGTTACCATGCATAATGTTTCATACTCCATATTTGCTAATTGTTCCATTTTGATATTCAGTTAAATGAATTGATGTGACTGTAAATTGTCTCATGTGAAGTTGCCACATCAGGGAAAAGTCACTTTAAGCAGGATTTATAAATATGTACGCACTACCTCTTTTGTGCGTATGTGTATGCTTGGGTGTGTGAGATTTTTATTGCCTTTAATTTTAATCTCATGTTGACTCTTGTTTGAAGCAGAAAAAAATAAAGGTTTTTTGCATCTGTTTTACAAATATAACGAGTATTCTATTAAATTGATGTTTCAACGTCGTATATAAATTTTTGATGCCCCACTAAAGGATAATTGGCAGAACTCTGAAGGCTTGGAAACTTTGAAGCATACAAATTCCCACAAAGACAATATTGCATGACTTAAACCATTTCCGAATAGACAGATGCCATTGTGATGGACATACCATGTCTACACTATCTTATTCTAGAGACAGCACCTAGTGTGATAAAAATAGGATATCTTTTTTATATAAAATACTGACACTACCTTAACAAGAGTTCATTTGTTCAAAACCCTCATTGCGTAGAATATCCACAATAACTACTTAAATAAAGACTAAAATATACATTTAAATATTATAAATACTATTTGAATGTACAAGTAAATATAAAATCCCTGTATATTCCAAAATGATAAGATAATGAATAATTTCTTTTTAACTTTTAATCCGTATATTTAAAGCTTACTTTTTAAATTGAAATCTGTGCGATAGAGTCTGATTCAGTTATAATAAGTGCTATAATACATTTAATAAATATTCGATTACACATTTTCGGAAAATGAAAGTTAGTATAAAATGATTGATTTTGTTTTCATTATTTCTTGATTGGATCATTTTTTTCGGAACTTAATAAATTTAATTGTATTCATTCGATTAAGTTTGATCACTTTGTAACATGAATGACACAATATTTGAGAAAAATGTTTTCATTTCGATGTCTTTTATTTAATATTCCAGCCTTAGCCATAAGTAATATAAAAATGTTATTATTTTTAGAATAACTATTTTCCTTACCAATTATCTGCTTTAAATAAAAATGATTTACTTTATTAGTTATCACCTTTAAAGAATAATTGTTTAGTTTATTAATTATCTTTTTTAAATAATAACGATTTATTTTATTAATCATCTATAAATAATAAAGATTTATTTTAATAATTATATTTTTATATCATAATGATTTACATTAATAATTATCTCTTTTAAAAAATAACGATTTACTTTATTAATTTGTGTATCAACTCCATTGAAATCTTAATTGATAAAAAAATGTGTAATTTTCAAGCAGGAAACGAAAGGAAATCAATTTTCTAAATTACTATTGAAATATGTTTAAAATTTTCTTTATTTCTTTCTTTGAATTAAAGTATAAATGATAAATCCTACTTTTATTCGAAGAGTTACAAAAAGTAAATATTTGATTAATTATATATTAAGGTAACTCATTTATGACTAAAGAGACATTATTAAGGGAAAAAAACATTTCTGTAATATTGAAATATATAGTTGTTACTTATAATCTAATTTCATTTAAAGTTTTTAAGATTCAATAATTAGTCTGAATTCAATGCCACTGAATGTTTATTATAAAATTAAAGAAAACTTTAAACTTCTCCTAAAACTCTTACAAAAATGCAAACAATTGTGAGCATTAGCAATTTCGGATCTACTTTTAATTTGGTTGAGACAATTCTATTAATTTCTAAGCATCTCAATTGTTTACATAAATGTTCAAACATATTGTTCGATCTTTCTCGATTGAAATAATAGCTGAAAATAAATAGTGGAAAAAATCTCAGCCTAAAGGCACTAATAAAGTTTATTAAGATAAATCTTTCTTTTTGGTTATAGCTAGAATATCCTTATACTAAATTAAAAGCTAGTTGCTGCACTTTTGCCTGCGAGCCAAAAGTGAAGACTGATTCTCATCAGATTAATTGAAAAGATCTGAAAAGTAATTACTTCAGAAAATTCTAAGATTTTTGGATTTGCAATACTCATAATAGTAAAAGATTGTATATTAAATGTATTCTATCTGCAAGTTTATGATATGCTGCTAGTATTTAAAATACAAGATAGATTTGTATTTTAAATACTAGCAGCTTTAAATTTATACTAGCTATAACTTTAATAACATAGAAATCTGTAAAGACAATATTGTTAAAGATTATTCGGGATTCTGCTCATTAACTCACAAAATATTTCCTGGCAATAAAACTTGTAATAAATTGGGTGAGTCTGCATTTGGTTTGTTAATATTTAATCGTCCTAAATAAATTGTCAGAGATTTATAAATATTACATAGATGATAATCAAATAAATTTTATCAACTGCAGTGTATCCTCTGGGGTACTGGTGGAGGAATATTTCATGATGCATTTTATAATAGTGACTCCTAGAAATGTTTATCCTTAAAGTTGGATAATAAACATAAAGATTCAGTTCGAATGTTTAATATTGATTGCAAAATATTTAAAATGCAATGATGGGAAATATTCATTATACAATGAATTGCTAGAAAAACTAGAAACTACCCAATATTATGTAGTCTAAGGAACAAGAAGAACTGAAGATAAATGAAATGGCATGGGCTCAACTAAAATCAAAAGCTATACTGATGGTATTTCACATATGGACTCAGTTGTGCAGTTCATAAACCTATTGAATTGTGAAGTTATGAAGATCTCTCCCAGACAACACATTGAAAGGCATCATATATAAGCTCCATAATGTCCCATATTATCCCAGGGATCCCACCAGATTAAGAAATCACCCCTTGCTATCTAAAGCCCATAGATTAAAGCCCATATCAGCAGCCCAATAGTAGCATTGGCTGTTCCAGGTAAAAATTAAAGAGTGCCTGGCATTCAAAATTGCACAAAGAGTGAGCTTTAAGTTCTAAAACTCCTTATCAAAGATAGTACGTTGAATTGTTTTTATTTTGATACTTATAAATTCCCCAGCTCTAAAAACGATTTTAATTTTTAAAAAAATGTTTTTAAGGACTAATCTAGAATTCTAAAAGTCTATCTCATTCAAGGATGATTTTCGTCAGTCATCGACGATCCCGTTGAGTCTAGAGTTTTTGCCGTCATTATTTTTGTTGAAGGTGTGACACTTTACTGGATTACGGCATGCTTGTCAATTTGTCGTCCTCGAAAAATTCAATATTAGATTTTTTTTTAATTTTAATTTTATTTCATGAGTTCAACTTGATTGCATTTCAGCTGTTGATAACAGATAGTTCACAATAACTATTCATTTAATAAATTTACTGAAATATTTTAAAAACATTTTCCCATTTCACAATTAACTAAAGTTAATTATAGTTTTTCAATTTTAACATCATTAATTTTAAAGAATGTTATGATTTAATCAAATGTTAAAGCTTCAAATGTTTTTAATTACAATCCTCATCATTATTCATGACTTACATATAGTGCTGTTTTCAAAAATAAAGCTTCTCTAAATTCATCAAAAGATAATTAAACAAAGCCATGATTTTTTTTAAAATTTCTGAAAAAACAAATTACAGCAAATTAAATTACCAATTTTTTTTTTTCATTTCTCGGTAATCGTATCTAATAAAATTTAAGATGATGTCTCATATTTAAAAATCTTTCTTTCATAGAAAAATTTATTGCTATAATTAGAAAATATTTCTTAATTATTGAAGTTTATAATATTTCTATAATGTTTAAATAAATGAACTACTGAAAGGCTTACCTTACTATATGGGCATTATGCAGCATAAAAATTACATTTTGCAAATTTCAATATGCTAACTTGCTATTACTTAATGTTAATACATGCTATCAATAAATAATGAGACAGGGAATTAGTTACAAAAATATTGCAACGATTTGTTAGGTATAGGGCTTCCAAATTAGATACATTATATGTTCTTGAATAGTAAAAGGCTCAATAAGAAAGATTTTTCAATATTTTAATTCGGTTTTTTTAAGTATAAATCATCAAAATTTTCAAACTTTTTCAACAACTTCAGAATATATGAATACGAAAATGCTATTTTAATATGACATTAAATTCTAAAGAGATTTGTGTCTCAATTTTGACAATTTTATGTTTCATATTAAGCATTTTTCAAAATTAACTTATGCTATTTTAGTAGTGTTATTAAATGTTGAAATGAAATTCAAACCAATACCATGATTTAATCAAATACCTCACTCATGTGCTTTTAATAATGTTAGTGTTATATTGTTTTCTTTTATATTATTTCTTGAGCAGAATGTTTACTTATATTTTTATCCTCTTCTCCAACGTATTTTGAAAACTTTATAACATGATAAAACTTAAAATAATTGTCATTAATTTTAGATCAAAACAACGATTTCATTATAAAAACAAATTTAAATAATATTTATTCAAGGAAATTGATATTCTGAAGTTAGTCTTGAGCAATCGACTCATTCGAAAACCTTCAAAAATAATTATAAACATACCTTACTGCTGTGTTTATCTCCTTTTATATATATTCTAAGAAATTTATTTATTTATAATATTAATTAATTTTCAAACAGATATATCTTCCATAAAAATACTTCTAACTCTAATATATAAAAGTCATTCCAAAGATTCACAAGAAATTTAAAAGAGACGAATATATGTATAAATTATAAATATTTAGTATATTTCAATTATTAAAATTGAAAGAATAAAACACTGATTTAAAATTATAAAGATTTAAGTCAATTCATCAATTCATATGACATTTTTGTAGGAGAGTTCGCTGTATAGACAACTTTCTAAAGTATGAACCAAATTTTTCTATTAGAATAATTCATGTCCTTCAAAAGCTGTTTGATATAAGCACATTTTGAATGTATGAAAATTTGATAAAAGTTGATCTCACTCTAGCCTTATTTATATTGTGATTGGAAATACTGTAATTTGTCGATTTTAGGTTTAAAAAAATCGGATGCAAAATCTTATGACAATTATAATATAAATATCGAAAACACAATTTTTTGTTAATACTAATATTTATAATTATATGTCGATTAATAAAAAAATGAAAAAAACAATGAATAGTTTTATCGCTTCACTTGATGATTTTTTGAGCTATTAAACATTTTAATGGTGCATATAAACCTTGAATACATTAAAAATGTCTCAAACTCTCTCAAATGACCGCACTACAGTTTGATGCATAGGTCCTTGGCGAGACTTTTTTTCACGTTATAGTTAAAACCCAAAAACTCTTTTTTTCCTCAGCTGCTAATGGAAGGTCTCTAGTCTTTATCACAAAGAGATTTTTCAAAACTATATTTTGTTCTTTTTTTCTAAAACTGATTAGGCGTTCGCCTACCCTTAATTACACCCGTGGAGTCGTTACGACTAAAGAATGTCTTTCACCCTTTATATCTGCGTGGTTGGCGTTCAGATAGCTTTTGAACTCACTCGTTCTATCTTCCGTTCAATAACAACACAGTTAGTAAAAGCTTGATTTTCCACTTCAGTTGTAATGTTGCTAGTTTGTACTTTCCAGTATTATTATCTCATGTAATCCAGTTATTTCCATCGCAAGTCTTCTTGATTACCTATATCTGAGCAAAACGTAACAATTAACTTCCAATTAAGGTTTTCAGAACACCACCATATATTTGTGGTTTGCCATATATTTTGCTATTATAACCATAAAATGGATATTAAATGTATGCAATGCAAGCAACAAGTCTTTTATTTAATATCTTTTTATAATAAAATATGTGTTCATAATATAAAGCTTTAAATTAATGAAATAATTGTTATAAAAATCATTTTACAAGAGTGATTACAAATAAGTTATACATGAATTGGAACTTTTTTCTTAGATTTTTCCAAAAAAAAACTTAGATTTTAAAATCCTCGAATAAAATAATGATATAAATTTAATACAGATAACTAATGCTAAAAATGTTATATCTGATCATCTTCAAATGAAAGAATGCCGTACTTTGCAGTTTCCTATTTGCACAGAACAGAATTAAATATATGTATCAAACCTTCATGCATTAAATAATGTTGCTCAATGGGATTATAAGAGATATTTTATATCTATTTAAAAAGACATGAAAATACATATTTTACTTTGATAGTTATTTTTTTTTCAATTGAATTCCACATTAGAGCTTAAAATACATTACTATAGAGTAACCAATATTACCGTTCTTGAAGATAAGTAATATATTTTAAAATCTAAAAATGATTTTCATGCATTATTGTACCTAACATTTTACTATATTTACACGTATAAATTTGTAGTAAATTAAAAAGGAAAACCGTAGTACCAGATCATATAAAGTTTAGTAATAGAGCTGGATTAATGAACATTTTTCAAAGGGCAGCTATAGTGGTTAAATCTAAAAACTAATATGTATATTCAATACATCTACACTATCAGATATTATTGTACTAAAGAAAATAGAATGTAGAATAAAGACTCGCAGAGTAACAATAAACAAAAGTAAACTCGTTGTAACTTTGTCTGTGTATATATATCACTAATTCTACCCTTATCAACTGGCAAAAATAAATTTTATTGTATTGCCATAGTTTCCAGGCTACATAAATGATAGGATATGACACTTTTGAAATATAAAAGCTTTAAATGATGCATGATTCTTGACCTTCGTTATAACCTTGAAAAACATTTTGATTGAAATGAATAGTTTCTAACTGCAAGGCGTACCAAAACAAAGCTAGTCCTTTTTGATTTATTAATTATTAATATGTGGTTTGATCGAGGAAATAGTGCCCTCTTCTGTTGAGTTTAAAAAGTACTTAAATTCTAAATATTATCATTATAACGTAATTTAGGTTTTTAAATTCAAACGTCATTCTTAATTTTTTATATTTTGAATTCTTTTGAATTATATAAGAGACAAAAGTAGTTAAAAGATATTGACTCTTTTTTCAGTAATAAAAATATTCATTGTCTGTTTTATAGAAAATTTGATTTATTATAAACTTTTAGAAAAATAATTTATTGCGAAATATGATGATCCTTCAGTTTAAATTCATAATTAAGCCAAATTCATTCCTCCTTATTAACATTTCCTGCTGGCCAAATAATATTTTGTAAGCCTCCCTGCGCTTTTAATTACTTGAACAGGGATTTTATTTAAACTATCCAATCCTTCATCAATCATTGTCAGCTTTATAATTATGAACAATTGGCTGCGTAGCTTCAATGGAAAAATTATTCGCAAAAGTTAGCAGAGCAGATTCTTCAAATTAAACGTTACAGATAATGGTTTTAAGTTATAAACTCAATTTATTCTAAATTACTGATGATTGTTCGTGCATTAAAATTCGGAATTTTTATCTCTTAATTTTCTACAATTTTTTTTAAAAAAGGTCAACTGTTTTAAAATACTGATCGTGATCTAATTTTAATTGTTAAGTAGACTGGAGATTTTACTGCAGCAAGTTTAATACCTCAAGAATCTAATAGATAAAAATTATTGATTCTTTCAGGCAGAAACTGATGGACAGTAACTAGAAAAAAATAAAGTATTTGTGATACATATCAAAAAAAATATTTCCAAAAATTTAATAATTTTCTTAGGAAACAGATATGCAAACTCTAATTTTTTATTATTCTAGAAATCGTATTGGAAATTTCCATTCTTGTAAAATATTCAAAGCAATACAATGACTTTCATTTTCTTACAATATGGAGTTAGTATTTAGATGTAGTCACAGTGTTAAATGCAAGTGAATTAAGCATGGGAAAATTCGTTCTATATATAGTGTTTACAAGAGTTCATTGATTCACTGTAATTCTAAAATATCCAAAAATTTGAACATCTTAGTCATTTTTAATAAAAAATATTTACGAATTAATTAATTATTATTGTTTTGAAATCATTTACGAAATAATAATGCTGTGTTAGGTAAATTAAGAGAAAAGAAAGGGGAGATTGAAAGTATATCCAAAGATTTCAATAGCTGTTTTTGGACAGAAATCTTTCAGAATTTTTTAAAAAAAAAGGATTTTTTTTTCATTCTCTCAATCTAAGATATTTTATTTTCAAATTAGAAGCAAAGCATGAGAATATACTGAGTAAGATAATGCTAATTTCATTTATAATATGTATTTAAGAAGTACTTAAACATTCAGTAATTTGTAAAAATTCATTTTAAACAATACGTATTTAATTATTATTATTAAACACGCACATTAACTTTAAAATTAATGACATTAAAAACTTGAATATAAATCGTCTCGCTGAAGTATACGCAATACAAATAACAGAAAGGTAGCTGAGTTATTTTTTTCAATGGCTTTTTCTATAAAATCAACTGAAAAAATCAAAGTTCTTTCAATTCCTATTTCCATAAAATCTACTGAAGAATTCTATTTCTTATAATTTCATCATTTTAAACAAGGTTACACTTTCCAGTTACAAATAAATAATAAACTTGAGCATTATTAAGATAGAAAAAATAATAGGACATTATTTGTTTCAATTTCACAATCTAGGATATGTCATGCTTAGTATAGAAAAAAAAGATACGAATATTATGTGAAAGATATGATTTTATTCATTTTAAATATTTAAAACGCATTTAAACAATTAATGATTTATGCAAGTTTCTTTCGAAACAATAGAAATTTATTAAATTATTATTATTGATCAGGGAATATTAACTTTAAAAATATTAACATTGAAAATCTGAATCTTCCTGGAGTCTCACTGTAGCATCTACGAAAACAAAGGATCAAAATCAATTTTCAACTTTTTGCTCAAATTCTTTTTCCATAAAACTCATTAAAAATTTCTATTTCTTACCATTCTAGGAATTTAAACAAGGTTACACGTCCACGCTATAAATAAATAATAAATGTAAAAACTTAAAAGATTAAAGTATTTTGATTATTTTTTCAAGTTTTCAATGGAAGAATACTCCTTTTAAAATATAGATGAAATGGCAGCATTCCTAGAGCAATGAATCCGATTAGATTTAAATACGCTGCATTGCAATACATTAATCTTTCGAGCACTTTGCACAGCAGCAAAAGAAAGTGTCCTAACGCTTGAAAGCTCGGGAGTCATTGAAAATGCACCAAAATCTACTGTTCCCTTTATCGATATCATCACTCATTCATTTATCATGGCATGATAATTTTCTTTGTTTCAGAACTCTTATATTAAAAGAGGAAAGCCTTTAGTAGAAAAAGCTGTATCGTCAATTTCCGTTTTAGATTTTTAGAATTTTTTCATTCTTTTCATTACTAATTAAAAATATTTATTTATTTTTAAAGAGTTTTTTTTTTTTTCGAATAAAAATCAATGATTTAAATTTCGGCTTTCTTTCATTTTTATTAGGATATATTTTCTTAAAAGATTTCATTTATATACAATTATATATCTCTTATATAATTTCTAGAATTAATGCACTAAAGTAAATATTAAGTACATTTTTATAGTTTATTAATCCAAATGTCATTTATTATAGAATGTGTCTTTTAGTTTATTCTTCATTCACTATAAAGTAAAACCAATACTATTTCTTTTTATAAAAATGTCTTTTAATTTCTAGTTATATTTGCTATTTATATTATATCATATTATATTTGCTTTGTGCAATTATTAAACGAGTATTTATGTAGCAATTTTTATTTTCTCTTCATAGAATATTTCCAGATCAAATAATGAAATTTCATTTCAACTTAAATATTTGATACAAATGAAATGACTAGCTCAAAATAAAACCGATATCCAGGAAACTTTAAAAAAATGTTTCAATAGTATATCCTTCATTTGAACAAATTGAGCTTATGTCTGCTTTGTGAAAAATTTTGTTAACTCGAGGATGTTTGAAAACTAAAGAAGCAGCAAGAAATAAATTTATCGCTCAGAGGATATAATATTCTTTTTATATAAATGTGAAAAAAAAATGAATTTTCAAACATTTCAAAAAGAGTGCTCCACATTTATTTTATAAAATATTGTAGTACCAAATCTCATCAATAAAATAATTTAGTACCAAAATTTATCAAGAAATATATTTTAGTATCGATACGTCAATAAAATAATTTAGTACCAAAATTCATCAAAAAATATTTTAGTACCAGACACGTCAATAAAATATTTTAATACTGAAATTTCTTTATAAAATATTTTAGTTCTAAAATTCAGTAATGGAATATTTTAGTATCAAAATTTATGCTGCTTAAATTTCTTCAAGAAACACCCTGAAATTTAACGAAATGTTGAAATCTAAATTGAGATATTCTTTCCTTTGAAAAATGAATATTAAGAAAAAAAATATGTGAAAAGCATAATAATATTTGTAGAAATAAGAAAAATAAATAAACAACAAGACAACTGTGAAATATGGCAACTAAATAACGTGGCAATAAATAATTTACCCGCAAACATGGATAAATAAAGGTAAAAATATTTCTTCACAAATAAATATCTATATAAAAATTCAGAAGATTATTTCTTTTAAAGTACTGAAGAATTTTTTAATAAACATCTTCTGGGTAAATTAAATTATCATTTAAAAAACATGCATAATCTCTGAATTCTGGACAGAAAAAGTGATATATATTTAAAAATTATACAACTTTAAATATCACATATTTCCTATTTAATATCAGAATTTTTTAATGTAGTACTTTAAAAATGGTTTGAACTTACATTTAAAGAATTTTTCGGAAATGATTCAAAGTATGTAATGATTGTTTCTTTATCATATGTTTTCCATTCGTAATAATTTAGATTTTCTTTAAAAATTATTTTATAATACAATTCGTATGAATTGTATATCTCATAAAATAGAAACTACTAAATTTTATGACATAAAAAATGATTCTTTTAAATTTGAAATGTAACAGAATACACTCTTTAAATTTAGTAAGTAAGCAAATTCAAATAAAGAAAAACTGCGTTGCCATTTTGCTTTTTTTACCAATATTTAAATTTAGGAAATATAATTAATATGAATAATTCGGATAAAGTAAATAAACAGCTTTTAACATTTTTTAAGTATTCTATTTGTATTGAATAGAATAGTTAATGCAATAAAACATAATTCTAATATTATATGTAGAATTCATAATCTTATGTTGTTAATTAATTGAGGCTTTAGAGTATTTATGTAGGTATGTTATCATGCTCAAAACCCTTTCCAACAGAGTTTACTAATTATTAAATCCCGCACCATTTTTTACCAATTGAAAATATAGAATGCTTTTTAAAAATTCTATAAGTTTATTATTTTTAACTATTTCCATCATTATTGAAATAGAAAGTGGTGTAATATTAGAAATGCCCTTACCAAAATAATTCAAAATACATGGTAAAAAATATTTAAAATTTATTAGATAATTTGTTGCTCAATATACGAAAAGTAAACACCTCCGGTTATTGATAAAATGAGACTGTTTCACTAAAACATTAAAAAACTTCATTATAATAAATAACTGTCGTAGCAAGATTTTTCTTAATATTAAAATTTGAATTAATTAGTTCGAGTTTTATTATAATCTGCACTTATTATGAATCAACCCTAACAAAATTTACAAAGTGATTTTTTCCCTTAAATGAATATTTTTTTAACTTTAATATACAAAATACAATAATGACTGAAATATTTAATCAATCACATTTTTCTCATGTAATAAAATAACAGGTTCATTTGAATCAATAGATCAATTCAAAATGTCAGCAATTTCTTTGTATACGGTAGTAAGTATAATATATTAATAATATTATTCTATACTTCTCAATCAATTTTCCAGAAATACTTGTTATCACAATAAAAGAAAGTATTGTCTCAAATTACAAATCATTTCGGTGTTCTAAAAATGCTTATAAAAATGTTAATTAGTTAGACAGTCGATATAGTTTTGAGGCTACAGTTTTTCTATTCAACCTTTATTTGCATTATCACTACCAAAAGGATAAGTGATAATCAGTTTTTGTATAAAAATAGATTGTTGTACTTAATACAATTTTAGTATTAAGTACAACAATTATTCAAAATTATTCAACATTAGAGAAATTATTCAAACAGCCTAATCTGATATAGTATATGCAGTGAAGAAGTGATTTCAGGTCGAGTCAATTAATACACTGAAGGGACAAATGTCATGGGATGACTGTTAATATCGTGTCGGTCCTCCTTTTGCCCGGCGAAGTGCAACAACTCGACGTGTCATGGAGATCACAAGTCGTTGGAAGTCGTCTGCAGGAATATTGAGCCATCCTGTCTGTATAGAGGTCCATAACTGTGAAAGTGAGGATGGTGCAGGAGTTTGGGCACGAACGGTCCTTTCGATGATGTCCCATAAATGCTCAATGGGATTCATATCGGGTGATCTAGGTGGCCAGATCATGCACTGGAATTGTCCAGAATGTTCTTCAAACCAATGGCGAACAGTTCTGACCCGGTGACATGGCGCATTTTCATCCATAAAAATCCCATCGTTGTGTGGGTACGTGAAGTCCATGAATGGCTGGAAGTGATCTGCAAGCAGCAGAAAATAACCATTTCCAGTCAATGATCGGTTCAGTTGCACCAGAGGACCGAGTCCATGCCATGTAAAAACAGCCCACACCATTATGCAGCCACCACCAGCTTGAACAGTGCCTTGCTGACAGTTTGGGTCCATGGCTTCGTGGGGTCTGCGCCACACTCGAACTCTATCATCAGCTCGTAACAACGGAAATCGTGACTTATCTGGCCACGCCACGGTTTTCCACTGGTCTAGGGACCAGTCGATATGCTCACGAGCCCAGGAGAGTCGCTGCAGGCGATGTCGTGCTGTCAGTAAAGGCACTCGAGTCGATCTTCTGCTGTCATAGCCCAAGGAAGACAAATTTCGTCGCACAGTCCTATCGGACACGTCCCTCGTACGTCCCACATTGATTCCTGCAGTTATTTGACGAAGTGTTGCGTGTCTATTTACATTGACCATTCTACACAGACGTCGGCGGTCTCGGTCGTTAAGTGCAGGTGGTCGCCCACTGCGCTGTCCATGATGGGATGTGATGCCTGAAATTTCATACTCTCGGCACACTCTTGATACTGTGGATCTCGGAATGTTGAATTCACTAACGATATCCGCAATGGAATGACCCATGCGTCTAGCTCCAACTAACATTCCACGTTCAAAGTCTGTTAATTCTCGTCGTGCCGCCATAAATCACGAAAAACCTGTTCACATGAATAACTTGAACACAAATTAAAGTTCTGGAAAACGAACTGCGCATTTATACTTTTTCGCTGCGATACTACTGCCATCTGTATATTTGTATATTGCTATCACATGACTTTTGTCACTTCAGTGTATACTAGTCGAGGTTGATTCTTGAGGTCATAAACTTTCTTTTAAAATTTAAAAATATATGATAAAATTAGTAGGATAGTTCTACCTCGTGATCTTCGTCGAATATTTTACTCATAAACAGTATACTGATTAACGTTGTTTTTGTCGATTCTTTTCAAAGCAGAATAGCGACAAGAGGAGGCAAACGAGAATATGATGGTATATTTAAAGCTATGATTTCTAATATAAAGTTAAAATCGACAAATTCGGACTATTATATGGGGATAGAAGATCGGGTTGTTGTTTTTGCCAGTGATTTTATTTAACTCTTATGACTAAAATAAAATACAAAATATTGTTTATATGCACAAAGGTTATTTTTTATTTCATTCTTAATTTAGATTTAAAAATTATATATAATATTAGGGTTTACAGATGTTATATTCATTTTTTAAATTATAAAATGTTAAAGCTTTTGTTGCTGTTGCTATATTCTTTTTTATTTGCATATCCAGATAATAAATTTTAAGAAAACAAATCCATATTGTGTTTTATAATAGTGAATAATAAATCAGACAAAGGATTAAAAAAGAATGAAAAAATATTAATAATGGTAGTACATTTTTCTACATTAAAAAACACTGATGATACATTATTTATGATAAATGACAAAGAATATATGTAATTTGGGAATTTAGAATATATCTTAGAATAACAAAAGTATGCACAGCATGTAGGTTGAGTACGAAAACTATTATTCA
This sequence comes from Argiope trifasciata, assembly GCA_026543055.1. NCBI lineage: Eukaryota > Metazoa > Arthropoda > Arachnida > Araneae > Araneidae > Argiope > Argiope trifasciata. The sequence goes on from JAPMOQ010036084.1 coordinate 1,002,098, forward strand.
TATTAAGCATAACAATTACAACTCAAGTTTTACAACTCAAAATTCAGTCTTAGGAAATGCGATTATTTCTGCATTGAGGGCACATCTGTTCTAGACATGAATGCAAAATGATATAAAATAAATTAAATATTCGTAAGACTCTCATAACAACCATGTGTTTACCCATTACACGATATATTGAATAATATAAAGTAATGGATGATTTATTCACTAAGCTATTCTATAATCTGAATACAGTACATTACCGTAATACAATATTATAACTATATTTTTGACATAAGGCCCGGATAAATAACATTGGGATGCATTTGTATTTATTGGTAAATGCTCGAATGTCCAATGAATAGTTTCCATTCGTCTATATACTCATTATTATATTAACGTTCATTCACTTTATCTGGATGCTTCGTAAATTGTATTTCAATTATTTCTTTGTGCGCAATGACGAAAAAATCGAAATACACACTGAATATGCTTCCCATTGTTATAAAACGTGCTACCTGCAAGATACTGATAATATAAAACAAAGGATTTTGAAAATTATTACATCAGCAAATAAACTTTTCAGATTGCTGCCACATTGCATTCAATTTTGTTCAGTCTATCGTGATGTACAATGCAGTTATAGACAGTTTTACTCTCTGCCGGTGCTTTGAATGTATACTTTCATTAAATAATATTTTCATTACTGTATTTAACATTACAGTTTTAAGCATATAGCAATTATTTATATAAGCAAATAAATTTCTAATACTAAGCAAGAATCGTTTGAAAATATAGAGCAATGTTCGCTACTTGGAATTATAAAATTAATTCATGATCTTATATTTTTCAATAAACAAATCTTCATTATTTATCCCCAATACCGAGAGTAGAGTTTTATATTCACAACATACTACAACAAATGAAGAAAGTTCAACATTTAATTCCATGTCATATGTATATCAGAGCAATTATTTGCGTAGTAGAGCATTTGATGTACTCTAATTTTGTTATATTTTGTATAAATATTTTTTTATGTATTTAACATAAATATTTTTTATGTATTTTGTATAAATATATTCTATATAAAATATGTGTATTTCCACTCAAAGCTAAAATTCTACAATTCCATTGAACAGAATCGAATGCGATTTTGAAATCTTTATATTAAGTTTTTTTTTTGTTTTGTGAATACGGATAATTTAAATTTTGGGAAACTAAAACTTATTTTTAATTAAAAATTTCATTATTTTTTTTAATTTTTGGTTTCTAGTAACTAAAAAATTGAATTTTTATTACAGCTGTTGAATTAAATTTTAGCATTATATATTCAATTATACATTTGGAAATTCCTTCAGTTCATTGTTCATGTTACTTCATGTTAGTGATGCTGCATTAAATTCAATATCAAGTCAATGCAAATTTTTCTTTAATAATATATTTGAGAATCTTTAATATGGTGGAAACAATATTTCTCTTTGGAATGTAGATGTGGAAGAGCTAATAATTATAACCAAGAATATGTTACTTTATCATAAGTCCAAAAATGAAAAAAAGAAATAAAATGATAGAATATAATTTTTAAGTCAGCTCATGCACTCTAAAAATTACAACAATAAATAAGTCATCATGAATACAAATCTGGCAGATATAGGCCGTAACATTCACTTGATATATCTCTACAAATAAATCTTCTTTTAAATATTTTCCATTGAAAGTATGCTGTGACACATCCACGAAAAGGGAGTTCGGAATATTTCATATTTATTCTATTTTATGTTATTATTTACGATGCTGAATTCAAAGATGTGAAAGTGAATAATATATTTTTTCTAGAATTCTCTTTAAATGCTTCTTATTGTTGAGAGCTGACTTTTATAAGAATATTAAGTTGAAAAATTTTATAGCGTCTGCTAATTCTTTCTTTCTATATCCTTGTAAATATTTTTGCTCATTTTTTCACTGTAAAAATGTTTATTTTACAAAGAATATTTTTTATGACTGGCGCATTTTTTTCCTGACTTCAAAATATAAGTAAAAGAAAAAAGACATAACTTTGAACAAGTCTTTCAAACTCCGGGAATATGAAATCAAATTAAGTACAGAATAATAATATTTATTTAGTTTAGTTTAGTTTTCAGCATAAAAAATGAATTAATTAGAGAATTAGTAATCAGAGAGAATTAATAGAGAATTAATGTATAAGAGATAACTTATAAAGCTTGAATAACAGCAAAATAAAAAAATATATATGCCATTCGTTTCATTTAAACAAGGATTTAATAAATATATATGGCAATTTTTTTTCAAAAAAAAATGTTTCTATCAATATAATAATAACGAAAAACTATCTGTCTCAGATTTGAAAGTCAAAATCGAAAATTTGTAAGGCGTAAATAGAATATTAAAAAAAAATCTAAATAATTGGAATTGTAATAAAATATATAATTTATATTATTAATTAATTACTTAATACATGTTTGAAATTACATTATATATGTTTAGAAGTTTTGCTTTTTAGCATTCCAATTTTTCTTTACAGATTTCCACTAGTGCTTTCTATTCTCATGATTTTATTGGTTTTTATTTTGACCTCCTGAAATATTGAAAAAAAATATGTTTCCTCTTTTATATGCTTACCTAAGAGTTCTAAATTTCTTTTTATACATAGTTGTTACTTTAAAGCTTATAGTTCTAATTTCTTATGACATTCATCATGGTTTAAAAAATAATTAAGAATAAAACCTAAATCTTAAGCCTTATTCGATGTAAAAACGTAGCGCACAAACCACTAAAACAAGTCAGCCGTTTTAATTCAAATTTATATCCCTAGTTTAAAGTTTCATGCAAAATATAAAACTGAATAAAAATAATCTCCATTAATAATCTAGTAAGAAATATTTACATTTATACATAATATGTTATTATATATCCTATTATTGCTGAGTTTTTTTTTCTTTTTTAAAATTATTTCGTTGTGATACATGGTTTGTAAAGCCAATTTCACCCAAAATCAGTTTTAAAATCAGCGAAAGATCTATTGCCATCAACGGAGAATAAACTAACTTAATTTAGGAAAAAAAATCAGTTACTGAATTTTATTCTTTAAAATAGGAAACTTCAGCCATTAAGTTCTGGCATTAAATAATTAATAATCATAATATCCGATTTTGATTAGCGATTATTCGATATAAATGTTATATACCTCATATTAGATAAAGTGTTCATGTATTTGTTTTCATCTACAGTAAATTATTAAACTCCAAGGATAATTTTAAATTTCAGATACAGTTTTTCTCTTCTATAATATTACAAAGCCATATCATAGTTCATTTTGGAAAGACTACTATTTGGAAGTCACTAGGGTTTGGAATATTATACCATCATTAGTTATGCTATTTTCGATAACTACTCAAAATTTATTTAAACTTCCATTCCCATCTGTTTATTCTGTATTCACAAATTACAACATTGGAAATTAAAAATGTAAATAAAATTAGTTATAAAGAAGAAAGGTGAAAATCTTGTGACTTTGAGACAGCTATTTGATGGATTGGAATTCTGGTTTCCAATTTTATACAATGGATTTTTCAGGAATTGATTCCCATATTTTGAAGATATATTACAATAATTTAAAGTATTTTGCATTATCTCTATATTTTCAGATATAAAGGTAAATCTTTTTCCAGAAACCTACAGCTTTCTGTCACTTAAAGAAGAACTAATTTAGTGAGTGGATAAAATACAATTTTATAAAGGTTTTTTTTATTTGATTTGTTGTCAAATGCCAAGAATTAAATTTTGTCCGTGGTGAAAATAATAAATGAGTTATTTTATGGACTTGTTCAAGTCTCTAGTGTATTTCACTCAAAAGTGATATTTATTTTGATGGTCGTTTTGCACACCTTGGAAAGATTTATTGTAATATTACTCATAAAATTTTAGTGAAAGCGTCACATTGACATAAGACATCCTCCCACGTCCTACAAAATTTTCAAGACTTCTTAAAAAATAAATCTCTAGTGGAAGTTGCTATCTTGGAAGTCTATCTACAAACAGTAAAATATTTATCTGGTGCGTTTAGAGATAACAAAATTAATAAATATATAATTTCAGAGCTGTCAGTGAATTCTGTCTAAAACACTTCATTCTCAAACAAAAATGTTTATTCATTGCCATTAAATCATTTGTATTTTATACTTTTTTACATCACTTTAATATTTAATTTTCTCTATAAATATATGTCTATTTAAAATAATATGTATTTGCTAAAATAATAAACAAACATGGAAATACTGAGTAACAATATTTTAATCAAACTAATAAATCTACATATAATGAAAATCTAGAGCAACAAAATCTATTCAAACTAATTAGTCTATCTACAATGAAAATCAAGAATAACTAAATTGTATTCAAACTAATAATTCTATAAGCAATGGAAATCTGAGTAACTAACTTGTTTTCAGACTAATTTTTCCACAAACAAATAACCTAAATGTATATAGTTAAAGAAACGTTGCCGATGCCGTTATCGCAAGTCTAAATTTTATACTTTCTGTTTGCAATCAGAAGAAATTTCAAAGTGTAATATTTGACAAATAATATAATAAAAATTGATATCAATATTAATTTGGTAGCTTAATACAAAATGCCAATTATAGGTATGTAATTAAAACCAGACTCTTGGAATCTCAATAACTTTATTCAAGAATATCGAAAATTAGTTAAACGTCAGTCAAACTTTCTGAAAGATTATTTCAGATTATCTGGAGCATAGGCAATTCATTTCAAGTAAATGGAGTAAACTATATTCTACTTTATTGCAATGTGGAGAAAAAGCATAAGAAACTGATTTAACGTTTAGCATTTCATTATAAAATATAATATACCAATATTTTATGGGTAATACAATACATTGGTTATTACTATTAATTACCTTGGTTACTACTAAAAACAATATATTTATGAATATTAGAAATAACCATTCATCATCACAAATCTACTAATAATTTGTGAAAATTTTGATGATTCAATTACTTGATTAGTGACTTTCATAAATATTATTAATCACAATCAATGAATTATGTCAATTCAAACTTTTTTGCATTTTCTTTTTAGTAATAATTACATTTTAAATATTCTGCATTGGAAATTTATCCTAAATAATCTATTATTTATATTTTTGAAAATTTTATCCCAGTTATACCTTTAATTGAAATGGAAGTGTGCCAAAAGTGTAAATGTGTTTCAATATATACTTCTATTTTTCTTACTAGAGCATTCCAATAACTGACGTCATCTATTTTTCACACTTGAGTGATTCTTCTTAGGCAATTAATTTTCCTTAAACAGAGAACATTAGTTGGAAAATCTATTTTTCGAGAATATCAAATTATTAGTAAATAGCTTACTTTTTTTTACTTATTTTTTAAAACAGTATTAGTGATATAGCAATGAACTTTTCCGAATTATCCATATTTAATATTGAATTTCATTTTCGTCTGAAATTTTACTAATCGTTTTCTCATCTATTCATCATTTACTTTTTCAAATATTTCCATCCTTTAACTTTCATAATTTAATTTTCATTTTTTGAATATTATAAATCTGAGGCATTTGAAAAATACTATTTGTCAAATTTTATTTTAAAAGGATCTAAGTAATCTTTCATAAAATTGAAATGAATTTATATTTAAGTGATAAAAAGATTTATTTATTTTTTCCCTGTTTAATAAGTTGCTTGTGAATTTGGTTATTTAATACAAAATTGGGTGTCACATGCCATTGTCTTACAAATATTTCAAAATTTTTGTTCATGATTCTTTCAATTACCTAATTACTTTATTTATCTGCTGCTGATATAATTTTATCCATATAGAAAGTTTTAGTACTTTTTTTCTGTAAATAAAGATGGCTCACTTTGAAACAACCGTTCAAAATTAATTGTTTAGATTTTTTTGAAAAACTGATTATATTATGCTTTTAGTAGTGAGTTTATTATGCCAAGCCTTTTATATTTCTTCAAAGTGTTTCAGTTCTTTAAAGTGATGCAATATTTTTTTTTCAATTTATAACATTTTCCTGATGTTCTTCAATTACTATGAATAACCTTAATATATATTAAAATTAAAGTCGTCGCAAAAGGACGTCATTTTCGTTGATTATGATACTTTTTATAAATGCATATAGGATTCCAGAATATCATAACAACTTATAAAAATGAATAAAAGAATTAGGACAGGTGGATGACATCATTGAACATATAGGTGTCATTTACGTTCATTTTTTTAATCTCAGAAATGATATTTATTTTTAACATAATATTTAGTCCAGATTATCAAGTCAAATTGGTATTGATACGGATTTCCAATCCTGATCCGTCGGGCTCCTTTATTTGTATAGTGTTTGTGTATTGTGTTAGATATGAGCACACACAATGATCACTCCATTAGTACACAACACAACATAACAACAGAGACAAGACAGCACAAAGACGACAAATATTTACAAGACAGCACATAGACGACAAATATTTACAAAACAACTTTGTACAGAAAACTACCATATACAGCCGAGACGAACACACATGAAAGCAAACAGAAGTTCTCTACTGCAGACAGTAGCCCACAATAACAGCGGTAGTTCACACGCAGAAATTCAATAGCCCACAGCTCATTGTACAAGTGACTAGGCATGATTCAGCAGGAGAGGGTATCTTTAAGAGATTATGTCTTCTCTCACGTAGGTCTCTCCTGAACTAGCTGAAACTACTCCTCTGCCTCTTCTTGCTTTCACTGCAGACTCACTACTGCACACACAAGAAATACTTCTCAGTTCAGGACTGCTCCGTTCCCGACAACGACACAGTGGGCTTCAACACAGGTTTCTTCAAAATACGCCACACAGCATCCAGAACTCCGCGATACTTCGATATTCTCCCGGTGATTCCTCCGCTCAATACTCTTCAGTTCTTGACCTCTCAACTCGGTCGACCACCACAATACCCCTCGGAATCGATGCATGTCCCAGATTGCATGCCTTATATAATGACGGAAGGCGGGGCTAAAAGCCTTCTGAATCAATCAGGTGCATTCTGGATGTATCGCGGGTCCTAATGGACTGATCGGAAAAATTCTCGATATTTCGGGTGTTATCCATTTTGTCGACAAAATCCCCAAATTCATCGCCAAGCTCTAGGATCTCAGACGTTACACCAGGGCATCATTCAATGATTGTAAATCAGTCTTCTGTACCATTACATTTTCACTGTGGGAAGAAAAATTATATTTTCGTAACAATATATTTGTGGAATAAGTCAGTGAATTAAGTACCAATTACAAATATTTAATTTCCCTTTTCATTTCAAAATAAAACTCTGAGACAAGAATATTGTTTTTTCTAGACATTAATCGCCATTTCTGAGACAATAATTTAAAGAGCATGTTAAAAAAAATGCAGGTTTCTTGAGTTGGTAAAGCACTTTGAATAGACGTGGCGCATTGGAAATTTCAAAGAAGAAAATATTAACAATCCAATGTGCAACTCATTGTTTTGTACTTTGTAATGCATCGCTCCAAAATCCGGGGAAATGATTTAGCTTGAATTTTATTACTTTGTTTTTATGATGAAAAAAAAATGATTTTATCCAAGCTATACAAAACTTTTTCTTCCTTCTTCTGACATTTGAAATTTTGCAAAGTTTTAGAAGCACCCAATAAGTCGAAAATTTCACAAAATAGAGATAATTTTATAATGGTTTTTGTTGAATCATAGTTAAACTTTCTCGTTTTTGATTTGATGCATAATTTTGAAATTCAAAGTGAAGCCAATAAATTATTCTAATGCTGTTATTAATTCTATTTCCAAACATATAGTTTTACAAAGATGTTACTTCCTGCACTCTGAGTTGAAATCATTATTTAATACTAATTTACCTTAATATCATGGGATCGGTATTTAAAAGGATATTAAAAAAACTTTTTAGAGAAATAGAAGACAATTCAATTTTTTCAGTTGCAAAGCTTCATAAATCAAAATACGTCATCATTTCCAGTTTTACTAATTGCTAAATGATAATTAAAAGCAGATTACAGCCTCAGTTTCTGGAATAATATCATATTTTGATTTGTTCCAATGCATTTTTATTTTGCAATCATTCACATTGTCTAACTAATTAAGTTAAAATTGATTTTAATTTTTTTTAATCGATTGAAAAATTTGAATGCAAAATGGTTCCTTCTAGCAATATCTGATCAATTTTATAATTATTTCATAAGGGCTTAATGTCCATTCGGAATACGCATTCTCTGCAATAATCTAAGTTGAAATTTAGAAAGTATTTTCAACGTTTAAGCAAACTACAAAACCTATTTAATGCTTTATAATAAATATCTAAACCACCCCTTGATCTTCCGTCGCTTTTTCTCAACAGGGTCTGTTGAAAGAACAATTATCTTCCAAACCATTTCCGATATTTGGCTGTGGTTCAAATTTGCTGTTTAATTCTGATATCGAGTTATACCAACCACCGTTCCATCTGGAAAATTCGGAGCCACTGTCTGATGGAAGAGGCTTGTGTCTTTGCGTGTTCCGTTTTCTTTCCATTACTTTTCCTTTTTGCTGCGTCCTGGTTTCCCCACGGAAAGGAAACGCTGACTTTTTTTCCTCTATATTTTCAATAATAATTTTGAAACAGAAAGCGTTATTCCAATCGAATTGTTTCAGATAGAAATTTGAAAAAAAAATCTTTTGCGGGATCGTCCTAGAAGTTATTGAATGAATTCTGAAACAAAATGAAGATGCTCGCTCAAATTATATTGAGCCTTAAAAAAGGATAAATATGATTTTTACCAGCTTCTTATTTCAGAAAACGTAAAGTTTTAGTTTATATGTTATCTACACATGAAATAAATAAATATCAGTTGACATTAAGAGAGTTGCATTGACGATAAATTGTTTTATGAGAAAAACAATTTAGGACTAACATTATATTATAAAGTATTTTTTTTAATCTTCTGTAATAAACGATGGATACATTTTGTTTCCACTGTTTGAGAAAATAATTTGATTTTTTTCTCTTAAATATTAGAAAATTTACTGATTTGTTTTAATGTTTTTGTTAAAAACTCTCTGTTAAATGTATATGAGTTTCCTCTATCAAAGTTATTCGTATTTTTTATTAAGTAATCTTAGTTCAGGCTCCAACTTTACACTTAATTGATTATATGGCAATTAATCTTAATAAAAATAGTGTCATGAAATTATTTCCAACTCCATCTGATGAATATTTCTGAAGAATTTTTATTGAATGTGCTTTTCTCAAAAATAGAATCATTATGAATTTAGAATTGCTTGTCAAAAAACTGTTCCTAAAATTTTTAGGCTCTGTAAACTTTAAATACTTCTAAAACTTGATTTCCTTTGATGTAAAATAACAAGCATCATTTACATGTGAGCGATATCAAATAACGCTATAAGCTGATAAAATTAAATACTTTGACCAAATAATGTATCTCCTAATGACTTTCATGTATAATGAAGGAAAATTATAAAAAGGTAAAAAAAAAAACATTACATATCATGCTCTATTGGAAATGTGATCTACTTCAGTGTGGCACTATTGATTGGTTAAACATAAAGAAACAAAGCTTCATCTGATTGATACAGTTTCCTTAATTAAGACAATTAAAATTGTACTATTCATTTGTTAAATATCATATAATATAATATAATTTTGATAAATATCATATAATTTAATGTAATTTCAAAAAAATCCTCACATTTAAAAACTGATTTTAAAATGATTGTCACTGTTTCCTTCCTTTTGAAAATAAATCAAAATAATTCTTCAATACAGACACCACGTTGTTCAGAAACTTTTTATTTTGAAATTTTTATTTATTTGCTATCATCATTTGTTTGTCAGCTGGCCTTATTTTCTCCGATAACTATCTTTTAATCTACCCAAGAAAAGCAACAAAGCCTGTGGTAAAAGTGATTCCCTATGTTTTAGCAGATGTGACCCAGAAACCCTTTTCAATAAAAATTACGAAGTAAATGGTATTGACTAAAACATCAATTTGCCGTACTTGAAAGCTTAATGTACTCGGTCGATTGGTTAAATTAAAATACTCAGAATGAATAACCTTCTTTACTAAGCAGCGCAGCTTCAAGAAAGTATTTTTCTTACATCACTGCATGCATAAAAAAAACATCTATCTTTTGTTTAAAAATGATAAACATTGCTGTAAAAAATAAAATAATTGTTACTTAATAGCATAAAATCAGAAATAATTATTGATGATTAAATGTAGTCTATACTTATAACAATGTGTGTGTGTGTGTGTGTTGGCGCTCTACAGACCAGACCGTTGGACCTACAGCTACCAAATTTGGTACATGTATACCTTGGAGGTTGGGAATGTGCACCTCGGAGCCGTTTTTTCGAATTTTTAATTAGAATTTGAATTAATTAAAATTCAAGCGAAATTTCGACGATTTTCCACTATAACTTCCGAAAATATTATTGCACAAACATGATTTTTACATCAATTTAAAGATTGAAAAATTAGCTTTCTAATGGTATCTTTGTTTTAATGTATAACTTAAGCTTCTATTATTAACGAATTTTTAAAGAAATATTTTAACCATGTTTTACAATATTTCGGACAAAACAATAAAATTTAATCTGTACGAGCACGTCAAGGGGGAAAAATTAGGTTTTATCAGCATGTTGCCATCCTATTGACGGAAGTTCAAACTAAAAAAAAAACAACTATCATTACAAATTAAATCTAAAGAAATGCAACTTTTAGCACGTGACTGGATAAAATAAAAGAAATATAATATGTGACATTTTCTAAAATAAATAATGAACGAGCAAAGGAAAAAAAAGCTTTTATTAAACTGTTGAAATCATACTGACAGAAGTTCAAATTAAAAAATAAATTAACTATGACTGCAAATTAAATAGAAAAAAAAAATGTAACATTCACCACGTGGTTGGATGAAATTAAATAAATATTAAATGTTATGTTTTCTAAAAAAGAAATACAAGACAAAGGTTTCTATGATCGTTTGCAACATCTATATCATTAATTTAGTAAATCAGTGTTACGTGACTTTCGAAGTTTAAGTATATCTGGCAGAGAAATTATAAAGAGAGCAAGGTACATATGTATTTAATTGAAAATCTTAGACTCCATTACTCTTCGCGAACCAGCTGGTCGCCAAAGGCGTCTAGTTGAAAATAAGAGTAAAAACAAATATTCTACAAAACTGTCTAAGCATTGTACTATTTTCCATCCAAATTTTACTATGTTAAGAATGAATTTATTTTCCAAACTTTAAAATAGTGTTAAAGAAATTCATTTATTAAATTTAATAAAATATACAGAAAAGAATGATTACAAATTTATAAGCAATATCAAAACCAACAAATATCTAAAAATATAAACTAAAAATAAAACTTCATACAAAGTACCTACTGATGAAGTTTGTGAAAATATCAACGTTTCAATTAGGTGATTTAAAAATGGATTTATAAAATATTTTTGAATCTTCATATTTGATTGACAAAAGAAAAGGAAGAACAAAATCTGAAATACTTTTCAGATAAAAGATTGAAATTTTATATTTTATATACATCATGTTTAAAAAAAAATTGAAAACAAAAAGTAGAACCAAGGTTTAATTCGAAACATCGAAAAGTAAAAATGCATAATACTTGATTAATCTATGTTTATTGGATATTAGAAACATATTCTATAATTGATTCATCTATATTTATTGGATATTTAAACTACATTCTTACTTATAAGATATTGTTAGCATCATTTTATAATCATTATATTATCTTCTTATAGTAGCATTTTTAAGTATCTAAATTACCCAAGAATAATAATTTTAATCACTCCTCTCTTTCACATCCATATTAGTACAATAAACTTGTTTTTTAAAAACTCAAATATGTTTACAAATTCAATTCAAGGAATTCAATTAAAAGGAAAAAAATCATTTAAAAATATTTAAGTATGGATATAAATTTGGTCTATATAAAAAAATAAAAGAGCACTCGTCGGTCTCTTATTTCTTAGTTTCGGGGGTCAAAGCACATTCCAAAATTCATCACTTCACCTTCTTAGCCACAAAAGCCACTAGAGATTTTGAAATGTTTAACTCGTTGGATATGATATGTCCCTAAAGGATCTTCCATTTCTTTGAATTAAGTCAGCTCTAAATTCTGTGGCATCTTGTATGTGACTTATGCCAATGTTATTTCCTACATAATATATATACATACGGAAGGCATGATGCATACCAACACTTCAGATATCCTCATTTGCATCGCTTTTTAAAAGAACGTTTATGAATTAATCAGAATGCGTTTATGAATATTATGCAATTAGGAATTTATGAAATTAATATTTCATAACATGTCAATGAAGATTTTTTAGTTTAGAAAGTGCATCACCTTAATGGTGATTTGTAGCTAAATTTTAATTTGAATCTAAATTGGAATTATGAAGCAAGTGTCAAATTATATTTTTCCAGCTAATTCTCAGAAAATATCTTCGTATCTACTGTGGCATACAAATCTACTTTATTAAATTAATTTTAATTTGAAATAAACATAATTTTTAAATCTTTTAATACTAATAATTTATTTCCATGATTTTTTGATAACTACTAAGGCTATTCAAAATTTATATTTCTAAACAGTAAAGCGGAAATTTGAAGTATCATGTGGAAAGCATTCTGCACTTCCTTACTTAATAATATTCTACATCATGCCTAAATAAACCGAAGAAAATCCGATAATGCTAAAGAATTAAAAATAATTCTATTTAAAATTAAGAATTAGTAACCCTTCTTTCTACTCTGATAATTTTTCAATCTTACCCTTTTTTCTTCTTCATGAGAAAAACTTCATCAAAGATTTTTTTCGGTCACAGCGATTTAATTCAAATTATGGATGGATGAATCAATTCAATGACTTTCGATATAAAGATATGCAAAAGTGGGGGATTCCTAACATAAAGTAAAGTTGCTGAAAAATGCTCGTTATAGAATTAAAATTACTTCTTATGGGTACATTTTTTGAGTCGAACAAAAATATCTTAGATATTTATTGTAAAACAAAGTAAATATAATCTTCTAAGCTTCGGTGGATTAACGAAAAATTTAAGTGAAATCAGTCATGAATAAAATAAAAGAACCGTAATGAATATATTTCAGGATAATCAAAATATTCTTGTAACTACTGAAGTAGATATTTCATATCTTCTTCGATATACCATTCATATACTCAGATTTTTCTATGTTTTTATCCTAACAGCTCAACATGTTGATTTTTAAGTGCACTAGCAGGTTTTTTTTATTTCATAAATTTTCTAAAGCAGTGATTTTATAAAGTATTTCCCAATAATATTTTAAAGAGTGTGAATGAGCATAAAGTTTATTTTTAATTAATTTTATTTAATAACTACAGAGTTTATTTTCAATTAAATTTCTTTCATAAGCACGAAATTTATTTTCTAATTAAATTGAATGTCTCGAAATATTATAACATTTATAAGGTTAAAGAAAATTGTTTTGAAAGAAAGATTATTCATTATAAAACTAAGTTATTTTAATCCAAATCAACTAATAAAATTGTTTGGAATTTCCTAGATATATACTCTCATGGAAAAATTCCTTCGGTGATGAAACCTCCAAAGATTTATTCTATAAGAAAACAAGAAACGCATGTGAGAAAAAAGAAATTAAGTATACACAAAAGAGTCCTTGTGGAAATCAGCAATACACCAGCAATAAATATTTATTAAACAATTCTATCAGCACGAAATCCGAAGATAAATCATTGGAAATCGACACTAAAGAAAGAATTCAGGGACGATTCGTTTGAGCTCAAGTCAATTCATTCTGTTTGAGACCTTTTTAAGACTTCCATTTGAAGGCAAAGTATTTTCCAGAATGATATTGTACGTTCACATTCAATATCATAAATTTCTCATATTTTTTTCTACTTTTTGTCTCCAAATTTTTGAAGGTTCAGCAAATTTGAGACCAAGACTAAGTATCCGAGAATAACTTAATCATTTGCATTTTAATAAGAAAATGATGCATTCTAATAAACATTCTATTCATTAAGCAAATGAATGTAAAATTTCATTCCTCACCTTGAAATTAACTGAGCGAGTAAACAATATTACAAAGTCATACTAATATATTTAGAAGAATGTTACAGTTAAATTTTTGTCAATGTAGATAGATGAGATATTAGGATTCCAAATCTACTTAATGTGAGAAAACTATTTTTGATTGCTTTGCTGTAGAGTTTCACCATATACAAATAGAATATTGCATAAAATTAATAAAGTTACTGACAATACACTTTTTATTTCAGTTCACAGAATGTCACAAGCATAAAATTTTCTCACTCAAATTTACGTTTCTTGCTTTGAATAAATAAATAAGTTTTTTTATGTCGCTGATAGTGTAGTGCCCATTATTTCTTAAAGCAGCATTTTGAATCATCATAAATTCTATATGCTCATCTAATTAGGATGTGATGTTGAATTGAAAATCACCTCAACTAAATTTATAACTCATGTAGTTAATTCCTTATCTAAAGCCTAGTAAATTCAGAGTTCAATACAGTTGGCATTAATTTTACATTACATCAAAATTTTCCATTTCCACTCTTTGGAAACAATAAAAAATTGTATCTAATTTCTTTATTTACTTTATTAAGCAAAAAAACAACAACTATCAATAGTTTTTATCATCAGCTTTTATCAATTATTAACATTATACATATTTAAAAAATTATTGAAAAACACTAGTTTTTTATATACAGTTGAAAGGTTAGATGGCTTGCAACTCTTTACTAATTAATCTTTCTTCCCGTTTTCGTTCTATCACTTTTTCGTATTCTCTATTCAAGAAGAATTCGACAGCATTTTTGCAATATTATGTTTGTGTTCTGCACGAAATATTTATTTGAAGGAAGTTTTCAAAAGCAGAGTGCAAAATTACAGAATTCTATACAAAAATGTAGAATTCTAGTCAAAATAAAATTCAATTTAGGTATAATTGATGTCCTTGATAGGAAAATATAATTTTTTTCATTAAAAAACGAATTCTTCCAACATTCAGAATTCAAATTAAAATTTCCCAGTCTCTTTTTCGAGAAATATTCTTAATTTTATGTTTAAAGTTTAAATGTTGATTTAAGTATGTGAGCTTCAAAATTATTAATTTAACATTTGATTCCTTAAGTTACATTATATAAGACTTTTGCTTGGTGAACAACAACTGATAAAAGTAAACCCAGACAGACGAAACGGACGAAAAACACAACTTTTCGATTTTTCTCCAGACTTAGCGGCAAGAAAACGTTGTTATGCGTTTTTGATGGACAGCGGAGGATATTATATGTTTTTCTACATATATCTATATCCAGAAAAACCATATGGAAGAGAGAAAAACTCGTCTATCCTTTCGGCTAGATTTCTAAATTTATGGAGTGCAGGTATGGGAGTTGCCACGTGAGGGGAAATAAATGGTGAAAATAAGTGACTCAACCTCAAAATAGTCTCTGACTTGGGTTTGCGACACCAGAAAAAGAACCAAGGATGTCGATAACTTCTTCAGGAAGTGGATTTCTTTTAATACCTGACAGCTTCTGTATCTGATTGTGTTTGATGTTTATTACATTCGGCTTTCTCCCTTCATATTACGTTTCCGAAACTATATAAAATCGATATTTATGATTCAAGAGCTTCAAATGATATTACCAGTTTCTATTATGAGCATATAAGTAATATAAAAAATACAGTGTGCCATGCTGGGTATTTAAAATATAATAAAACCTAGCAAACAATAATATATTGTTTTCATTTATAAACCTAATAGTATACTATATGAATGAATACATTTATCTTCCGTTTATTAGATTCTAATTAGAATAAGATATATGATTTTAGACAACTTTTTAAGTTTTCTATTACAACGGCATTTTTAATACCCATATCAACTCATACGACTAATCACTACACAAAATTTTTAATGTAACGCAAAATTTTAGCTTTATCCTCAATTAATTTAACTTTTCCTTTTTTGCTAAATAATTAAAAAACCGTCCTTAATAAATGAACGTGCTCTTCAGAGGTGTGTGATCCCTTTCTGCTTGTCAACCTGACGTGTTTGAAAAGGAAGCAGTTTCATCAACCGGATGCTTACCAAGATGACTATATAATCTGATGTATCTCTGTGGGACGGGAAGCAGGAAGTGCTTTCCCGGAGGCGATTCCATGGATACCTTATCTTGGAAAATTTTATCGTACCCGGAGAAAACTGATTCAGAGTTATTAATGTCGTTTCTATTCAGAGCGACGTCGGAATATTTGACCTCTCAGATTCATTCTTTTCAGAGAGTATTACATTAACCTCAGAAAAGAGGATTCTCGGAATTAAATGGTTTTACATATGAATGAAATTTAATTATATGGGATATGTGGAAGTTTAGCTTAAGGCTTTCTAAGCGTATGATACGTTTATTTCATGAAATGCTGCTTGTTTACAGTCCTCCAAGAATGTTGCATTTTAAAATAATTTTAGAAAATATTAATTAAATAAAAGTTTATACAAGAATTAATGTCTTCAAATGACTATCCTCTGTGTTTCAAAGAAATGTTCGTTAAAACTTCAATTGATAAATAGTATAATAATTAAAAAATCATGGAATTGTTTTTTGACTGTTTAAATTAAAATCTGATCGTTGAAGTTTAGAATTACGCAGCTAATATGTAGAATTATCTACGCAATACCAGAAAATAGTACAAGAGAAGCTAAACACTATGAAAATTCCCTATACATTGATATATAGTTATTGAATCATTTATTTAATATTTTTACACTCTTAAGATCTCTTTTGAAATAATCAATTTTTTACATTTCAAACAGTAAGGAAAAGAGATAAAGTTTCTACATTTGGTTGACTGGACAGTCTCCTTGTTGTTGTTTTTTTCCTTTCCAGCAGTCTCTACTTATTGGTAGTCAATGCTTTCTCACTTTTTATGTATGCAGGCATTCATTCTTCAAATGCACGGAAAGTTTTAATTTTACCTCAGCTTACTTTTATACAAATAATAAACTGAGAATACAATCGTATGTTTTGCAAAAATATCATTTAGATTAGTTTTGATTGTTATCGTTTAGCTTATTTATTAGATTTAAAATGTCCTTTAGATTAGTTTTGATTATTATCATTTAGATTATTTATTAGATTTGAAATGTCCTTTAGTTTAGTTTTGATTTTTATCATTTAGATTATTTATTAGATTAAAAATGTCCTTTAGATTATTTTTAATGGGAACTTCATATGATCTTTAAGCATACTGATTTATAAATACTTGTTGGCCAATTAAAATGCTTAATCATATTTTAATTGGTATATTAAACACTTGTGAAGTGAAATGGCAACAAGCTTGAAATAAAAAGATTCAAATAAAGCCTACCCTCCTTTAAATGACCTGAAATTTTTTGTATGTAATTTCTTATCTATATTTAAAATAATAATTAGAAATCACTACAAGAAGATGATGGTTGTTGCGACTGATTCATGAAGCATAATCTTCTAAAAGACAACCTTCAAGTTCAATAAATGTAGTTTAACTCCATCAATACCAAAATTTCTCAAATAGCAATTTTAAGAAACTACCAAAGAGCACAACATATCAGGATATCATAGCGAAATTTGTCTTCATTCTTTAAAAGTGATTAACTGATTGATTACTCGAAGCAGCTGTTTTGTTCGTTAAATGCGCTCTCTTTGATGGGTGTTGGTGAGATGGAAACTGTAGGAGAATTCTCAGAGGTCCGAGATTCCATTTGCATAGTAATTGTCATTTAACCAAAGTTCTCTTTTTCATATCGATTCCTTAAGAACACGAACTATCATTCTTGTTTTTGATGGAAAAGGGTGATTGGGAATTTTCTTTTTCTTATATGAGAAACTTTCTGTTTCTCTATTCTGAAATACGTAGCTCGGATGATAGTAGAATTGTGTGCTTATGAAGTATTTAAACGGATAACTTACATGGAGGGTTTTCACATGTAGACGATAATCCAAGCCAAAATGTTCTTTGAATTCCAGATAGTATTTCTGGTGGTCGGCTATATACAAAAAGTATTTCCCATTTCCCAGCATTTTGGATCATATTCATCGCAATTTCATTGAATGAGTTTTGTAGTAATATTCTACATTACCATCAACAAAAATTTCAGTCAAAAATAATATTCAGAGGCTTGAAATTTGATCTTGATTGTTATATGTAATTAAATATTTCTTCATAAAATTGGGGAAAAATCAATACTTATCAATTCATTCTTATGAATATCATGAGATAGATAGAAATTCCGTTAAGCTGATCATACGCCAGACTACGCCTTTAATTCAATGAAACGTAATGTCTATAGGCTTGACTTGCTGGTATCTTAAAAAAACGTAATTTGAAACGATGATGAAAATTAAGATATAAGGTAGTTTTACCTTGCTTTTATGAAATATAAATTGATGAGCTTGTTAAATAGTATTGTTACATTTTTCAATGGTAAGAATTTGCATATAATATTTATAATGTCATAATAGTGAGCCGAAATACTCTCATGAATAAGTTGAAGAATTTATCCCAAAAAATATTAGTTTAGTTACTGTTGGGAAAGAAACACATAGTATGATCCCGTGAGAATACATAGATTAAAAGGCAGATTATTCAAGGCAGATATTGCCTTAAAGGCAGATTATTATTAAAGAATGTCGTAGAGTTTGTTTGCTTATAATTGGAAAATTTAGAATGATTTTGCGCTGTTTATTCTTTTTTGTATCATATCTGTGAATCCGCATGATTTAAGTATTTCCATGGTTTTTTATACGGCTTTATTTGATATTTGTCTTTATATTTAGTTACAAAAAATATATTTCTTTCCAGATTGAATAATTTTTTGTAAATATTCTAGTTCCAATAAGGCAAACATTACTTAACTTAAATAGGCTTAAATTTGCTTTTTCACTAAAGGGTTTGGCTAATATGTAATAAAGTATTCTCCAAAACAATGCTCTATTTTCATATTATCATGATTTAATAATCAGTTAAGTTTAAATTAAATTAAATTTATATTCCACACATATTGCGCCATTTATTTCTAATTTTGAGGAACAATTTATATCAAGATGAAAAAGTTTTTTTATAATTAAAATAAAAGCTATGATGTTTTAAATTTTTTTACTATGTAAATTAATATAAGTATTATCATTATTTAAATCAAAAGTAACTGTTGCTCTTATAATGATAAGAAACTGGCGTATTTCTTTGCACCACAAATAAATTCCCAAAATCCGTTTTCTCCATTCGTATTTAATACCGTAATTATAAAGATGAATTTACTCTAAATTAATGCCAGAACACTATTTAAATAGCCTTGTAGTGTTGTTTAGCATACTTTAAGACATTATTATGAAGAATTTAACACAGTTATTGGTAAAACAAGATAATTGCATCAATTAAAAAAATTAAGTATTTTTGAATTAATATCTGATAATGTTGTGCCGATAGATCAATGTCTTGATGGAACAAATCTTAGATTTTATTCACGGAACATAGATCGAAAATTCCGTTGAATTTGCTTTCTATTCTCATTTACGGAAGATCATCTAACTTCCGACCTAACACTGCTTTCATTTCCAAGTCTATGACAGCTAATGGAGATCTTATTGCCCAGACATCCATTTGAATTACAGATGGGGTATCATCAAATGCTTTAAATACTCTCTTTATGCCTATTTAACGCTCACCGGGGTCAATTTGCAATTTAAAGCAGCGTTAATCGATATCGATGGGTGAAGACGTATCAAAGTTAGGGCCAAGCTATCCTTATCATACGCTTACATCCATAAAAATTATAAGCAGTATCGGTAATTAGCTTAGTTGCACTGACGGAAAAGGTAGAAAATGGCGGAAGCCGTTATTTAGAATTAATTAAAGATTTTAAATGATTGCAATGAAGAATAATTTAAGGATTCATTGGCTGTAAATTAGATTTTCCAGAAGATAAAAGGATTTGTTTAATGTTATTTGAGAAAAATTTACTCGTAATGAAGAAAAAGAAATCAAAAATCCATTTATCTAGTATTACTTCTGTTTAAACAGGATAAGGAGAACAAATAACTGTTTGATTGAATTTTATTTTCTCTTTTTATTATCATCCAATTAATATGCGGGTGGTTTCACTAAAGGTAGTGATTTGTACCGACATTAAATTCTTCGTTTGCTTGTTTAAATCAATGAATTAGAATAACAGCGTTCATGGAAAGTAATGAACACATATTAACTTCTTGTTTATGATTAAATAATTTACTTTGAATAAGTAGGATTAAAATTATGCAAAGTGATTTTGCTTGATCTTTTTAGACAACACTGATTTCAATTCAGCTCTCAAATATCTTTTACTTCATTACTTGATAATTGCACATAGTATCTGAAAGCATTATCATGAATTATCAAACAATATTAATGGGAGATTTTGGATTTTTATGTGATGATGATCTTAGAATTTTTTAAACTTTTTTCTGAATACTATACAGTGCTTAGAAGATAATGTAAGATGCGTTATATTATTATAAAACAATTTATGCTGACAAAATTGTATAATTGTTATCAATATAAAAATTGGAGTCCAAACATACCACTAGTTGAATACTTCCGTGTACATAAAATTAGTGCAAAATCTTTTTAAAGTTGCTTACCAAACACCTAAAAACAGATTATTTTAGTTCAAAATATTTTTTTCAAAATAAATAAAAAATAACAAGGTATTATAAAAAGGAATGCATAAAATGTACAAATAAATTAGCAGTTTTCATTTTCATTAGAATTTTCGTAGCATTCAATAAATATGCACAAACTTAAAGTAATATAAAATATTTTAATACCTTAATTATCATATTTATTTCTAATAATAATATTTCTAATATTAAATCTATTAATATTTCTAATAATAATAAATGTATGATTGTATGCATGTTTGTTTTCTTTCAAAATGTTCGTTAAAGATATTGATATCGTTTAAGTACTAATTATAAGCTATAGAATCACAGTTTTATTAATATTATTCCATTGATTTACATTCGTTTATCTTGTCTAGATAATTCGTTCATTACACTCACTCACGGTCATTAAATGTGCTTTATTCGATATTTGTTCCTTCAAAATATTTGTTTCGTATTTCATAACACTTAAATTGTCTAAAAAAAATTTTACGACAGCAAAATGGAATAATTTGCTCAATAAAAACCAAAATGACATTTACTCATGTTACCAGAGGAACGTATTTATGAAGCATCATTAAGTCTACTCGCTAAATACGTATGGAAATTTGGAGAGACGAGTATAGGCTCAGGGGCCATCCTCGTCATTTGGGGACTTAAAGGGCATGCTAATATAATTATACTAAACTAAGGTAAACCTTCAACCTATTTCCCACAATATGATTAATCTTGAGTTGCCATCCTCACACCTTAAGATAATTAAATTATATACAAATGAGACAACATTAGCTTTTATGTGCAGCAGACTCATATTCATGAAATAACAGTGGTTTTATTGAAATTCGAATCATGAAAAACCTTATAACTTTTGTCTAAAAGAAAAGTTTCCGAAAATGCACAATTGACTCACCAATTGTGCATTTTCGGAATTCACAATGCACAATTGGATTGTAATATTGCAACAGAATGAAGGGCAATAATTTCTACTCAACAAATTACTCTTAACATTTAGAGAAATTTTGCTTGATCTAGAAACAAACCACAAGATGGTCTTTATTATTGTTTTACATTATGCAAATAATTTCTAAATTATTCTAAATTTAAGAAAGAGCATATATTTAATTGCTGAATACATAATCAGGCTACTTACTCTAATCATGGATGAATTGTTAGTCTCTAATTTATTTATGACTTGAAAATAGATTCAATTGCAAAAAGAATTCAAATGGTGTGAAGAATTTCGCGTCTGTTGTTCGATTCTCTAACCGTATTTATATAAAAATTACGATTACCAAGTCTTTATACATTCACAGGTTCATAGATTATTTAAATCAAAGCCATGCTGAGTAAAATATTTTCGAGGTATCAAGCCTGAAAATAAATTTTTCAACCTATACAAAACAATCAATCTCCATCAAAAACTGATTGAGTTAGAACATTTCACTTTTGAGAATTTATACTATTTTAATGATTGGATTTGTAACTTAAATAAAACTAAAGTATCTTAATGAATAGGCAGAATGTTTGTGAAATTGAAATTGATTATCTTAAAATAACTCGATTCATAAAATCATACTCTGTAAATTTTAATCTCAAAAGAGCATTTGTATAAAATGGCACTGCCTCAAAAATATTTTACTCAACCTGTTAACCGGATATGAAGAAATATTTCAATGTAAAACGAACGAAACATAAGTTCATAATCTGGGTTAGAGGTTAATATGATTAATAGCAGAAAGAAATTATTTTTAAATCATAAGATAACACTAAGTAAAAATCTAATAAACTTTACAACACAACGCAGAATTTCGTTGCTACGGAAATTTCAATAATTTTTACAAACGAAAGACAACAAACAAAAATTTCGCAGGTGGTTTTTAATGAGTTCACTTTGTTTTTAGGCCATTTTACACCGTGTCATACCTTGATTCACATCGCCATGTAAGAAATCAGGTTCGGTGCTGCATACGTGAAAGAGGATCTAGTTCTTCAAATCCACCAATTCAGGACTACTTAAATTTTACATTTCATGGTATTTTCCTTTAAATGACCTAAAATGCATCTTTTTTTAATTGGAAGCATATATGAATCTGAAAAATAGTTAGAATAGATAAGGTAATCCAATTCGAATCGATATATTTTATTTTTAACTATAAGTAATAAAAAGCTGATGTATCTTCCTCCTTATTAACTACATAGTTAAATTTGTAAGAACTGTCTCCACTACATCTAGTGTAATTTTAACGCAGATGTTAATAGGAGGAATCTAGACATTGTCCAAATGTCTGAAACTAAGCTTTCCGAAAGCAATATTCTGTACAAGTAATTAAACATTGTTTGACTAACAAACTTCATTAAGTGAATCCGAATCAACACATTCTGAATTCAACTCTCAGAAGTAACGATTTTAGACATGGGAAGTCCCTTCTAATTAATTCATTAATCGTTGCTTTACAAATGAAGTCTGTTTAATTTCACGGCGACTTAGTCTAGTAAATTAAATGCTCTAGTTCCTTGCATCTTGGTTATTCCTCATGGATATCCTATAGGTCTTAAATACGAGCCGCTCTACCATAACATGACTTTGATAAATGATGTCGATGCCTTTTTAAACGTCGTTGTGGTGTAAAAGCTAAAGTATGGGCTTTGAAATATTCATTCCATATCAGAGAAAAAGCATCTACGTGAGGGAATAATACATCAATTCATAACAAGAATATTTCATGTCAATTCAAGGAACGTTTTGCTGAGAATTATTATAGATAGGAATATGAAAATTATATTAAGGAAATAAATAATTAATTTTAATTATTATGCATGGAACTTCAATTACGTTATTACCTATTTTTCTAAGATAAATGTATCAATTTATATTAGAATTCAAACAGGAGCTCAAGTCGTAAGCTCATTAATATGATGGAAAAGAATATAAATTGGGTTATCATTAGGGAAGGATGTTTTTTTTTATAATTCAATGGTTTTTAAGTTCTAAAATTACAAAAGTTATTATTTTAAATACAAAAAATTTTAACTTCATCTCAATAGATGATATTTCCATTTGAAAATATTTGAAATTACTATAAAATACGCATTAAATTAAAAATTTCCGTAGTCATTTTTTTTTTGGAATTAAGAAAGGTATATTTCGCTATTACAACATCGAAACCTAATTAAATCCTGAATAGAATATATTAATATTTCACTATTTCAAATTATAGTATTTTAATATGAACTATTATACAATTTTATTTTTCTTACCTATCGATTATATTTATATATTGGAAATAAGCGAAATCATATATTTGATAAAATATTTTATTTGATGAATATAATTATGTAAGGCTGCAAGTTCTTTTCCATCATTTTTTTGTTACTGTTAAAGAAATTGATTTGATTTCTAAGGTTTTTTGTTTCTGCTATGAATCTTCTATCCTCAAAAGGAAAACTATCATTACAATTCTTAAATTAAATTAGGATTCTCTACTAGGAAACGAAGGAAGAATAACTACTTTGGCGTTTAAACGATAGTAATTTCTTATGATCATTATGCTCAATAAAATATTAGGAATTAAGTACTTAAGTTAGAAAATAAATTAATAAACTTTTCGGATTGTTCCAGAACCAAAACCCATTGAGGGAATTGATTAAATGTTTTTATTTAGAAAAATGCACATTTGAATTAAAAAAGTAAAGCGTATACAAATATACCATTAATTACATTTCATGTGAAAATTTATTTAAATTTTTAAGATGAAATGTATAAATAATTATGTATATATTTAATCTCATTTGGTTAGTACACTCATTACGAGAAAATACTGATTTGATATATCCTTAAAGCTTCCTGCAGCGATATATACTCGGATTAAAAATAAACAAAGAAACAGAAAGAATTTAGCATACATTTGTGCCACTTAAGTATTTAAGGCTCATCTTAAAAAATTTTATCAAAATTTCTGTATAAAAAAAAATTTAAAAGAAAAAAAGTGATTTTTTAATGGATAGAAAACATTAGGCAGATGTATTTTAAATCTTCAATTCCCAAAGAAAATTCTTTTCATGGAATATTTAAGCATTTCCTATGAGACGTCTTAGTTTGAATCCTATAATTCTCAATTTAAAATGAGTTTAGATACTAAAGAAAGAAAATATATTTCTCTAGAAGTATATAATTAGAGAACAATTTATTTTATTTTAGGATAGTAACTAAAATACATTACTAAGCATATCTATGAAAGTCTAAAATAAATTACTACAACTAAGGTCTAAATAACAAAGCAAGTATATGCAATAAAGCTTTCTTCTTACTTGAAGTGTCCGTTCCATGTATAACTTGGATTTTATCGAATTGAAGTTTTGAAACAAACTAAATAGTGTTACGTAAATTTATATGCTTGGAACTACCTTCACTAAGATTTCTTATGACTCTTTCTCCCAAATAAGCAACAACAAATTTTTGATTCCAAGTATATTCTTCAACCAGTTCACTTGGGTCGCTTCAAACTTGACGTTCTACGTCCCAGATCTCACAACTATAAAAAATATATCTCGTAATATTACTTCACTGTTCTTATGCCCTCATAGAGTATGACGGGATAAAAATATACGAAGTCACAAGAAAGAAACTAAGGAGGAAAAAAAGCAGGGGACCTCCTTTACGGCTATAATTTATGAGGCAAGGTTTCGTTGCTTCTTTTATTCGCACATAGATCGTAAAAGGCAAGAAACATTTTATGTCGCTTGCCCGCTTTTCTTTTCTTTTTTTTTCTAACCTCCCCCGAGATACGAAGTTTGGATTATAGGATGAGTTCTACTGCCGAACAGATCTTTCAATGCAAACTGTAATGAAGAAACTGAATACGAATTACTGGGTTTAACTTCATTCCTGAATGCGGGTTTTTGAGGAATCGGGGCATATCGGTGGGGATGAAAAAATTCTTTCTGAAGCGGCGGCCCCAATAAGCTATAGAAATCTTTGGCATCTGTTTTATGGTCGAGAGATTTATTTCTTGGGATGCGGATAGACTTCTTTCTAAGCTCTTTTTTTCAATTGATGCATTAATTATATCAGCAAGACTGAAATGGCTGCTTAGTAATTCTGAAAATACAGCATTTATTCTAGTGTTTATGCTATATGTCAAATTATTTATTTTATAAGAAAGCTGTGTTTCAGTATTGTAGTAAATAAGTCTATTTTTCAATGCTATGTACATTTACTTTTATTGAATCTTGTAGAAAATATTTGAGCACTTTTAGTAATTATTTTACACTACTAAAATCTAAAAGAAAATTCCTTTAAATTTTAATTTTGAATCTAGTTTTCTTCACTTGTTTACTTATTTATTTTGATTTAAAAAAACCATTCAAATCAAGGATATTTAATTTTTTTAATTAGTCTGATAAAGTTAATATTAGTAAATTTTTTAATTTCCTTTCAAATTGTTAAAAATATCTAGTTTAAAAAGTTACTTTGTCTTATTATATTTCCATTTAAATTTACTAAGAAAAACTTTCTGTTTTAATATTTTTGCATAATTAAATAATATATTCACAAATTTCATAATCCTTTTACACATATGGCGTTGAAGAACCGAACAAAGAAGATTAACCAGCTTTAAATTTAATTGATGATTATTCATCTTTATTTTATTTCCTTTAATATTTTTTTTTTCATTTTCTAAATGATAGGTTAATAAACTTTTTTAGTAATACGCTATATCACTCGCGTTATGTCATTTTTCTCTGCTTTTATCAGTATTCAATGAATAAATATCATATACTATAATTCTGAGAATTTTATTGTTAACAATTATCTTTTATGCACAATGACAAAACTATAAATAGGTATCATTTCTATTATTAATTTAATGGATATTATGAATTTATTTAAGGAAAATAATTTATTTTCTTATTTATTATTTATTAACATTTAAAAAAGCGTTAATGTGTTCATTTTGCCTTAAAATAATTTTCCTTGATGCCTAATAAATAGCTCTATAACTATGCCGTTAACTTTATAATGTAAATAACTATATCTTTAAATGTTTTAAATTGTTAGTTGTGTGGTGTGTCTTTCTTTTCTATATCTTAAGCAAACTATGAAACTTTTTTGTGCTTTTGAATAAAAAAAAATAACACTTAAATAAATTCTTCTGGATTTATTACTTTGAAATTCACTGAACATTTCAAGTGAATATAAAGAAATGAAAAGAATAACTACTTGAGATTTAAGACAATTTTCACCACTAACAAAAAAAAAATATTTGGTTTATAAATAAATATATCACCATATAATTCCAATCGTTAGAAATGGATATTAGCACCACTGAAACATGGTAGCAAAACTAATACACCATCGAAGTCAAAAACAGAATAATGCTGGCATTCATGATATAATGACATAACATACAAATGAAGTACTTTATAATACATTTCTTGCATATCTTTAGCCATTTTTACAATTCCTTAAAATTGCATTTTTCAATCATGTATAGAAAATAGTGTCAAAGACTATTTTTTTTTCTTTTTTCTTCAAGATTATTCATTGCCGTCTTTTTGAATTAATAATTTGCAAGAACAATTAAAAATAAATTATTAAAATACATCTATCACCCAAATTAAACTTCAAAATTCGTAATTACAGCACATAAAAACTGGAACTAAAATCTAGTAACTTAATCGTTAAAATAGTAACTTAATTTTTATCGATCGTTAATCAATGAATAACTCGAAATGCAATGATATTTTTCAAGTCTCAGGCATATTATATTTTCCTATACTAGAAATTTCCAATAATATACTTCCTCCTTCTTCCTGAGGTACATGTGTAGAATGTTGATAATGTAGGAAGTGTCTGCATTTTGAGTATCCTTTTGAAATTCACCAAAAGGAAAATATTCATGAATAAAAAAAGCAACAGATTTTTAAAAGTGAAATATGTTAAAGATTAGAAAAATAGTAATTAAATTTAAAATATCTTTTATTTAACATTTAAGCTTGTGATCGTTACCATAAACATGGTGGTCATACTTTGACAGTTTGGAATCGTAGGTAGTATTGGTTGATTGACAAAAGAGTGCAATTCTTTGGACTTTTTAAAACCAATAGAAGTATAGACAATCATCAGTATCTATATAAAAATATTTTTTAATCCTAAATTTATATAAATTTATATTTTATGAAACAATGGTATTTTTATAAGGCGAGAAAATTACGAGAAGACATTATTTCTTTTTAATTATTAAAGCTATAATTTATTTTGTTAATAATTAAAGCTTGATTCATTTTTATGCATTATTGTGTCATCTTTTAGTGACTGTTTTATCTATGAAATGCTAGATGATGATAAGATAAGAAAATATTCATTTATTATTCCAATTTTATTTCAAAATGAGCCCATTTATTTTATTCATTAATTAAACTAAACTTTTTTCCAAAAATAATTATTTTATGTTAAAGATTAAAGACTAATTCATGTTACTATTTGTATGCATAATAGTCTCACTCTTTAGTAATTGCTTTATTCACTAAATGTTAGAGAAAAATAAAATAATCTATAATATTAGACTGTTTTTCTAGTTTAATTTTAAACAATCCCACTTATTTTACCCTACGCTTAAATTAAATTTAGGGATACATTATTTGCTGTATGTGTCAGCATGTACTCTAAACAAATAAAAAAATATCTGTCGATTATATTGAAGGATTAAATATCTTAATTTAAAATAATTTTTTAAACATTCAAATGGAGGTGTATTTTTATTCTAGCAATACTTACATATACATCATGTTAAAATCTCAAAATATGGTTTATATTGTATGTACTCTAAAGAAATAAAAAAATATCTGTCGATTATATTGAAGGATTAAATATCTTAATTTAAAATAATTTTTTAAACATTCAAATGGAGGTGTAATTTTATTCTAGCAATACTTACATATACATCATGTTAAAATCTCAAAATACGGTTTATATTGCAGTCTGGTACCATACTTTAATTCTCTCAGAGTCTAAGAAATTCAGGAGATTTGAGTGAAGTAAACCGGATATTACAAAATGATTAAATGCGTGACTAATGAATACCGATCAAATAAATAACTGCACATAATATTCGTGATAAATGATCCAAAGTAATGGTTATGGATCCTATCGAATTTCTCAGCAGTGATGAATGGTCTAGAATAATGCTAATAGTTTGAAGCGGAAAACTTGAGTCTACTTCTTAATATTAAATTTCAAGATATATTAAAAATTTTATTTTCGATCATAATATAAAATATGTTATTTTTTGAAATTAAAAATATATCTTATTTTATATTATGAATATTTTGTATGATTTCAAATTTATTTTGACTAAAGCTGTATTTTGAGATTTAAATTAATATTATGGATCCTAATATGCAAATTATTTTTGTATATATCATTCGGAAGGAAAACAATCTATTCTTTCATGCAACTATTCTTTTATTTTGTCGAAGGAAAATTTAATTTGATATTTAATAATGAATTACTGGACATGACGTTTTTGTGCGAAATACAATCTGATGAAATGAAATTAATAACATGTTTCGTGAAAACAAAATGAATAATTAAAATATGGATTTCATTTCAAACAGATACCTATGCTGTTTTAATTTGTATTGAATGCGGCTGTAATTATTATTTTTTATTTGTGTTTCAATGAAAGTTCAAATTCTTTTATGTATTCTGTGTTTTCTGATTCCTATTTTTTCAAAAGGAAAAAAAAAAACTTTTGTCATTCATCTATATAAATTTTAACATACAATCTTATTTAGATTTAGATTAATCACATATAATGGACTTCAAATTGCTCGTTTTTAACTTGAATTCATACAATATATTGTATCTCCACTTTTTCCCAAAATTTTAAAATCTGTTAAAAAATATAAAAAAATCTTAAATATAGTTAATTTATTTTCCATAAAATTTACACATTTAAGACAAAAAATTTTAAAGCATCGATTTCTTTTCAACGATTTAATCAAAATAAAATTGTCATGTTTTGAAGCTTTGTTATTGGTTGCTAATAGAATTACATTATTTGGTAGGTTTAATGCAGTGAGTTACCCTCATACTATCCAGTACGAAGTTAGATTTTAAGTTAAGATGAAGCAAAACCAAGAGAACAAGTAAATTTATAAAATAAACAATAAAAATTCATGAAATAAAATTTTAAAAAATAAGGGAATACATTTTTTCTTTCAAAATCATAAACATTTGTATGTGTAACAAAAATTGTTCTTAGGTATTTTTTTAATGTTATATCTTATCTAAAAATTTTATTCAGTCAACATGTTCGAAGGTGAGATTAACGTATGATATTAGTAAAAATATAATCACTAAGACAGACCGTTGAGAATTAGTACAAATGTCAGTTTACTGAAAAAAAAAATTACTTATAAAATTACTTTTTATTCTTTGTTTATTAAAATTGTTGATACAATTACTTTTGTTGATAAAATTTCTAATTCTCTGATAATTTATGAGAATATATTTACACCAACTTATTACATACTGCCTCATTAAATATTTTTACATGGATACATTACTTTCCTCTTATATATTTTTATACCTTTATAAACATTTGATTAAATTAATTTTGGATAAAAATTGATGTTTTACGTATTAATATATAAACAATTCAAAGGGGATTTCATCATTTAATTTAATTTTGATTTAATTCTTTTTTTTATCTTTCATCTTATTATAAACTTTTTTCAAATATTTTATTGCTTTTGGGATTATTATTTTTTAAAATCTTTTATTAATTTCATTTTGTGTTTTAAAGAATAAGTTATTCCATAATTTAAACCTCGCCATTGAATTGTTATTATACATAATAAATAACCATTTCGACAAGCCTACTGATTAAAACTAAATGAACAAAACATAAATATACATATATCTTAGACCATCTTATTTGGTTAACATTGACCTTCGCCCACTTTCTGTTCGAGAACTCATACAACAAACCGAATCTGTTCTGCACATCTATGGGGTTGTAAGTGACATCACGGAATCCTTGAAACGAGCATCCAAGAACATCCCGCCGAGCTATAATGAAGCTTAACACCCCCTTAATCGGTCCGCTGCATTCGCAAGGATATCGTCCCAGTCATCAGGGCTCCCGTCAACACAATCTTCCTCTTAATTACCTTTAACCCGAGTCCGGGAATAGAATTATCCGGCTTTTCTCTTTCCAGTATCTTTGACCCCCACGGATCCTAATTACGGGGGCACTTAAGGACTGCGCTGGGAGTCATCACAGGACAAGTTTAGTAGACGATCGCAGTAATAGGCTAAATGGAAGATCCTTTCACACATGGCAAAATCATTGGCGGACAATTACGCCATACTGAATAGAAAGCTTGCAGATGGAGAATATTGAATTGTGAAGGGTATATGCAGCCAGGAAATGCCTTATTCATGCTGAATCATTGAAAGTGTGGAGAATCATTTGTCAGAGTCTGAGTGAAGCCTGAAAAGAAAAAAAAGGCATAATTTAGTATATTAAATGTGTCTAAACATCAGCCTGATCACTGCATTTTTTTCACGTACAGTAATATAAAAAGTAGAACTTAATAAATTCTCAGAATTTGCTGAAATTTTAAAAATGAGAACTCAAAATTTTTCTAGATCTGTTATAAAATATTTCCTTCAAATATTTTATATACACAATGGAAAACTGAATAAAAGGTCTGAAAGCAAT
Organism: Argiope trifasciata; assembly: GCA_026543055.1. Classification (NCBI taxonomy): domain Eukaryota; kingdom Metazoa; phylum Arthropoda; class Arachnida; order Araneae; family Araneidae; genus Argiope; species Argiope trifasciata. Next base: position 1,033,643 of record JAPMOQ010036084.1, read on the forward strand.
ATTTTGCTTTGCGGAGGATTACGATTTAAGTATCCTATCAATGACGTCTATATAAATAACTTGGTGGCAGAAGAAGGAGTCTAAATCCATCAATACAGCAATAAGGGAAGATACAGGATTCTTTTGGGATGGACATCGGATACATGTTTCTTTTATGTATATTCGATTTGTTTTTTAATTCGTAATACGTAAAATTGAAATATTACTAAGATATCTTTCAAAAAAGCATATCATAAATGGGTTAAAATTTATTAAATTGTAATTTGTAAATAAAATTCTAAGTATTTTTTCCCTTTATGATATTGGAGTGATGATAATAGACAGAGACAAATTTTAATTCTATGATTACGACCAGAGTCATTAATTTATTTTTCGGGAAACCAAAAATTATTTGACGTTTATGTAAAAATGAAATAATACCGAGATTCAATATGTTAAGTGGATTTGATTTGAATTTTTTTTAAATCTAAAATAAATAATAAAGTGAAAATAAAAATTTCTCTTTTCAGAGGAATTTCTGTTTTTCTTCAACATACGAAAATTTTAAATATCGAAAAGAAAAGGATATTTTTATATCTGTACAAAATTCCTTAAATTTATGTAATCGGATTTATAGGTAATATTAATCGGACTAATAGGTAATATTAAACAAAATATACTATCAAATGCAAATTATTTTATTTGAGAATAATTTTTGTTGTACTATAGCATGCTATAGTTTATTGATGGAATAAAAAAGGTACATCATATAAATATAATTAGAGATATTATATAAAGATTAAAGAGTATCTGCTCTATTCATCGCATAAAAATTATTTCTCTTTATAATATCGAAACTTCTTCATACGCATGTTTAAAAATATTTCAAGATTCCTCATTTTTTAATCAAAACTATAAATTATAGTTTCATTCCGAAACAGTTGCGTATATCATTCATTAATATCGATTTCAAATTTATAACAAAATCGACAATAAAAGTTATTTTTCGGTTTCAGTGAGTAACAATTGCTTGAAAACAATTATTCTTGTAGAATCATTTAATGAACACTTAATAAGAAATTATAATAATGGTTTTCTATTATATTATTAACGATTTTTTTATCAGTATAAGAAAATATACGGTGATTTTTAATAAGGTGAGTAAAAAAAATATTTTAAAATTTATCAAAATTTTAACAAGTTTCCTGTTGTGATTCAGAACAATGATCTAGTCCTACTGTTCTTTAAGATAGCCTGTCTCTTAATAACAGCATAGAAAGCTTGCATAACTAAAGGGTAGACATTATTCACGAGCTTGAATCAATAGTGTAAATGACATCGGAGGGTTGAGACAAAAAAATTTCAACAGTTCAAGAAAAAGATTCAACGGATGGATTCAAAACTGCAGGGATTCATTTGCTTTCGAAAGAAGAAATATTATCATTCAATGAGTTGAATATATTTATGCTATTTCTTGTTCATTACTTTCATATTCCTTGATTATTTTATATTTTTGTATCAAAAGTTTTTTTAATATATTCATTTGATCACATATATTATTGAACATATTTTAATGAAATTTAAATTTACAATAAGAATCAAACCAGGAATTTCAAATAATTCTATCATTAATTTTATTGTGTATCTAGAGAATTTCAAAAAAATAATTTTTATTGAACATAAATAAAATAAATTAGTAAATTTGTATAAAATATATAGTTTGATTTCTTTTCATTTTGTATTATTCTTCAGATTAGTAAAGTGAGCCGTTTCCTGAATGAAGGTTTAGAAGGCTATGATATAAATTTTATATCTTAACTATCATGTGAATGATTTACCTAAGAGACAAAACAGGACAGCAGAAGTTGATATTTTCTGGATCTATAATTACTATTTAAGCGATAAGCGAATTATGAAATAATTTTAGTTGGTTTTGTGAAAGTATCCAAATTTATCAAAATGTGTTACAGGGATAAGAAGAGATTTTTAAATTTTTAAATTTTTTTAAGGATTAGTTATTTCTGAATTTTTTTGTATACTTATATTATAATTTCACAAATCTTATTCCGTTGCTTCTTTTACTAATTGTTATTTTGGAGTTAGATTTCTATAGACATATATTAATATTATCTGTAAAATTTAGTCAACGAAAACTGGATTATATAAATAAAATATTTAACTTTTCCCCAGTTACTTCATACTCAAAAGTACGCGTCTCTTTTGTTAATGAATACTCCCCTATGAATAGATTTAAAAACTGATTGTTGTAATAAAATCCAAAATTTTATTAAAGTGTTTTATCAGTTATTTTATTCTCCTTAATCGTCTGTTTGATAATCAATAACCATTAGATGTTCTGTGCATTAAAAGAATTAGAATTACTTTAAAATTAAACATTGAAATGAAGTATTTCATTGGTAGTAAAAGTAAAGAAATAAACAAAGCACGAAAAAAACTAATCTCATATTGGAGAAAATTCTTCCAAAAAAATGACCTAATAAAATGTTAAGGCAAATTCGTTTTACTTATCCATACATTAAGGAATCATTTCACAAGATATTAGAAAAGTACAACTATATTAAGGATTTAACTTCCCGATTTAACTGTGGTCCCCAGTGTCGAGAAGACCATTGTAAAATATGCAAACGATCTCGCCATAGGAACTCCTTTTTTTCCCAGCACATCGTAGATGATGATGTCTTCATTTGCATTTTGCATAAAGAAGAGACTATTTAGATGGAACTGAAAATCTTTCTTGCTCCTATCAAATGGTGAAGCTTTATAAAGCAAATTTATGAAAAGAGTAAAGCGAAAAACTATGTTCTTTCAGCATCAGTTTCGTGAAAAGGCTCGGATAATTTCCTTCCTTTTTACTGGATGAATAAGCATGGGATGATAATTTCTCTACCTCATTTATAAACATGAAAGAAAGTATTAAGATTTTTTAAGAAAGTTTACAAACAATTTCAGTTACTTTTGTAAAGATTATGATGGAAAGTTTTTATCAAAATAAAAGAATATATATTCTTCAGTAAAATAATAATGACCGTTATATTTGCATCGTTTAAATATTAATTTATATATAAGTATATGTATACAAAGAAATTCATCCGTATCACATGTAGAATATTTGTGAAATTCATATTGTTACGGTTGGCATTGTTAATTAGACAACGCTAAATGTAATTTTATTTTAAAATAAATTTAATGTGTATATAAAATATGTGGTAATGATACAAATTGAACTCCATATTGAATATCATTAAAACATACATCACAATTATATAAAATTATAAATAATTATTAATTCAAAGCATATAATGAAAACCGACAATACATAATTATACATATTTTATGTTTTAAAATAGTTGACACGTGTAATGTACTTTGATCCTGCTGTAATTATTTACCCCAAACAGTGATGCGAAGTGTATAGACAGTTAAAATAACTGTATTGCCTTCAAATTGTTGAAATTTCGTTTGCAAAAAGAAGGAATTTTTGAAAGTAAATATTGTAAAATTTAATAAAAGTATAGATAATGCATTATAAGTATTTATAAAATTAATTAGAAAATAAGTACCTATTAAAAGGCTGGCTGCTATAATTATTCGGATCTCTATTTTATAAGATGGTTATTATCTCATAATTTTAGAAAAGAATAAACATCTAACTAGATAATAACTGTGAATCACAGGTGATTCATTTGGTGAACAGTGACTTAATTCAAGATGTAAATTAAATATCCAATTCTATACTGAATGAGAACTTTTGCTTCCCCACTCAAATATGTTACAAAATAGGTTCTCGTGTTAAAATATTTGTTCTGAAATAGAAAATAGAATATATCTTGAGATACGGTATTCCTGAAATTTATGTTCAAAAATCGTATTGGAATTTCGAATTCAGATAAAAAAAATACCAAAAAAAAATAATAAAAAAAATTAACAAAGTGAACAATTATGTGAGTATAATTGCAATAGTTGCAAAGTAATTATTTTCAGATTAATAAATTTAAAAGAAGTTTTTATAAATAAATTTCATATAATATGAAAGTCAGAAAAATTCATATTAAAGACTAAAAATTATAATACATGAATAATTTAAAATAAATTTTATCTATGCATAATATTTTAATTGTAGTATAACCCAATATTTCATACTATTGAATTAATTTTACGAATCCAAACATTTCAAAAAGTTTGCTCAGAAGAGAGAGCAAACCTTTGTATCTTTCCATCATATGAGTTACTACTAATTTCATTTAAAAAAAATAATTCACCAGTTTTTAATTTCTAAAATTGTACATAACGCAAATTTCTTTATTCTTAATATATTAATTATTTTATGAGATTAATTTGAAGAAAATTCATTTCTTGAAATTGCAAATGTTTTCAACTTTCATAGAACGGAATTGTATCACTAAACAATATAATTGTATATCCAAAGCATATTTTAATTTTATGTATTATTACATTAGTGAAAATTCTTTTGATAATCATGCATTTTCTTTAAGAGTATGAAATGTGTCTTCAGAATCTTATATCGATATGTCATCATTGTTTGTTTTATAAAATATTATTCTTTTTATACTACAGAAGGAAAATGCAAATTTTGTAAATCAAAAGCAGAAACTAACTGAATTCCTGATTTATTCCTTTATATTGAAAAGTAATTGATGCACCATTTTATCAGATTTATTTTTAAAAAAATTGAATATAAGTTACATCGATAATTATAATGTGGTTTTAATTATTTCATTCAGCCAGTATTAAGTTATTAAATAACTTTTACAATTTTAAGTTTTTAAGTTTTTAGTTCTATCGTTCAAAGTTATTTTAGATTAAAATCTGAAAATTACTTTTCGAAAACCATCTACTGACTTTAAACTTTAGCAATTAATAAATAATTATGTATTTGCAGTATTCTTGTTTTTATAAAACCCTTATTTTTCCTTTTTTATGAAAAAAGAAATTACTTGGAGATAGAAATAGGTAATTATTTCTAACGCATTATGTTAAATTTGGAAAATAATATAAATTCAGATTTTTGAAAAACAATTTCTGAGAATAAAAGGTGTTTTTTTCATTCAACATCACAAAAATTCTAGTAAACATGACTGCAATAATAGCATGCGATTTCCAGCTCAAATAATTTTCTGTATATAATTGTATGATGCCGAGTATAAACTGATTTGAAAGAAAAATCAATTAATTTTTACAATATGAACATGATTTCAAAAAAGAGTTTCATTAAAATTCTGCCATACCAAAAATTACCCATTTTTCCACTAATTTTACTTGTTTACATCTAACATACATTAAAATTTTTAGAAAAAGACAATTATATCTAGCGAGAATAGTAGCATCCCAGGTTTTTTATATATTTAAGTCAAAATTAAGTACTTTTTAATTTTTAAATCTTTAAATCATGATTTTTTTTTAAATTCTAGTTTAAGGATTATGATAATTATCTATCTTTTAGTATAAAAAATACCAGTATAAATTAGCAATTTTCTAAAGAATTTCTTTAAGCTATATCTGAGATAGAGAATTTTTATTATCTAACACCACTAAAAACCTTAATAAATGTTATTGCAATTATAGGATGGAATATCAAGCGGATTCCAAGTTTAAACTGATTTGAAAGTATAATCAATTCATTAGTAAAACTAAAACCATGGTCTGGTTTCAAAAATTTTGTTTAATTAAAACTCTGTCATAAAAAATTCGCTATTTTTCCACTCTCTTGACATGTGTATATCTAACATACTTTTTTTTTTAAATACTAGTGTTATATACTTTATTTTTATATTTAAAGATATATTATTAACGTAGTAAAAACATTTTAAAAAATGGGATACAACCGTTTTTATTAAACATAAAATTCCCACTCAAAATTTTAAAATATAATGAATGAAACTTTAATTTCAGCCAATACCAATTCTAAATAAATCTTCTCTTAGCAATTTGTATTTGCAAACATTAAACAGGCAATGATCATAATGTAAATTTACTGAAGCAAATGGCAAAATAATTGTAACATTTTAGCAATTTCAAATTAGAAATTCCTATAAATTTCCAATTATAAGGAGCTCCACATAACTTTAAATCAAAATCCTAGAAATGTTTTCACAGAAAATAAATAAGCACTTCCAAACATCTAACTTTTCAATTAAAACTCTTGAATCACTTCCAAGAAGTACTGCTCTTTCTCCCGGCATTTAAATATCGAAGAAGACTCCTCCATGCAGCCCCCCC
>JAPMOQ010036084.1:1039889-1143971 GCA_026543055.1 Argiope trifasciata
AGAAAATATTTCATATAAAAATTTAAATAAAAATTTTCTGAATATTTAACAAAACTGATCGTGGAGAAATTTTAATTAATTTACCTAAATTTATATCTACGATTTATTAAAGCATACCCGGATTTCTTGAATTATTTTTCGTTCTGTGATTCGAAGTAAGAATTTTAATATTATGCCATTATATGGTGGTGGAATGATCATTATGATGGAAGCAAGCAATGGAAGCAAGAGAACATATGTTTTCAAGAACATTTTTTGACTGATCACATTTCACACAAACGCAAACACGAAAAACAAAACAAGACAAGACATTAACGCTCGCACACTTTAACAGATCAGTTTTTAGTTTCCTAATTACAATCACAAATATACTATGAGTATGTACATTTGTGATTGTACTTAATAAACTATGTACTTACTATGTACTTAATAAAGTATCGACATCTATAATCCAAAAGTGAAGATAGAATAATGCAACTGTTACAGTATATATTATTTCCCTGTGACAGGTTTTTATAATTAGTTCTATGAAACAACCTACATGTATTTTTCTTAAATTCAAGATAGTTTAACCGTAACTGGAGACACGAATTTCCTCACACAACTAGAGACATGAAATCAAAATCACTCTATTTTTCTTTTCTTTTTTTATCTTTTACGGACATCATTGGTATTTACATTGGAAGCGCAAGGCATTTTGGAAATCACGTAAGTACCAAACATATAAACTATATTAATATTTAAAATTTTAAACGTTGTAGTATTAAATGTTGGGAAGATGTGATAAGAGAAATCTATACAACCAAAAGGTTGTTATGTTTCTCTTATTTAAAGTGTATTTATATATTACAAAATTACACTGTTAATAACTTTTAGATATTAAACAAAAAATGAGCAATATAATATTTTAAAATATTGTTTTAAGAATATATCTTAATTCTTTTTGCATAACTCAATTAAAAACAATTTCAAATGCACGGAATCAATGACTTCATGACTCCATAAATAACAACAAAGACTTTGAAAAAGAATAACCTAATAATATGTTCATATTCATACATAAACTTTTAACAAGTTACTGTGGAAAGAACAACTTGAAACTGCTGAGATGATTAAATTCAAAGACTAAATGCCACGTGGTTATCAGATCTGATGGATAACGGGAAGTCCTTTTGACTTCTAACTCCAGTTAGGAGTTAAAATTGAAATCATGTAAACAATTTTATGAATTGTTTGTAGACCTGTTTATTTACTGCCGAGTCAACTTGATAGGGCGGGCTACAAATCCTACATTTCATTACTCTTATTTTTCTATTCAAGCCGGTATATTTTTTTCAAATGTGAAACGCATTCCTAGACTATGTGATATTTTAATGTTTAGTTGAGTGTAGTAAAATATGGAGAATCAACTATTCTGGATCAATGATTCTTATGAAAGAAAGAGAAATTGTACCAAAGGATTTTGTTGGGGTAGGGGAGTCATATGCAATATTTGGGACAGCATAGATGATTTGAAGGTAATTTGTTCACTAAAATAATGGCGCCATCAAAGAGATGAAAGTTTGTAAACAGCAAATCTTTCCTCAAGAATGCATCATCATATATACATTACATTTTCCTTCATAATTCTGCTACTGGTTGTGTGGGTTTTGTGAAATATTTTAATCTACAATTTATAAAAACGTTGAGATGAAACTTTTTAGGACATTCAATAAAATTGATCTCTGGATATTCTTCTAGAATCAGCCTGCGTTTGAATCAATAAATTGAATTTAAAAACTGAGCATCAAAAAGCTAATTATCTTATTATATAATGATTTCTTCTAACTGTATTCTTATTTCATGATTACCTTTCTCAGTTCGTAACATCTATAGATAGTGTGTGAAAACTAAGTCTTAATGCAAATCATTTGAATTCTTCCTACCATTTTTAACTTTTTTTTTACATTTGATCAATTCTTGATAAAGGATTATTTGATAGTATTTTTGAGTAGTTTGAGAATTTTTTGGTAATTGTGAATTCACAAAATTTAAATCCCTAGCACAAACAAAGTATTTTGGGACTTTATGTTCATGAATATACTAGCTTCTTGTAAGAAATTTATGAGAGATTGCAGTCTTCAAGGTAAATATCTTATCTTGTAAATTACATAACTTCGCGAAGTCACCTATGGAACAAAATAGAAATAAAAAAAGGTATCAAAGATAATAAGTAATCAGGAAAAACTAAATAATTTGGCAGTGTAAACTGAGTAAGAAATCTATTTGGTACTTAATTTTTAATAACAAAAATGTGTTAGTAAGATTGAATGAGAATAAAATAAAGAATTTGCATTGAATTGAAAAATGAGGCATATTCTGTACAACTATTTGAAGGATTACCGATTCTTTTTATTTATTTATATGCAAATCCCTCTATTCGTTTCTGTTAATATGAAACACTGCAATAGAACGAATTCATCAGAACTCTGAGGCACATATTTTCACCTGTTATAAACCCATGAATAATAATTTATATTTTCATGAAATGAAGTTTAATTTATGAATAATATAATAATTTTAGAATCTAAGACTAAATATAAATAAAACTACAATTTTAGAATATAAGAATAATCCCATGTGTATGATTCTCTACTCAAAAAAATCTGAAAATACCTTTAATTTCCATAAAGGTGGAAGCTTAAACAGAGCATATAAAATGCTATCATGCATACTTGAAACAGAAATATATCAAACAACATATCAAAATAAGTTAAAAAAATAAGAAAAATTTAAAAATATCGTAGTCTCAAAGCCATTTAAAATTCAATTGCGTAATTTCATTACATCTCATGCATTTAAAACAATACAGTTGGTTATTCTGAAGTATAAATAGACATTTCCCATAAAATAATCATCATATTTCCTATTTTTATACAATTGAATTCCTTTATTCTATATGAGATTCTGATGAATCAATATTCGTTGACTTTTTGGGGAGATTAACATGCATTCATGAACATAATGAAATTTTGGACAAAAGTAGATAAGCAATAATAACACTTTCCAATTATTTTTCTGGGAGACATTTTCTTTGTACTAAAGCAACAACAGATTACTCATTAAGGAGAAATTAAAGTATAATATTATATTTTAATTATACTAATCATCATTGTATATTAAAAATTACTATATTATTACGTTTTTAATTTTTAAAAATTATTACATTTTTTTCATTTAATGTTATGTATTAAATTGGATAATTATATATAATTGGCGGATTTGGTATTCACAGAATTTTACCATTATTTACAACAGCCTTTGATATTATTAAATTTTGTTCTCAAAGCAAATCCAAAATATAATGGAAATATGAAATGAGATTACAAAATCTTATTTGAAGGAAAACTTATAACATCAGTTTTTAAAAATTTCTATAGTGTCAGAAACTTTGCTTTTCTATACGCTGATATCAATTATTTAAAAATATATATGTGTGTCTCGAGATGTTAGATTACTATTAATTTTCTTATACTTTTAATAATTTAAAAAAAACGTTACCTAGAGATGTGTTTATAAGCATTTGCACCCACAAATAAAGATAAAACAACATTTTGGAAAAATATCAATAAATTATTAGCAATAATATAACAATGTTTTACTGGTATAAATGTAAACTTAAAATGTACATATAGCTAAACTTAAAAATAAAATCGCTTGTCAACTCTCAATCTAAGTTGTTGTAACTTTTTTTTTCTTTATATTTCAAGCAATAGTGAAATAATTACACAGCTAAATATTTCATTTAACAATTAGAACGATTTAAACTTCAGGACAAAAGTGCAATTTATGGTCAACAATTATACAAATTTAAAAAAAATGTCAGAATTCAGAATGTATGAATATTTAATTGCGTCATTAAAAATGCATTTTTTAAAAATTTTGAACCAGTATATAATTCAATTTTGTGCAATAGTATTTTCGAAAATTATCGTTAAGAAGCAGCAAAACTCACCTTAATTTTTACTTGATGTAAATTATAGTTAAGATTTCCTGATAGTTATGATTGTTCCCGAGACATACATTTCCATCGACCAAGATATAAATTTGTCAAATCTAGTAGCTAAGAGGCAAATGGACTTTATTTTTATAAATATATATTCTTTTTATATTTTATCACTTTCTCTGACTTTCGAATTTCTACAATATTGATTTTTTCATTAAAAAACGTAAGCAGTTGAATACTATTTATATTAATGTAGATAATTAAAAAAAAAAGCTCAACCGTAATCAACATGCTGAATTTTTTCTTGTTTACTCCTCCTTAACTAAACTTACACAAGTATTCAGATAATAATATTTTCTCTGGTTTCATGTCAGACTTGCTCTTCATTTGTACTCAATGAACATAACGCATAAAAGATACAAAGAAACATAACAAATACTTAATTAGGATTCCAAACGGATATTTCCTAAACTACAACAATGTCTATTTTCTATCGTAGAAAGTTCAGGGAAACATGTTAAGAGCTATAGCTGCTTTTTAATCTCTTTGTCCTTATAACCATTTTGACATTGAAACATTAAAGATTTCAAGGATATATCTAAAACTACCTTTAGAATGATTTCCACATCATACATTCCTCGTTGAATATCTTTAGTTATGATAATTATATATAGATCTTGTATCTCAAAGTAGGCCCATTGTTTATTGTTTTAAAATAATAGTTTGTTACAGCAATGTTTGTCTTTGTCAATAGCCTGAAATCATCGCCAAATACATTCTTTATTGATATCTGATTAAATGCAACACGCCATTGTTTATAGAATTTTCAAAGGTTTAGAGTTATATTGATTAAAATCTCTAAGAGTACATCTTATATAACCAACCAAATACATTTTACATTTTAATAGATATATGGATTGCTGATCGCAAATATATAAGTTCAAGTAACAACTCCCATGAGTAAAATTTATGTTTCTGGAACCATAATATAAATTGCCAGTTACCTTATTTTTATAAATGTATGGTCAGTTCTCTTAAATCAAAGATTATTCATACTTTGATATATAATTTTAGTTTGTCAACAGCATAATAAAACATCACATTTTTTGATAAATAGGAAAAAATATGAATTGTTTTAATAATTTTAAAAAGATCTCAAACACATTAAATGATTAGATTTTAATATGAATCTATGTGTAATGGCAAAAATATTGCTGGAGTGTGTATTTGATAATCTTTTGTTCTTGTATTCCTTTGGATAATCGATAAATGTAATGAACTCTGTCGGGATTTTCGAAGTAGGAAAATATTTTTTAAGTATTAATGATAAGAACGATAATAATTGTCACTTAATTAGGCATCTTCCCAAAATTGCATTTTACAAATCATTCTATTGAGAAATGTGTTAATATTAAATGCAAAAGGAACTAACCTTAAGCAACGTCATAAAATCCTATTCAAACGCGTGACTGAGATGACGTCAAATTATTAAGTAGATCTTCTCTAATATAATATTATGTTTGGTGCCCAGTTGCCTGCATTCCTATAGACACAACTCAAACAGAAAGATTTGAAGAACACTCACTGATAAAACTACTGAATATTTGTACTGTTATTACTTCGATTACATTAAACGCTAAAGTTCGGTGGAGACAAATTTTTCTGTCATCTAAACTTGATTATGAAATTTGTGCTCCCACATATAGCTGTACCAATTTTTTATATATATTTCCATATTGTAATTGTTCTAAACGACATATTATTGTATTGATCTGCTTAAGAGTGGTTAATTTGAATTTTTATTAAATGTTATTAATTTAGAATTTATTTGGGTCACATTCTCATTTAGTTTAGTTGTAAATTTACAAAGATGCAGATATTTTATGAAAATGTCTGGATATTGACATCTGAATATGGCAGTGGAGGTTAAAGTAAATATTTCAATCTACAAAATATCTTAATGCGCGACGTACTATTATTCAATGTATATATAAACAATCACCTTTTTTCATCACATATCCAACGATGCGCTAATTACTGTGATTCTTAACAATAAATAATGATAAAAAATTTGTGTATTAAATGCTTTAATTGAAATGCTTAGTCACATGGTGACTGCATTATTTCAATTTTTTCAATCATAAATATGTTATAGTGGCAAATAAGACAACATAAAAGCAACATATGTCTAGAGGGGTACATGTGGATTTCATTAATATAATCTTTATAGTTTATTCGGCATTAATGGTGTTAATATTATTAAAAATTGAATCAGATTTCATGCTGACTATCAAAATCTTAGAGAATATAATTTCTGCGGATTTCTATTATTTTCTGATATGATATCAATGATATAAATATTCATTCACGTGAGATGACAAATATTTATTTCCACACTTTTGTGCTAAATTTAATATGTAAATAGAGTTCAAGACCGTAATACTTGCAAAAAATCTCTATTATTTTGATATGTGATGTTAGTATAACAAATGCAATCTGAAGGGTATTTTTTTTGAAACCAAATATATCAAAATCATTTTAGATCAAGATTTTACATAAAAACTTGATATTTTTATCCAGTCTTCATCCTTTGATGAATCAGTGATATTTCGCTTCATACTTTTGAAAAACTCTTATTTTTTATATGACAAAACAAAGCCGATTTCACTGAGAAATGATTTGATTCTTCATCTCTAATCGAGTGGAAGATTCGCCTTTGGGAATATAACTCTTCCGATATTTCACTATAGTTGAAGAAAAAATATAAATTTTTTACTTCCACATGAAAGGTCGACAACATCTGCTCTTAAGATGATATTATTTTTACAATGTACACACTTTGTGCTTTGAATTTTCTATGTTTTGTTAGACATATAGTTACGATATCCGATATCTGATATTCAGCATCATTTAGTAATTTTATTTTGGATTAAATTACAGATATTTCCAATTTCTACATTCAGTAAAAATATCGACCTTAATGATTTCCCCAAATGTCAGCAATTTAAGGAATATCTTACTTATCTTTTTTCTCTGCTTTATTGATACTTTGGATACTAAGAAAAATACGAAATAGTTCATATAAAATTTAATCATAGTACATTTTATTTATCAGAATTATATATGATTACTGATAAAAGAATATTACTTGATGAAATTAGTTGAAAACATAAATTAAAGCAGTTTGAAGAAATAAATTTTAATTAATCATCATCTTGAGGTTTTTTAATATAGTGATACAATTCTTTCAACTAAATTCAAAAGAAAAATATCATATAGAGAAATTGTATTCTTTGAATTACGAGCATGTAGATTGAATTTTAGAACAACTTTCTTTTAAGGACGGAAAAGCGACTATAATTTCAAAATAAATCTTCATAGTTGATACTTCAATCATTCTATACTAGTTTGACAGTTTTTGTTACAAAGAAATTCAAATTTTACATACATAGGAAAATATATAGGATAAATTTTCTATTCTAAATTGCTTTTGTATTAAAACCTATTTATGCCTACAGTTCCGTTTTTGGAACAACCCTCACATAAAATTATTGTTTATTATATTTTTTACTTAACATATGGAAATTTCATGCAATAATTCCAATTTTTTAACATTAGGCATAAATGGATTAAAAAAATTTACTGACGTAAACAATATTTCTTATCAAAAATCTGACTAGTACATAGTTTATATATTTTTAAAACTAATATTTTTTCTATATATATTGGCTGTTACCTTATATATTGTGTGTTCAGAATTTATGGCTCTAAATAAATAATTTTTGATATCAAGAAAAGTATGAAATAGTTCATATAAAATTTTAATCATTATATCAATTCTGATCCATCATAATTACGTATGATTATTGATTAAAGAATATTATTGGAGAAAATTAGTTGAAAATTTAATTTAAAACTGATTGAAGAGCATAAATTAAATAATTAAAACGTTGAAATTCTCTCACATAAACAAGTCTTTACTAACAAAATTGAAAAGTAAAATATCATCATGAGGAATTTCTCTCTTTGAACTACAGAATATTTGGAATGGATTATAAAACATATTTCTTTTAACAACTGAGAAGGTGATAAAATTTGAAAATAAACCTTTGTAATTGGTTCCACGTTTTATGTGAATCATACTTTAGCTCCTTTGAAAGTTTATGCTTCACAGGATATCAAACTTTAAAATACATTACTTTTCTATCCTTTCTTTAACATTTTACTGACGTAACAACAGTTTATTTTTTGCTGAATATTGAGCTGATATTTAGTTTATGCATTTTTTAGACTTATAATTTGTATCCTTGTATATACATCGGTTACCACCTAATAATGTCAAGAATTGAGGCTTCACAAGTCCTTTTTTCAAAATATTATAATTTTCGAATTTAAAGTTTTGGTTAGTAGCAACCCAACAAATATATTTATGTTGAAACGAGCTTGAGGATTCGAGATAATTAGAAAAGTTTCAAACTCACCAGCCTGAAAACCTTTCTTTTATCGGAAGTATAGTAAAAATTTGTAGTGCAATTTTTCATTAAATCGGCATTTTTGGAAATGACAAATCCATTAAAAATAATCTTGATATATCCATATTCTTTAATTTTTCTGTGTCAAAACTTCATAAGTCTTTGATAAACCAGAAACATAATAAGAGTTATTAATATTTACTTTTATATCTGTTTTATCTTAAAGAAGATTAAGAAATTTAAGATTTTCATCATCACAAAAGATAAAAGTAGTATAGTAGTATAAGTAAAAGTAGTATAGCAAAAATAATGTTTTTAAAAAATAAACTTAATTGGTTAATTTAATATTGATTTAAAAATGCATTTCAAAAGAACTTCTAGGGAATTTATAATAATTCTCAAAAAATAAAAGATTTCGGGATTCATACCTAAGATAAGCTTAAAAGTTATTATGTGCTGTAATATGTAAGTAAAATGCATGTCCGTATGGATTTCTATGCACATATGGGCGCATATTGCCAATACATACATATTACCAATATTTAAGATATATATATATATATATATATATAACGAAATAATATAAGAAGGAATACAACAAAAACAAAATTACAACAAATAAAAAAAGAATCCGGCCTGAAGACTTTTACAAGGGTCAACCTCAGGCAAGGATTTCAAATAAGGGATTTTTTTCTGTGGAGAAATCGGATAATGTTCTACGGTATTGCCCCCTAGTTACCTGAAAATTCCC
The DNA here is from genome assembly GCA_026543055.1 of Argiope trifasciata. Taxonomy (NCBI): domain Eukaryota; kingdom Metazoa; phylum Arthropoda; class Arachnida; order Araneae; family Araneidae; genus Argiope; species Argiope trifasciata. The sequence goes on from JAPMOQ010036084.1 coordinate 1,049,098, forward strand.
CAAGAATAAAGGCAAAGTAGACATAATAATTTTAACAGCAAAAACACAAAATAAAGCAACATTAAAAACATCACCAAAAAAACCAAAAATATATAAAATAAAACTACATAAGAATATTTAACAAAAATTTAAACATTCTACCCAATAAATAAATATTTATTGATTTTGAAAATATTTATATTTCTAAATATTTATTTATTTTGAAAATATGTTTGTATTTAAATACTTTATTTGTTTATGATCTGAATAGCAAATTAAATGCTGAAAGTTATGTGAATATAAACAACTCTTGTATTTACAACAAATGTTTTAAAGGCTTTTTGAGAACAGAAAACTTTAGTAAAAGATTTAAATAAGGTAAAGGGGGTAATTTTGAAATTATATTTGAGGAATTGCTGAATTGTTGTAATCTAGATCACAATAGTAAAAACATTCAGAAAATTAGGAAACATTTTTGATCTTGGAAAAAAAAATTAAATGGTTAATAAATAACAAACTCGATGATTTAAAGTCGAAAAATCTTTACACTAAATGGGTAATAATTGATCTTGTTAAATTTAGCTTAATAATGTAAAAAAAAAACTTTTTATTAATTAATAATGAAAATAATTTAAACAAAGAATTCTTTGAAATAAAAGTTTTGAACATTAACTTCGATCTACTTGAGTTACCTTAAATTAAGCAGAATAACAAAGTTTTCTTTCTATTAAAGGATAATAAAATTGCTTCAATAGCTTTTAGTTATTCACCAACTTTAAAGAAAAGCATTTGTAACTATAATTATTATTTTAAAAATTTTATTAAAATAAGCAAAACAGACTAATTGTTACAAAGAAATTTATAGAGATTATGTGGATGATGACAAAGGGCATATAATAACAGGAGATTTAAAATTTTAGATTTGAGCTCTTTAAGAGATTTAATGGAAAGGGGAACTAAATTTAGACTTACAGAAAAATTAGACAGTAAAAAAGTTTTAATTTCTATCGACCAAGGTTTAGATATTTTTATTTCTAACTTATCTAGGAAATATAATTGACTAATCTTTATCAAAGGAAAGGAAAATAATAATTATTTTTTAGATTTTATTTTATGTTCGAAATTGGTTTGGGAGTACATATTTTATCCAAAGTTTCTGTTAGATGTCTCTTTTTTTATTTGCTACTTTGTTGTATTCTTGCTATTTTATTAATTTATATTGTTATGAATTATTTCGGGTTCTTTCGATTTGTTGGTCGACATAGAAACACAATCGAGAGATGTAATATCGAACGACGACATTAATAAAGCGAAGAAGCGAATTCACATACGAGCACACAAGTAGACGAGAGAAACACAGGTAGCGTATAACAACAATTAATAGTCTACAAGTAGTAATAACAACCACTGCACAGAAAGCGACCTGAAAGAATTCAACAATGGGCTGGAATCTTTGTAGTTACTATCTGCGATCGCTCCAACGCCTGCAATTCTCCTCTGTCTCTTCACTTTAGCTGTATTCGTGTTCCGATTCATTACTACACGACTGACAACAGCTTACATTACTTGATGCTGCTTCTATAAAAATACCAAGATTGGCCCACAGTTGAATTCAGCCTTCACTTGAGCTCCTATCCTTCGCTGGATTATGCCAAATATTCCTCCCTTGCTTTGTTATCCATTTCATGACTATACGTGACTGTCTTCAGCTTAAGACTACCGGCCTTTTATAGTTTTCGGAGGTGGATAGAGAAGATTCTGGAACAATTATGTATATTTCGATACCTATTGGCTCTATTAATGAAATTCTGAAAGATTCCAGCAATATATATTTTACCACCAAAGTCGCCAATCCCTAAGATCCCTGATTCGTCATCCAATAAGCATTCAAAAGTTGATCACAAAACGATCTTTCCAGTGATTGAATATAACTTGCTGCGTAGCAACATTACGTTTGTAACATTATATATAAGACAAGAATGATATATATCATTTTGGTGTAGAATTGGCAGAAGTGGCGTGTGCGCCTAAAATTTCAGTAAATCAATCAACCAGTGTGCTAATAAAAGCATACTTTAAAAAATAATTTTCTGAAGTTCTTTTAATATCTTTTCAGAGAAGTACTGAGCCGTGCATTCTTGAAAATTTATATAAGACGATAGATACAGCTTAATTGGTTACATTATATATGCAATTAATACTCATTTCATATAAAATTGAGAAGGAAAAAAACAACAGCTTATTCTTCAAAACAATCATTTTAATCTCCAGGTATTACATTTATTTTTTACTCAAATTTGTTTTATAAATGTACATTTAAATTCAGTTCCTTTTGTCTACAGCTTATGCATTCAAACAAGTATTGCCTTCTTCCGTTACAACTTCTTTTTAAAATTTAAATTAATAGAGAATGACAGCATACGCTTTACATTAAACTTTTTTAAATTTCTTTCATATCCTAATTAGTTCATTTTTTCATAATCTAATTGTTAATATACCAATTTTTCATTTCGTTTATATGTATTAACAAAAAAGTATTAGAAATAATATTAAAAAATAAAATTAATTTTATAAACAAAATGGAAAAAGATGCTGAAATGTACGCAATAAGAAAAAATATGTTAGTTTATAGTATGAGAATTTTCATTAAAAAATCTTCAAGATTAAACTTCTTCTCAAATCAGATTTAAAAAAATACTTCACATGAAATATTTAGGAAAAAACCAAAATATTTTTCCTCGAGGATAAATCTTTATTTGATATACAAATAATTCAGATTATTACATTCTGATTTGAGTGCATTCAACTTGAGATTTGAATTGAAAATTCAGAAGAGAAAATACTCACAATCCCCAAAGTATACTTTTATTATATTTCAAAATCGCATATTTTGAAGGATTATTTGTTTACGAAGTTGCCTCTTAAGCTTTCAAAGAATATATGTGGTTTTGTATTTTTTTCGCGAAAATCCCGTACTTGGTAAATTTTAGATAAAGTTTAAATCTAATTTCAGATATGTTGTTGCAAACAGCAAATATATTTCTTCCTTTTTTGGCTTATTTAAAGAAAAATTACATCAATAAAATAACAAAACTTCTGAAAATAATATTTTTTTCTTCAATAAAAAGATTTCTTGAGAATTCGATTCTCGATTTAGTATCTTTTTTATTCAATTGAAGAGTATAAGGCAGCTGTTTGGAGCATTTTGATGTGAAAATCATTGTTTTTACATATTTATTTTACGTTTATTCTTATTTTAATAATATATTCAGCAAGTACTTAAAATTCAGTTCCTTTATTTTTAAACTTTCAATATATTTTTGTTTTATTCGATAGCTGTTTCTTTAAGTGTTTAAGGCTATGATGGATGTAGAACATTTAAATGAACTTCAGATATTATTATTCAGCAAACAGATATCAAAATTCACTATATAAGAAATTCACATATATACTTTTCCCAAAACGTATGAGTTTGATTAAACAATGAAATTATTATTTATCAGTTATTCAATCCTTTTAATTTGCACTTTTTGAATTTATGTAATTACTTAACTTTTCAAATGTTCCTTTTTTCTTAGCTTATTTTTATTTATTTTTTTCAATATTGTAGTCCCTATTCCAAATCTTTGGTGAGAAATGGCGATAGATGGTATTTATATGTAAAAAAAAATATTATGATGTAAATATAAAGGGTGTTCAAATAAAAACGCTCGAAACGACACTGTTGGTATAAATCTAATATTTATTCAAAGCATATACCATAGGCATGAGCACAAAAGTTACCATTTATTAACGAGTCGAATGATTGCTTGTTCCTACAATTTCTGTAGCCGTTACGAGATCCAGTCCTTCACAACGTCCTTGAGCTCGTTATCGGAGTTGAAGCGTTCCCCCTCAGATGTTTTTTCAGGGGACTAAGCACATAAAAGTAACATGTCTAGTCTGTACGGCTGATGGTAGAGCTTCCCCACTTGAACTTGGACAGTTCCACGTGTGTGACCCTGGGGATGTATGGACATACGTTATCATAAAGCAGAACTACATTATCTGTGAGCCCCTGTCTTTTCTTCTTAATAAAACTACGTAATCTTCGGAGTATATCTCAGCACACATCGGAGTTAATGGTTCTTTTGTGCAACAGCAAGTAACGGAACTTGGATGTATCTCTTTATAAGAGCATTTGCTCTCTCCTGCACTTGTGGGTTCTCGTGTACGCTCAGATCTACGTCGGAAAAATCCAGTCGCATTCCTTGATATCTCGCGACGTTTTCCCATAGAGCCTTAGGCAAATATGTTTAAAACTCCGTTGTTACGACTTTTTGTATCTTTTCATTTCAACACTCCGTGCATTTTGAAAATACCTAAAATAAAGAGAATTATTACACTTTGCGGAGGTGCATCGTTTTTATGTCAAATGCCATTCAGTATAAGCTTGGATTTCTCTTTATAGTCACTTTAAGAATAATACTTGGCACATGATAACTTTTCTACCTATTTGCATCTATACAGCAGAAAGCATTTTCAAACGGAGTAAAATAGGTTGAACATTTGGAGAGGCATTTTATTTTTCATGTCTAATGAAATTCTCTCTTAACAAAATCTATGCATTTGTCTAAAGAATCAAAATTATGTATATAATAGCGATCTCAACTTTTATTTTATTATAAGTTAATCAAACAATTGTCTATATTTGTGATATTTCTATACAATTATTTTCCTTTTATCTTTAGCTAGGCAAAATAATTTGCATAATAATTCATCTATTTTTCTGAAATATCACAATAAATATCTTTTTTTATTGTAATGAACAATTTATGCCATTTTATCTAATTAGTCAGCATAGCTAGTTTTAGTGGAAATGTACTTACTTTATTCCAATAAATAAATATGAAAAAAATCCTATAAATTTTCCAGAAATACTCATTTTATCTTACAAGCATACTAATGTAAAATATCAAAATCAATAGGCAATGGGGAAAAAAGTCGATTCGTTTATATTTTGTCAATTTTACATTAAAATTGCAAGTCAGTGTGAACAATTTAATTATAATATTCCAATAATTTCTATCATTATTATTTACTATATAGTACGAAACATAAGATGACACAATTGTGATAACTCATACATTTTTTTCTGTTTATCTTTACTAAATGGATCAAGGTCATAGATTCGATCGCATGTTGAAAACAATTGAAATATATATTCAATACTAAATAACATATCTTAATTCAGATTTATTTATTTCCTTATTTATTGGGCGAATATATCTAATAAGTTGGTTAACAGATGTTTTCTATCATTAAAATTTTCATTTGTTGATTGATTGACTGTAATTAAAGCATCACCTTAACAGAGGTATTAAAAGGATGCATTGTAGTTGGATAGGAAAAAGTAGTTGGGCTTTTTATAAGAAAGACGGGTTGAGAGACTTTTGAAAATGATCTTAGTACACATGTTATTATTCGTAAGGTCCTTTTATTCAGATGTTTCGGAGGGACTTGGGATTTATCTAAACTATTTTTGGATGTTTAATGATGATTTTTTAACTATTTATTTATTACAAACACTCTAAATCATTGCATTCACTGGCACAAGGGCTATTAGATGCCTAACCTTCCAATATTTCTGAACTCACCGTTTAATTCCATAAATACAGAGCATGAGTCAGTAGTAATCAGTAACATCAAAAAATTGATTTTGTCCGCACAGAGGAATTAAGACAGAGACAAAAGTTCAAACCAATAGAAGTAAGCAGAAAAGCAGTCCTGGCATGTAGTAAAGCAGAAAAATGCCTAGAAAAAAGAAGTTTATAAAAAAATCGCCTTTCTAAGGGGAAAATAACTCAAGCAGTGAGGCCCATGACTAACCAGCAAAGTCACACAATGCTCTCTGCTTTATTCTGGAGTCATATCTTCTTTTTTTAGAAGTTTGACAAGGTTAAGTATGTTGCTTTTCAAAGGTTTCTGACTCTGGAGGAATCTTGCACCCCTTATGATTTCTCAACTCTTAACTTTGCCATTAATTTTCTTCGAATGTTTTACATGATCTTTTTTTCAAAAGCATTGTTGCAATGCAAAACGAGGCATTTATAATACTGCATTATTTAAAACCTAAAATGATTAATTATAAACAAATTTTAACCAAGACAATAATAAATAACATGGCAATAAACTTTTATAAATGGCATTTCAGTATATAATTCAAACAATATTTATTAGCTGGTGGCTTTATTTCTTTATAAAAATGAAGACCTTTTAATCAAATATTCGTTACTATCCTTATCTACCCACTGAATAAAGTATTTAATAGTAAACAAAGGATTTTCCGACAACAGTCAAAATTTTCAATTTATTTTTCATAATAAAATTCATGGTGTGTCAGGCAGTAATCTGATATTCTTTCATAAAAGTAAATCGCCTTTAATACCGTAGTATTGGTTCTCCTAATTTACTGGCAAATACTTTCTAGAATTTTAACATTTCCGTTAGAGTTGGGATTCGTATGATCTTTTTTTCCTCCATATTTATTGAAAATGATCACTTTTTTTTATCAGCAGATCAAAAGAAAAGAAATTCCGAAAAAAGTCGAACTTATTTTATTTCTTCAAACAGCCTGCTGACCACAAAACTTAGTTCGATGTGTCTGCTTCCGCTGATAGAAGAGCACAAATATAGTTCCGATCTGAGCGCATTGATACAAAATTACTCTTTTCTTCTGTGGAGTCGTTTTTCGTCGTTTATTTGACTTCCCCTCTTTTTTGTCCCTTTTTCCATTTCTCTCCCTCTCTTTTTCTTTGTTTAATTTTTTTGGCATTTTGCCATTATTTTTAGATAGCATAACTTCCTGATTCCCCTGAAGGGGAAATAAATTTCCAGCATAATCAAATCATGAATAATCTTTTTAAGATATATCCGAATTTATTCAAAAATAATTAATTTCCTATCATTTGGGTATATTTAACGCTTTAGTTTCTTCTTGGGTGCATTAAATATGAATTGATTATTTTTACGGAAAAGAATTAAGTATAACCTTTTTTTTCATCTTAAAATATATTCGTAATTTAATTTAACATTTCTTCTCTTTAAAGCTTTACAAAAAAAAGACATAAAATGAACAAAAAACATTTTTGAAGTTACTAAGATTCTCACTTCTATTCTTCATTGTTAGCCTTAAAAGTTATTCGAGAAAATGCATAAAATAAACATTTTTTATTAAGTTTAAAAGATAAACGCGATAGTTGGGTGTACTTTCGCCTCACTTTGTTTATTTATGTGGAATTACTATGTTTTTGTAGTGCTCTTGGTGAATAAGTAAACGCGAAATCTGCTAAAATTTGAAATTTGTTAATTTTGATTCTTGAAGAAATAGCATAGTTATCAAAAAGCATGTTTTTACTTCTTAATTGCCTCATACTTTGATTTATTTCTTATTTCTAACGGCTTCAGTTATTGTATTTATTTCTTAACGGCTTCATTTATTGTATTTATTTCTTAATTATGCTTCAGAAAAATGCTATTTGTCAATTTCGCACTAAACATGATTTTAATTATTTTATTTTTCTAGATAAATTTATTATAGGTATTGTGGATTTATTTGCAAAATAATTTATATACTAATGTTAAATTACTATAAGAGTAAAAATTATTTTAGTTTTTATCTTTCTAAAATAAAGATTTTTCAAGTATATAATTAAAGAAAATCTTATGAAATAGCATTTTGTTAATAACCTATTATTGCTATTTTTGTTAATACAACATTCAGCTTAATTTCTTGTTTAAAAATACTAATGATTTTCTAATGTTTTACTTATATTTAACAATAGTGACAATGAGTTGCAATTTTTTTGCCTTCAGAAAAAACATTCAAAATAATTGCATCATTAGTTTAAATTCCTTATATATTTCATTGACTTCTTTGATTTCCCTTTCATTATTAAAGCAATAAAAATAACGGTCTTTCAGTAAGCGGTTACTGAATGATATCATTCTTTTAATTTCTAATTCTTATCCTCAAATTATTTTTCAGCATAATTTACTTTACTTAATTTAATCGACTACAAATGCATAAATTTAAGATAAGAAATTGTCTTTTGTGTTAAGTTCCCAGTTTTACCATCATAAACTAAGCCTCTACCTATTACTAAAAACATTAACTTTTAAACTAGAAACAATAAACTTTTCAAAGAGTGAACTAAGTTTGAAACTCTTCTCAGAGTCGACTTTAATAAAGATTGAGTCCCACAGTAACTTTCTTGGTTCTAATACTAAGCAATCAAAAGTTTTATTTTTACGAGAATTTCGCCGAGATACCATGTAGCCATGTGTTGCAACATTCAATACGATAGAGCCAGCTGTTCAACATCTTTAGGATGGGATCATTTTAGAGAATAACAGTGGGATATGTCAGCAAGTTTAGAAAAGTTTTTCCGAATAAACAAAATCTTAAAATTTATTTTTTTTACTACATATTGCTTATTTTTCTTGTAGAATGAAATTTTCCTTTGTAATTAATATATGCACACACTATTTTGAAATTCTGAAGTTCAAAGACACATTTTTATGTGAAGATAATGATATTAACTGCATGAGAATCCTTTACATATTTGAGCATAAATTATTACTCATTGAATAAAAATTAGCTTTCATTATGCTAAATGAAATAATAGAAGTTAGTTTAGATAAAAATCTGTTATTCTTAAATACATCATTAAATATATATTATGTAAGGGGAATAACGACACTTAAATAAACGAATACATTTCATAAAGAATATGCTTGTCATACTTGATACAAAATAAAATTTCTGACACATAAACACTAATTGTTGCTAGCATTTTATTTTATGTGAATAAAAAAAAATTCAAACTACACGAATGGAATCAGTGCCGCATTTAACTGAAAATATTTATTATCAGCATATAAACTACATTGCGCATATATTGATGGCAGAAAATAATTATTTCATTAATGATCTTTCAATGCAGTAAGATGTGATTTACTGATTTTTATTTTTCTTCTTTCAATATTATAACGCAGATTTTTATGAATTAAAAATTCCACTGTTTCATTATTTTTCAGAAGATTTCAAAGAAAGGAACATTTCTCCTGATAACATGCAAAATATATATTGTTTGGAAACGCCTCAGATGAATTTTTTTATATATATATCATACTTAATATTTTCATTCTTTCAGAAAATCAACTATAGGAATTGATTTCTAGTAAATGCTCACTATTATTTACTTTTTAAAAAGAATTATAAACATTTTTCTAAAAAGAACCGATTACCATACTTTGTGTTTCAATAGAGTTAAATTATTTATGCGCTTTTAAATTTTCTTTTGCTGAATATAGAAAATTACTATAAGAACATTTTGAAATTTCATTGAATTATAAGACATATAATGGAAAATCAGATAAATTACAGGAAAATTTTATTTTCTTCATGTTAAAGTTAATTTATTTAATGAGATGAATATGATTCAAATGTATTAAAATACTATTTGTCTTGATAATCCAATAAAATGGAATATACTATGTTTATATTTTTTTAATGTAATTGATTGAATATAATGTAATTAAATGCATAATTAAAGGAAGCAATTGATTGTTTAAAATAATAATTAAATGAATATCATATATTTAAACGTATAAAAAATTTTAAGCAATAAAAGCATTTATAAATCTTAATTATTTTGTACCTGAGAGCCTTTTAGTAACCATTTTGATTTTTCAGCATTTGCTACTTTATATTTGTATATATAATAAATACATTTGAATTTAATTGATTAAGGTTTTCGATAAAAATGAAACTCTTCTGAATAATAAATGTTCCTACATCAGTATATGCTAAGATGTGTAATATCTTGCTTATTATTTTTAGAATGTTAAAAAAGTTAAAAAGAAAGTAAATTAACAACGGAAAAAAAGAAGTGTAAAAGAAAAAAAATTTAAATCAAAATTAAATCATCTTTCATCGTTTATTCGTATTCATGTTGCAGAAAAAAATATTTTTCAAAATAACAAATACGAGCTTTTTTTTTAAAAAAAAATAAACTATAAGACTTCAAAGACGACTTATTTACAAAAAAGCACCAGATATATATTCCATCCATCTTCTTCAAAATCTTACGAACCATTTTGGATATCTTAGAAACAGCTTTCAACTGTCAAACGTAGAACATTTTAATCAATCTCATTCCAGTTTATCTTAAGCTGGAATTGTTCTGCTGTTCACAACCTCAAGACACTCGTTCGAAGAAGAAAGAAAACAACTCAGCCCGAAGTTCTGACATTTATCCCGTAGCGCCATCTTCACATGACATAAGGAACCACTTTTTCTTTTGTTCTCTGGAGCGAAGATGTTCCACGTCTGTTGGTGATGTGTAGGCTCGCAGCTTCCGTAACCTCATTCCTCTGTATTTCTGTTCGAGAAGGCTGCGTGAGTTATGAACGCTCATTTGCGCCTTTCAGAATAAGGCTGGTGGGAAAAAAAGGGGAAAAATAATAATAATGCGTAGATAACACATTTCTTGTTTTTGCGTCCCAGACCCTAATGCCTTTGTGACATTAGATTCTGTTCTGTTAAAGAAAAATTGGTGGTGAACCGTAGCTCAGGTAATAGAGTTTACTCGGTTCCGCAGATTTGGTTTATTTTCGTTTCATTTATAAGAAAGTGGTTATCTCTCTCTTTTTTTTCTGAATATTATATATGAAGACAAATGTTTGAAATGTCAAAGAAATATATAGACTTGCTAAAATAGCTATTTCAACACAAAGGGTGTTTTGTGAGGAAAAAAAAATATAGTAAAAGTAAGTATTGTACTTTAAGTTTACTTAAGTATTTTACTGTGAGTAAAAATATAGTATTGTACCTTTGTTGTGTTCCTTTATAAAAAATGTTCCTTTTTTATAAAAACATTGAATTCAGTACTTTTAGAAGTATCCTAAAAAAAGAAAGCCAAGATTCTCTGAATTTAGAACTTAAGAAAGATTTACCTAATGTTTTATTAAAGGAAAATCTGTAGAAAACTTCTTCCTTGAATTTTAATATGCAAAGATACAAATGCCATGGGATATATTTTAAGCATAAGATTGTAACATTCTTAAAATTTTCATAAAAGTTTGAAACATTTATAATTTTGGCTAAACTTTCATATTTAACAATTTTATTATTTTTCAATTAAATTTAAAAAATAATAATAATTCCATACAAAATATTTTAATCAAATTTTTTTAATTCCTTTTTTAACAGTTATAATTGAATAAAAATTTAATTAATAACAAACTATGTTTGAAATAGATATTATTAAAATCATTTCAAATCTATTTTGAATAACGTATGCGCGTTCACTTATCTGATATATTTCTATTACAAGCCTGCTTACATAATTTTAGATTGTTTAAGATATGTATAATAAATATATATTGATAAAATTATTTTAATTACATAAATTAATAAAAATAGTTTTATCAATTAAAGTAGAATTTGAGGCAAATATACTTAATTTTAATCCTGATTGCCTTTGTTATATGATTAATTTTTTACTCGATGGAAGATTCATTTTGATTAGAATACATTTGAAATGACATAAGAAATTGTCATTATCTTCTTGAATTTTAATTTTTAATTATTTATCAGTGTTTCATTCCTTCATCAAGCATCTTAGACTTGTTTATTATTTTGTTACAATTATGTAACTTTTTTTTATAAAATGAAAATGATATCGTCATCTTAAAATCCCTTAGAAATAATTTCATTTCAAAATTTTTGACAAGTTCACGTTAAAGGGGAAGTAAACGATAATTCATGTGAAACCTCATCCACATAATTCAGGGAAATACACTGATCATAATACAATCAATCATGATGTTTAAAGCCATATCGATATCTTTAATGGAAGTCATGAAACAAATATTAGATTAAAAATAATTAGATTCATATGGCATATCTATATATTGTTTTTCAACTATTATTGCAGAATTAAATAATATTACACATTTTAATTTATGCATAAATTCATCAATATGTTCAATAAAGTTCTGAAAAATAAAAATAATTAATTAAAATAAATATATATCAATAAATTTTTACTTCACATATTTAATGTAGTAGTCAGTATGGTAATGAATAGTACATCTACATCTATACTTATAATAAAGCTCAATGTGTGTGTATGTGTTGGCGCTCTACAGACCAGACCGTTCATCCTACAACTATCAAATCTGGCCCTTGCATGCTTTGACTATTTGAATTTTTAATTAAAATTTGAATTAATTAAAAATTTTGCGAAATTTCAATGTTTTTCGGCCTTATTTTCAAAACTATAATTGCACAAAATTGATTTTTACATTTATAAATATATAATTCCAGCACGTGTACGGCTGTACAAAATGAAACAAATATGAAATATGTAAAATTATTCTAATATATATTCTAAAAAGAAAATGTAAAGAAAAGTTTTTTTTACTTTTATAGTATTATTAATTAAAGAAATCGGATTTGTTTAAAACAAACGTTTTAATATGCATCTTTTCAATTCAAAGTCCAAAGATTAATTTATAAAACTTTAATAACAGAAATACATCTATAAAGAGAATCTAAATGAGTTAAATAATTATAAAGTATGTAACATGATTCTATAAATGTTTTAATAATTGAAGAAAATTTTGCTTTTATCTAGGTCCTCTGCTCTGCAAATCATATTTAACAAGCTACTTCTCAGACACTAATATTTTAAGTAAAAAGAGATAAACTTCAATCAACTAAGTCACTGATTTATGAATATTTGAATATCACTATTTAAAATTTTGTTGAATAATTCTTGAGATATAATATAAAATATTAAAATTATTCTGTAGTACACATAAGACTAATGCTGATGGACTCCGTTTTCAATATTGACATTAAAAATGAATAGTTTCATTAAAAATGTTTTTATGTTAATTGCAGCTTAATCATCTGCACTTTAATTTAATAATGAAAACTTTCGGGAGATGACAGATAATTAGAGATATGTACAGTACATTACGGGCTTAAGACCTTTATGAATACATGAATGAATTATATGACTATCAAAATTTGAACTTTAAAAATATTTTTATGAAGTGTATATTAAAAGGTAAATTACATAAAATATTTAACTGACAATGGCAATACATAAAGTATTTAATTGACAATAACAATACATAAAATATTTAACTGACCAATTTAAATTGTATTAAGATTGGTAAACCGACTGGTCGCCAAAGACGGCTAGAATTACATAAAACATCAGCAGTAGCTAACATTATTAAGGAATTTAATAAATTCAGAATATATATGTAATGGTAAAATGATATACCAATATTATATTTATAAGACGATGCTCAAACCAATACAGGGTAATTCAAAATGATTGCAGCGATTACAAACGGCGATAACTATTTAATGAAAAAATAATTTATCTAGAGATTAACACATAATGTAGATTGAATTCAAAAATTTGTGTGCCTGAGCCATTGATATTCTGTGTGACTCCCTTTAATCACACGGACAATATCTAGGCTGTGGACCATTTAATTCCATACATTCAAGGGTATGTCTACAGTCCCAGATGCAAGCACATTATAAATGTGTACTTTGAGTTCTTCAAATGATTTCAAATAAATTTTGAAGTTCCGTCGAACTTATTTTTTAACTTTATCAATAAATTATTTTTCATTATGAAGTTTTAACCGTTTGTAATCAATCTATTACTTCTGAAATAGCCCGATAATTACATTTACAGGTAGTTACATTCTGTCGAAAACGTTTGCCATTTTGATTAAATATTTGTTTAAGTAGATCATTTGGTTTGTTTGATCGTTATAAATGTTTTCTATACACTAATTTCAATCTTTATTAGTTTGATTGTAAATGTAAGGATCAGATAGTTAAAAAATATGTAAATAAAATAATTTTTGTAGAAAAATTTAATTAACATGCTCTAACATACTTGATTGCATGCTTTTTTTAGATTAAAATTATCCATTGCCAAAGATTCTTTATTTATATAAAACCTATAGTTCTTACATTTATTAATCAAATAATAGATATTTTAATAAAATTAACCGTAATTAATACTAATACAGACAATACTATAATATTTTTTTTCAATCAGCGATATTAAATTTAGAAAACATTTCACTGTGAAATGTTTATCTAATTTCTTTTTCTAGAATTTATCAATCAATTTTTTGGCTTAACAAAGTTGGCGACTCGCATGTAAACAATAAAATAACACCGATACGATATTTCAACATTATTATGATTTATGAAAATCATTTGATGAGAAACGGCACTGGAGTAAATAATTCTAGAAGTATTTAGTATCCTTATGAGCTTTTGTTAAGTAAGAAAAATGACTATTATACGAATGCCTTTATGACACATATTAAGAAAAATGACAAAATATGTTTAAGGGAATAAAGAATAACATCATGAAAAGAATATCATAAAAAGTGCATTAAAATATATGAGCAACAGCTTGATATAAGAAGACCCTAAGAATGAAGAAGTGGAATACATAATTCATAATAATTGTAAAAGCATTTATCAAAAAGTTGTATCAAACTTTTCTTGTTTTATAGAAAGAAATATTTAAAGTTAATTTTTTTATACATAACTATATATTTCATCCATTTCTTACACATTTTTTTGTCGAAACTTCAATAAAAGTTTTCGACTTATTCTGAAAATATTAATTTTATATAAAAAAGAATTTTAATTTTTTCCTTTATTTTTACAATGTGATTGTTGTTTTTCTATTATTATTGCATTATTAGGAAATCTAAATTCTTATTCCTGATATTGTAAGATATTTCAACTTGAAGATAAAAAAATATTCTTAATTTAAAAAGTTCTTGTAATGACATTTTTATTAAATATACATATAGAAATGAAACAGAAATTAGGTATCGTCTTTAGTTGATTTGAGTATTCCTTAATAAGATTATTTTGGTTTTTGTAAGCATTATTTAAATAATATACAAGAAATTTTATTCCAATAAATAACTGATTTAAAAAAAGTACATTCATGTAAGTAAAGGGCATGTTCTTTCAAATCATAAGTAAAAAAATAATAAATCATAATTATTACAAATAGATAACATTTAAAATAATAAAAAGAATTTTATTATGCTGATTGCTATCATCGATGTAAAGTTTGACCTACATAAATGACATTGTAAAATTAAGAAAACATGCAGCCAAACTCAATTATTGAAAAAAAGTAAAATATTTTTTTCTTTCTGATAATATATATAATATAAATGGAATATATAATTTCATGCTAGTGACATAATCATTGAAGGATACATTCAGATTCCCCTATTTAATTCCGTAAGATTCACTTTTACAAATATAAATTGCCTTCTTTCCATATTCTATGTTCATCAATATATATACATTTAGTAATTCATTTTTAGAACGATCGCAATTTCCATATATTTGTTTTTTACTTCAGAAAAGTTTCTAATAATCATCACTCTGTTTGCATGAGCTAAACATGTAGTGAATTATCAAGAATGAATTTCCATCAACAGAAAACTTTGCTAATGATCGCTGCTTAATCTCCACAAGTAAGAGGAATCTCAACAATGACCTTCTGTTTGCTCAAGCAAAATAAGATTTTATTGATCATGAGTAATTTATTCTGTCACTTAATCAATCATTTGTCAGAAAAGTAAGCCGTCGACTATAAAAATTGTTTGTACCAGTAAAGAATATTTTAACAGTAAGATGAAATAAGTGATACTTTCTATGATGAATTACTTTGATTATAATTTTAAAAAAAGTTTTCTTGCAAACATACAATGAGAAATTTATATAATTTTATTAAAAAATTTTCTTAAACTAACATTTCTATTTATTGTGAATGACAAGTATGTAAACAATCATAGTAAACTCCAAAATTTTCAATAACCGGTTCACACCTCTATTAAAATAACCTAATTCATATTAGATATATAATACTTTTTCTTATAAAAATCATGATTTATTGCAAAATGATATTGTAATTTATTAAACATTTTAATTTTATTATTTTCATGAGAAATTTGAATCCATAATTCAAGGTTACCACATTTAAAATCAAATTACGAAATAATAATTTTTACCTAGAGCAATGTAAATTAATATATTTAATTATGTTTGCTAATAACAATAATTTATATAATAAGCAACATAAATCATGAAATATGGTTGATTCAATTATTTTTAAATTTCTCATATTTAGCCAATTTAGCTCAAAATTCAAAGGGAAAAAAAAGCCTTCCAAAATATTTTTTTTAAAGTTTACTAGCATTTAAGACATAAATCTACGAAATTATTATTTCATTTATTACATAATAATAATATTTGATGTAAATTAAATACAAAGCAAATGCGATTGAAAATAAATATTAACACAAATATAGAAAAAGAACTCTGTAATGTAGAAATTATTTTTTATATTTCTTATAATATAAGAAAAATAAAAGAAATTAAAGTGTTTTTTTTTAATTTTTAATGGTTAAACATACTTATATTGGTTTAGTAGTTTCTTGTTAATTTTTTATCGCCTTAATGAAACTACAGAAAACGAAATTTTCTCTTTTATTTGGTTATGAAATAAATAAATGAAAGTTTTTTTTAAATTAATAGTCACTAATATATGGGATATTACTTTAGCAATCGATATTAGTCATTTTTTTATCACTTACTGACTACAAATGAATAAAACTAACAACATATTTGCGTGTTTTTAATAATAAAAAAAATTATATTTTAATGAATGGATATTAATGTCTTATAAATGTTAACATCGCCTATTAATTAAAAATATATCCTTCACATAAAATATTTACTTGATTTACATAACTAGATACGAGATAAATTATTAAACAGCACTATTTTGTTTAAATACCAATTAATTAGCAATGAAACCAGGTTGTCTTCCACAACAACGAAATATTTTAAAACCACTTAATAAAAATGTTTTTGGATTTTCCATTAAAAGCATAATTTTAAAAAAAGTTCCCCGAATTCTCTTTCGAATGCCGAATTTTCTAGTTCAATTATATGACTTTTAGAGCTACTTTCCGGCAATTATAAAGATGATTAATAGGTACTTAAACAAGATTAACGCATAAATGGATTCCGGCAATAAAATTTTTAGAGAACCGGATGGCCTTCCTCTATGGTAAACATACATTATTTGCCATCAGGAACAGCTCAAGTCACTCAGCTCATTAATTAATAGCGGCGCTTAAAGCTCAAAGGTTTACCTCGGCTTTATTATTTTATAAGAGATTAACATTTTAACACTTGTTCTCAAGTCCACGACTCGATATAATTTAACCCCGACATGAAGTTCATATATTTTAAAGAGAACCAGCCAACCGCGCTTAATAATGGCCAAGAGTTATTAGTTATTTGGGTAGTTCACAACATTTGATACGACAGTCCTAAGCGCTAGATTCCTAAATTTAATGACTTTCGGTATAATCTGAGAGCGGCTTGTTTTAAAAGGTATTTGCATATCCAGCTGTGATATTAGATTTATTCTGCCATTGCGTGGTATTCAGTTTTATGCGATAGATAGAGGCATTTAATCCTTAATATCCTGCGGTGATATTAGGTTTACTAAGGAATTTAAAGTACATAAAAGTGATAATGTAAGCATTTTATTAAGCGCTTTCATCCAAAAACACACACTTCTAGTATGAAGTTTGTTTTAAGAGAAAAGGTGTTTGGAGTATCGAATTTTGGAATTTGTTATAAAGAACAATAAAAGGTAGAATATTTGAAAAATAGTTTTGATAACATAACATATATTTGATAATATAACGTATATTTGAATTGAATTATTGAATTGATTTTCAATAGAGAAGTTTATTAATTTCGTTCAGAAAATGATGCCTGTATTACTGAAAATCCAATTTTATTACATCATATACAATTATTTACAAAATCTCTAGCCAATCAGCATAAAAAGGATACTTTAGTGCAGAAAAATAAATGAATTTATGCTGTATGGTGTGATCCAGAACATTTTGTGGTATCTCATAAATGCTTCAATATATATATATATATATATATATATATATATATATTATTTTTAATGGCATGAAACTAACCATTAAAGGAGTCATGTAGCATACAAAGAGACAGTCTTGACTGGAACAATTAGGATAGAAAATCAGACTTAAAATATATTTAGGAAAAAAAAGAAGAGTAAGCAAATTAAGTTAATAACTAACTTATAAGGTATCTGCAAATCTTCAGGTGACATGATTAATATGAAATGTCCTAAAAATATAAAATTATTTCGAAAAATATAAGGCTGAAATTAATATGTTTAAAAAATATACAAGTAAAAATTATACAATTTAAATAAAAATAATACAAGTAAAAATGAAAATGTGCAATTTCGTTCGCTGTATAAAAATTCAGAGGCTCACTTGAAATTAAAATAATAGCATTATTGAAGTGTATCAAAATCATAAGAAATTTTTCATGTGCGCATATTTCAAAAATTTATAATTCTTTCACATAAAATATGTTAGAATTGTAATCCGTTCTCAATAAGCATTTACATCTCTACTGATTTCAAATAGTATTTCTAACTTTTTATGGATTAATGCATTACTACTAAATAAAAATTTTATGTTAATGAAAATGTTATAATATTTAGTTCTGATGTAAAAAAGTTGATACAAAAATTATTATAATCTAATAAATGACTTTTAAAACTTTTCTGTCGCAGCTTGTTATCTGCGATCTCTATATCCACTAAAATAATACAGTAACAAACTGAAAAAATGTTTAAGAGAATACGTGCAGTTTTTTATATGATTTATTATATGTACAGTATAGATTAAAAGTAATAAGTTTCAATCTGTATAGATTAAAAGTAATAAGTTTTGATCTGTATAGATTAAAAGTAATAAGTTTTAATCTATTTAAAAGCAGGGTAATTAATGAATATGCTCTGTAAAAATTTATAATGTAACACTTCATGCAATATACATAAATAAGTAAAATCCCACTTTATTTTTGCAGATTAAGAAAAGTAAATATTTAATATTTATAATTTTTTAAATCTGAAAGAACCGAATCTGGAATATTTATTTATATGCGTCAAGCACACAACACTCCGAATCTCGTTAAATGAAAATTTGGAATATTTTATGTAATTATTTCTATCTGATTATAAGATAGTGTGATACTTATTTCATAAAACATTTAGTGCCATTTTTAAAAATAATTGAACAATCATCAGTTTCATATTCAATATCAGTATTTCAAAGAATATAAAACATGCGCTGTTTGTAAATATGCTGAAAATATAAAATGTATAATGCCTATTTATTTCCTTTTTTAAAAATTTATTATATATTTATTTATTGTTATTTATGCGTAATAGATAAGCATTTCATTAATATTACATCAAAACTGCTTATTCAAATTACCTGTTAAAATATGAAATTATAATTTAATTTTAGCCCACTTAAAAAAGTTAAAAACATTTTCTAACAATTATATGGATTAGACAGATATATTCCATTTTTGTATCAGCTTAGAATTATTACCCCATTGTAATCTAGATAATGAATCTATTGAATTATCAAAAATAAAAAAATAGAAAACTTTTCAAAATGAGCTAACAAATCATATAAGCAAATTCAATGTCTTAAAAGCAAAGGCTTCCTTTCGTTTGAATTGATGAAACTTATCATTGACTTTCTTGGCAGGAATAATAAAGCTAAACCTATTTTTTTAAAAGTAGAAATGAACTGAACTCTCATAAAACGAAATGTACTTAAAATAAAATTTATCAACTTTTCCTTAATAATACTAATATTTGATGTACTAAATTATATGCATGTATGATAGAAAAAAATTTCATTTATTTTTTCTTCCAAAACTGATAGTATATTTTTCTATAAAAATAATCATGGATGTAAAAAGACTAGATCATGAAACATTTTGTTCTGCATACAATCTTTTTAAGAAAATATATGAAGCAAATACATTTTATTAAGATCATTACATTTTTTTTTCCTGGAATAATTTTAGTATCATCATTAAAAAATTTTGAAAAAAAAGGCAAATAAAAAAAATAATAATTTCAGAATTTTAATAACAAAGCATTTTTAAGAAAAATTCCATCGTTTATTCAAATGCTTAAGAATAATATTTGAAATTCTTGTTAATTTTTAATCTAAATTTATAGGCTTATTTGATCAAATGAGTATTTTTTTTATTTAAAAAATTAATCACAAAGGTTTCAACTCAGTGTATTTAATGGATAGCTCAGTATTTACAAAAAGCTTCTAACATTGAACTTCTTTTCAACTACTTCTTAGTATTTCCGAACTAAGAATAATGACTTTACTCATATTAAATACTTTTAAAAGTGGCTCGTAATTGCGATAGCATTATCAATGAAATGCATAAAGAGATTTTCTTTGTAAATTCAGGGCTATAAAAGATTTCATGTGGTTTAAACGGCATCATTTTAAATGTTAAATTTTACTTAACAATAAATTTGAAAATAATTCAAACTTAATTTTTTAAACATATTAAGTAATTGTGGACTATTTAAAAGATAGCAATGAGGAATAAAGTATTTTTCTTTTCCTCCTTCGGAAGTGGAATTAGATTTGATCTTCTTTCTCTGGCTTTACATCAACTGAAAATCTAGAAATAATACAATTTGAAATATCATAAAAAATTCAACTGAAGATAATATAAATCGGAATTCCACTTCTTTCAGAGAAATAGGAAGCATATATATTTTGGAGAAATATATATGTTTGATGAAATTGTATAACGGCAATTTCAACTTGTTAACTTATACCCTCTTCGTTTTACATTGAAATATTTCGTCATACCCGATTAACAAGTTAAAGTAAATATTTTATGTTTCAAAGATGTCATTCCACTGACAAAGAGAATATTCACCATGATTAATAAGACATGTAAAATTTATTATCAAGTTAGAGGACAAGGAATATTCTTTACAAAAAAAAGTACCTGGATATTTCTCTGATAAGTTTTCATTTTATATTCCCTATTTGCTCTCTTTACAAAGCGAAATATTGTAACCATTATTTATTTGATATTTAACTGTGAATAATGGTAGAGTATATGACACACATGATTCAATAAAACTGGTAACATCACCAGTTAGGAAACCATTGATTGTTAGACTTTAGATAGGAAGAGAATTTCCAGCAAACAGGTTACCTACGATATGCTACTAATGTACATATCAGTGTAATAACTTTTTATAAAGACAAACTCAGTAAGTAGCCAAAGAATGAAACTCCAAAAATTTTCCTAAAATATGTCACTGTTTAATTTCTTAGACAACGGTTTGAGTAATCATGATTATGAACGTGCCTTAAATGCATAATGACTATCTTAAAAACCCTTAAAATTAAGAAAATAGATAAAGACTGTTTTTAATTCCTCTTGGATACAATTATTTATGAACTTATCTCTTTATTTCATTTTGATATTCCCATTATTTATAATTTCCTTAAACTCTTACTTATATTTTTATTGCACTAATGTCATGTATCCCTTTCTGACTATTAAGAAAATTATTAATATTTATAAAACAAAGTCTTATAAAACTTATTTATTGCAGTTGAAAGTATATTCAATAGATTTGGAAAAACAGTTTAATGTGAAAAAAATAATATCTTAGTGCTACCTAATACTATATAATAAAAATGAAATCTTTATATTGTTAAAAGCAAAGAATAAAGACTTCATTATATGACTAACATAATATGACAAAATAATATGAATATGAATAGCATAAAAATGATTATCAATAACTGATTTATAGATTATCAATAACTGATATGACATAGTTATCTATATATTATTTATACGGCTATATATTTATTTATACTATATATTATTTATATATTATATTCTATAAACTATCTTGTGAATCGGAGAATTTAGGAAACATATTCTACCTAAATATACTTTCACATTACAACAAATGTCCATCAATCACCAGTTTATTGATAACTAATCTGTATTTCAGTTTTTATCGTGCTGAAGACGGAAACCTATCCTTCCTACAGAATTCCAATCTGTAGCAAACATAAAACACAGATCGAGGCGCAAATGAGTCTTTTATCCGAAAAAGTTCCACAATGAGTTTTCGACAAGAGAATGGGTAAACAACTTAGCTGAAAGAGAGGAGAAAAACAAAAGCAGAAGAAAAAAAAAGCTGGACGTTCCTGGGCTGCTGGCCCATGAATTCTTATTTGCGGAATGCCACGAACACTTCCCTAGTCTGCATAGCCAAAAAAAGAGGCAATAAGTGTAGCTTCGTGGATTAGATAAATAGATAGATGTCCTTTGTTTAGTCCCTTTTCTAGACAACAAAGTAATGCTAGTTATAGTAGAGATTGTGGTTTAGATTTTTTATTTTTATTATTTTTCGATAAAATATGATCTAAAAATCGCTTATGGCTAAAAAGAAAGTGACCGAAATCTAGTTATCAAAAAAGTAATAGAATTTACAAATATCTTATTCATTTTAGGTATAACATGTTTATAATACTTCATTTTATAATTATAATTCATATTTATACAACTAACCAATTTATATTTAGCTGTTTGCAGTAACTCTTAAGTGGGAAATAATATTTCCGACATAGCCTTATTTCAATATACTTGGAAATTAAAAAAAAATATGTTTCTTAACTTTTTCAAATGTTTAAATTTAATTTTTAAAATTTATTAAAATATAATTGTAGTTTAATAACAAAAAGGAGAATTAAAAATAAATTATTTTAGTGTAAATTTTATGTAATGCAATGTATGTTTTAATGTAATGTAAATTTTAATGGTAGAAATAAACCCCTTTTTTAAAAAAATGTAATACATTTTAATATTTGAATTGAATAATGAATTATAAAATTTTTTGATGAAGAATTGAAATAGATACTGCTGCATAGATGTTGCAAATATTTAGAAGAATTCCAAAAATATAAATTTTTTTCAATTACTTATTAAACTTGATTTAATTATTTTTATTAAATTTTCAACTTGATATAGTATTTATGTTACTTCTTGGTTTGTAAATTTATATTATAAAACCAGTTTATATTTAAAGATTTTAAATACAGAATAATTATACATAGCAAAGAGAATGGGCCTAACTTTTTCAAGACTTTGGAAGTTCATATCATATTTCTGTTGTCATTAAAATAAGTAAATGTTTATTCTAATTCAGCAGTTCAAACTTTTATTTACTCCATCCCTCTTGATTAATCTATCTGTTTTTGAATATCAACATGAATTCATATGTCAGGGCAAATAAGTTTATATCGATAATGTATAGGGCTTAGGTTAGCTTATTAATCAAAGGATACAGATAAGCTTACTAACACTTGTTGGATATGTTATAAATATTACCATATCATTTTTATATATCTAACTTCATAGCTTAACAAATGTAGTCAAAATGTTAATGTTATTTTTAGCTATTCCAATAAAGAATGTCAATTAAATTATACATGGAATTTAATTTCAGCAAATGCCAACTACATAAAGACAAATACTATTCCATATTTGACGCCAGAAACTCGTTGCAATATTTGCTATTATTTTGAAATGGAAATGCTTTTTTTTCCCAATATCTGCTTTCAAGAAAAATATTAATTATTTTATTTTTTGAATAATTATCTACTGTTGACTAGCTCCTTCTAAAAATTAAATTTTTCACTCGATTTCAATTGAAACAAATTTCTTGACATTTTTTTCCCCAATTTCAACCGTTTATGTTTTAAATTTACCAAAATTAATAGCATAATTTTTGCGTAATTTCTGGCTAAACGTACATCAAGATAAAACATCAATTCTAATAATTCGTTAATAATAGACCTTGTACCTCATACAAAAATCCATAAGGAAAAGAATTATATGTGATGATTTATGTAATTGATATATTTGATTCAAACTAATACTTAACATCATAACTCTACACTACACATAAATTGTATAATCTCATGTGGCTACTTTATATTATGATACAGAGGTACGTAGACTTTAATTTTATAAAATTGATTTGCAATAAATTCCATTGTGATAGAAGGATGGCAAAGTATATTATTATAAGCAGAATTAATTAATAGAAAAAATAGATTTGTTTAAAGAATGAACGAATGATTACTAAAATAATAGAGGAGAATATTACGAGATTATTCCTAATAACGTTTGATTTGCATTTGACATTAAATCTACAAATCTAAAACTATTAGAATTAAATCAAATGTTTAAACTTTGATATCCGAAATAATCAAATTCACTGGAATAATGTCACTTAATAAACTACTAAAAATGCGCGCTGAAGCATAAAACAGCCCTCATCTACTGTATGATGACAAAGAAGTTAAGATAAAATTAATTAAAGCCTCATTATGACATAAATCATTTGAAAGTCCCATTATAAAACAAACATTGCCTTCTGAAAGATGATTATGTTTTGATTATTTTAATTAAATTTAAGATAATTAAAACTTAATTATCTTTCAGATAAAAATTTAACAAAACATTTTATAAACACTGATATGCTTCTTTGAAATTTTGAATAAAACAGAAATCGAGAGGGCTCAGATGATTTGAATCAGATTTCCTTCTGAATGGAACGATATCCTTTATAAAACGATAAGAAATGCAAGAAAATACTCAAGACACTCATCATTCACTCTTGAAAGACTCGGAAGCCAAATTAAGGAAATTAAATGCGTCTATTTGAATGATTTTGGCTCGGAAAGTGCTAACAACATTAATTTTCCGTCGAAAGGCAGCGACCAACTTTATTGAAATAGCTATAGAGACAGAGAGAAAAGGCGTCTTTTCTCCGAGAATGAAGATAAATTTATTCCTTGGACCTTTTGGCAAAAATTAGAAAATCAAATAAAGCGCATTAACCTTAATTTACTACTTAAAGATGTTCTTTAAATGTCCTAGCAATTAAGCTTGAATGGCATTTTTTTGTGTTGGGTTATTTTAAATGTCGTTTCTTTCAACAGTGAATATGTTGAGAAGAAAAGTTCACTATGCTTTCAGAAAAAAATAAAATCAAATAAAGAGGAGAAAAAGGAACTCCCATTACAAATGTTTGTTTAAAGAATTAAAAAAAAGATCTTGTGATCTTTATTACTGTGGAAAAAAATATGTAGCTTCTTGATTTTGAGGAAAGAGCCGAAAGCAATTAATTCATTGTAAAAAGATTTTATTTTGTGACAAATTAAATTTTTTCCCTTTCTAGCTCTGACTGTGTATTTTGATAGGAAATACACAGGAAGGATAAACCACTTTTTATATTCGGAATGCTTCTATGCTTATGATTATAATAATGGAATTTATTTTTCATTAGGATTACTAAAATAAAGAAGAAATCTGAAGAAATACAAATTGTAAAAAATCAAATCTGTGATCAAAAATTTCTTTATAACGCGAGAAATGTATTAATTTTTACGTCATTATTTTTCTTAATTAATTTAAATCATTATATATATATATATATATATATATATATATGTCGAAGAGCTCGAAGAATTTTGAGATGGGAAAAAAACATCATTTTTCTAAATATCGAGGCATGCGTAATCTGATAGTCTCGTGATTGTTTTAAATCAGTTTAAACTGCTTAATTACTTATATTAATTAAGACAATTCGTAAAAGTTAGCAGAGTGAATAATTTTGAAATCAAGCTATAACTTTATTTGGCGATTAATCGCCGAATATGATAACCTTCTGCATTATTTTCTAATTATCCTAAAGGCGAAAAACTGATCCTCAAAAGCAATAAATCACCAATTTATTACCTAGGCTTCAAAAACATCATGTCAAAACAACATCATGTTTTCACATGATGAAAAATTGAGAGATCGTTGGATATTTATTTATAAGTATATTCATTAATATGATATAACTGCCGATTTCATAGTGTGGTAAATATTTATGCTCATGTACTTTCATTTACTCTGCTCTTCTATTTTTTAACTTTATAACAATAAGAAAATTACACATTTTTATAGATTCAATAAATTACGAGGCTCAATTCAGAAAAAATAAGAAAGAATTTTATAATTAACTTACTTTATGTATTTCAATTACTTTATTAATTTAAAAAAATTTTCAATATATTTTAATTTTTAATTTTGAAGAACAGTAGAATATGAAAATGAAGAGGAGGGATTTGACGAAATAAATGGTGGAGTATTTTCACCTAGTGTTTATGAATAAAATTTCATTCTAAGAGTTTAAGTTTAATTCCATTTCCTTTGAAAAATTTTCATTGGAATTGAATGATATTTTGTTTTCAGGAATACAGCATAATTATTTTAGTAACTTAACCGTACACTTGAATTGTATTAGAGTATCTTATGAAAATTGTAATCTTTTGTGAATAAAATTAAATTAGTTGAAATAATTACTCGCATGTTGCATCTGTAGAGAACTCAAAACATGTGCATCTTTCTTAGTATTAAGAATATTTTCATATTTTTCTATGCTTTTAAATTTATTTTGCATTTATTAAGCTTTACAAATGTTAGCAGTATCTGAATTATAAAAAGTTAAAAGCGTTTTATAAACACCTTATTTAATAAAATTATTTTTAAAGAAACGATTATTTAAGTGTTTACTTGCAGTAAAAAATCATTAAATATAAAGATAAATGAAATTATTTGCAAAAAATTTAAAGTGAAATATTTTATTAAAGTATTTATAATAATTGGTGTTCTTATTATGGTTAGCTAGCAAAACTGCCATGACATTGTACATGGCATGATGGATGTCAGGGAATTCAAAACAACAAGAAAGTAAAATGGATTTTTGAAAACTCGATAAAAAATTTCGCTGTATTGGGTGCCTTTTATTCTTCCTTATAATGATATTATCTGCAGAAAAATTGTAGATGAAGAGGATCTAAAATGATAAAAATAAAATATAAAAACATTTTTGAAAAAAATTATTAAATTTTAAATTAGGTGAAGATAATTTTTCACGATTCCCTATTTTCAAAATTGGATTTCAATGAAATCAGTATAAAAAACAAAATTTCTTACAATTAGGTTTTCTGCCTTGGAATAAAAAGAGAAAATCATTGATCAAATTAGGAAATAAGTCCACGAAGATTTATAATATTAATTACAGAAAAGGTTGAAAAATAGACCCTAAACTTAGAAATGGTATTCGGATTAGAATGTCAATTGAAGAAATCTTTTAAAGACAACTCAACTTTCTCTAGGAAATATGTTATTCTTTTAAAAACATGAACAACCTCATCAAAACAAATTCAGTGAATACCTAAACAGATGATGCAGGAGAAATTCATTTGGTATTATAACCCAATCCAACCAGCAAGTAATTCAGCATTCAGTCATCATATAACAACTGACTTATGTTGAGTAAAGTGTTATCTATTTGTGATTACACCAGAAGAATTACTATCAAACATCAAAGAGTTTAGAAATAACATCATTTATAATTTAAATAAACACATCATTTATCATTTACTATATTGTTGCACAAAATTGAAGCAATCAAATAATTTCTAAGATCATATCATGTATTCATAAAAAAAAATCTTTAATGATGAACCGTTTGTGCAAAGATGCATCTTTTTCTTTTGAAAAGAGATCATTTCGATGATTGATCACCATTAAACTGGCATCCTTCTATCCAAATTACATTTCTGAGGATAGAAGAATTTTATTCTACCTGAAGTAGGGATTAGTTGCGAAACTAAAGGTACTGATCAAGGTCTGATTGTAGGTATCCTTTGATGAATGTAGCTTACTATATGGATGCCAGTTGAAGTTTCATTGAAGTCTCCTCTTCAGTACCTCATTGTCTCATTTTGTCCAGAGATCTAAGAATTTGGTAATTTGCAATTATTAAACCGCATAGTAAATATATTTTCCTGAAAAACTTTGGAAACTCGAAAAAATATGTTTCTATAAATAAGTCAGTTTTACGATTATTTAAACATAAATCAACTACATTCCTTGTTATCGAACTATTTTATTCTTTTTATGTAAGTTTATGATTGCACCTAAAGGAAACAAACTTCTTACCTTTTTTGGTCTCTAATATACCTTAGATATCTTTATCAGATTTTGATACAAGGTATATTTATTATGTTTGAACCTAATAAGTGTTCCCATATGAAACCCTGATGGGTTTTTTAAAAATACTAAAACAAACACAACTCAGAATATTTCGCAAATAGGAGCTTTAAAAATCATATCCATAGATTGACTGTAAAGGAAATATTTTATTGCATACTCTTTCAATTTCTGTGAAGCATATGATTTTTACATCCTTTTATTATCATCCTCAACCAATGTCAAAATTAAATATATGTAGATAGAACTATTTTTTCTGTATAATAAGGGATATATTAAACGTATATCAGCGTACTTAAAGAATATATTCTTACGAAGAACAATTACATTTTTAGCTCTTTATTTACAGAATTATGTTGCCATCTATTTTTTTAGCTACATTTTTGCACCAGTAGTATAGTTTCCTTTGCTGAGTAATACCAGGGAGTCCCAAAAAATGTAATTAAAAGCTGTATCTTCATCAGTTTAATTATTAATTAAATATTTTCAATTCCTACTTTTATTTTATATTAACTTCATATTATTTGGGTTACATCATCTGTGTTCTTTAGAATACCATCAGCAAAAATTGTCATACAGTAAAGATATAAGCTGGATTTAAATGTCATTTTCAAGTATCATTAATAAATAAAGGTTTAAAATATAGTAGAATTGATTAAACTAATTTGAAATGATCTATATTATACATTATTATAAAAAATTAATGTAAAAAAAATTAAATTGCAAAAGAAATTTAAATTTTATTTCCAAAAAAATGAAATTATTACTTGAAGAAACATATTTTTTCGATTAAACACTCTATAATAGACAGTTGTAATTCATTATCTATATTGGTCATAGAAGAAAGAAGAATTAAATAAAAGTTCAATAAATGTGTTGGTCTATATGTATCATCTAACAACTTCTTTCTGAGAAAGAAATGTCAAGTTTTCTTAAGAAAAAAATAGGACATAATGTTATAGATATGTATCATTAAATTTTAGGGTACTTTGACAGTCAACTTATTTGTATATAAGTTGCATATAGTTTATAAAAGATATTAAAATATGTTTTCTTTTCTCATTCCGTAGAACAGAATATTCATACTTGACTCTTGCGCCAATAAAATAGGAACCAAGAAATCAGTTGACAAATCTCAACTTAGAAACATTTATTTTTTAATTGTATTAATTGGTTATTTTTCATTATAACTTCATCAAATATAGTATTAATAATAATTATAAATAATTTTTGATGAATATCAATAATTTGATAATACATATAAAGAGTAATAATTGAATTTTTGAATCAATTATTGTTAATATTAATCAAGATCAGTTTGATAAAAAATCAGTAAGAAATACGATTTAAATTTATTTCACAAATCAGGCAATAATGCAGTTAACATACTTGCGGGAAGAATTTTGCCAAAAAATGATGAACTATCATACATTAATTGTAAAATGTACACCATCAAATACGCACAATCTGATTCTTCAATATTTCCAGCATTAAAGATTATTTTTCAGATTGGATCATCTGAAATCTTAAGTCATCAATCATTTTAGAGTTTGTTTTATGTAAAATTTCCCACTACGTATATAATTTCAGGCTTTATTCAAATACATACATCATCATTTGAGATCAGTTCAATGTTTTTTCTCAATTTCAGTTATTTCTAAAAATTGTACAATTCTATTTCTAAAATTCTGTATTCCATTTATAATTACTTTTCATTAAAGAGAATATTATGAATAAACTTCAGACAGCACAAATAGTTATTATTGATACATCTAAATAGAATCGATAAAATAAGAATGAACTTATTTCATGAAATTATGATTTCATCCTTAAAATTTTATATGTACTAAAAATTAATATTACGAATCGTATACTCCTTTTGGCAGATATTCATATTATCTCTTTCTGACTTGAATCGATTTAGAATTTAAAACATTTTCATATGTAATTATTACATTTGCAACAAGAAAGAAATGCTCCCTTTAAATGCTGCACAAATATCATGTCTGCTGAAACATTTGAGTCAAAAGCTTTCTTAGACAATTTGCTGAAGAAAAAAAAAGAACGCTTTCAACATCGTTTTCGGTAATTAAACGGGTAAAAATGCTGTTAAGAGTCTGTTGTTTGCGTGAGCAAGAAATGTTAAACATCCCCTTCTAATCAAATGCATTTCTTTAGTTTACAAAGCTGTCTTTAAAATGTTTGTGGAAGCTTCAATTATTATGTTTTATGTCTTTTTCTTACTGAAGATTGCTAAGGAATTGAATTCCAAATTTTCTGAAGAAAAATATATGTTTTGAAACCTAATTCAGGAATTTGGAATATGGAAACCTAGTGCTTGATTATTTGTTATTAAACTTATTTTTATTAATATTTATTGTATTCGCAAATGAACATACCAAAGTTTAAATGACTAAACTGATCACTGATAAATTTTCTTTAAAATTCAAAGAGATTTGAAATCGGAGAAAATACAATAATTTTGATTAATAATTGATAAATTTATAAAAGAATTTATTACTGTATTACTTTGTTGATTTGAGTTTAAATAATACAAGATTTTTAAGTTTTTGCCTAAAAACGCTTGTATACTTAAAATGGATGAAATAAAAAAATGAAATTTAAAAATCAATGAGCAATAATATTAATTATAATTTATCATGTAGTGCCATCTGCTATCAAAGTAAAATAATTAATTTGCATACTGTTAGATTCAGTTATATAATTCCTAATGAATAAATACTTTAAATAACAAAACTAAATCGATTTGTTTGATATTTCTCAATAAATATACTTCAGAAAAAATTAAGAAATATACAATTTCATACAGTTTTATGATTTTACAGATAATATGATTATATATATATTAAAAACCTTTATCTTGACAAAAACCGGACGATATATGAATATTTGATCTTCCTTTTTTTATTTTTTATAGTCAACTCTTTCAATTAAATGGAGTCCATTAATATGATTATTCTCTTTCGACTAGACGATGAAATAGCCTAAAATCGTCTAAAATAACAATTTTTAGATAACTTCTCTGTAAATTTTGAAATAAATAAGTTATGGATCTCATTTCCAGGACAATGCAAATGTGACAAAAATATTTTTGCTAAAAAACGTGTACTAAGCTAGGGAAATGGTTAAAAAAATAAATTTCGTTTTTTTTAAGAAATATATTTTTTCTGCGAATTAATTATTTACACTATTTAAAGTATTTTCAAAATACAAGCTTATATTAAATAATTTAAAAATTAGTTACTGAACTAAAATCTAATTGTTCCTGTATTCATGTGGAAGATATCAAGGATTAGTTGTCTTGAAATTAATTTTAAGTTATATTTTGTGTATTTAATGAAGATAGAAATTTTAGCTTGAGTAAGTATTTTAAAAACATATTTATAAATATAGTTTCATACTAACTAGATTAAAATTTGAAGTTTTTATTGAAATTTCAAAGCCCTTGTGCATTATAATGAAACATAAAAACTCTTCAGTTAGAAAGTTTTATGAAAGGAATGAAGAATAAAAATGTTATTTTCCCTATTAAAAATTTCTAGTTCAAAAGTATTAACCGATAATTTTTACTTTTCTTTAGAAGGTGTTTCTTTTGCAATTGTTGTCAAAGCTCATGAACACTACTAGTTTTTTACTTATACTATAAACTGCTTATATTGACGATATCAATTCATATAATTTTATTCCATCTAAAATATTAAAGCATAAATCATTTAAAGGAAATCTATATTTTATGCAATAATTACAGCAGGTGTTTAGTAATAATTATAATTATTAGGCATGGAATAAATTATTTTAAATCTTGGAAACAATATATCTCTACAATATTATATATAAGATAAAATATCATGTATATCTCAAATATTAAAATTTTGAAGTATTACTGGATTCTTTGATTAAAAATATAGTTACATTAACACGAAAATAAATTAGCAGTTTATTGAAACTTTAATTTCTTATTATATCTGGTGAATGTATTTAATGTTGCTTTTTCTAAGCTTACAGCTTTGTAATGACGAACTTGAAAATTGTCAAACAACAGCTCTACGTCAATTTGTTATTAAAGTAATTTTTAAAAAGAAATATTTTTCATTATTTTAAAACGCATACATTATATTTTTCACATATATTGCATTTTTCTTTTGAGGTTTTACTTGGAAATTTACTACTTACTATAAATTCTTACTTTTATTTTTAAAAAATCATTGCTATTTGCTATTTATTTGCAGTGATCGAGATTGTTCCAGTCCCCTTAACAAATCCCTACATAGGATCACTAAGCTTCATATTTTTTTAAGACTAAAAAATAACAAGAAATATTATCAAAGCTTATAAGTAAAATGATACTTCATGCGATTTCAAAAGTTATTCATCTTAAAAGGCTAGAAGGTAGCACAGGATCACTAAGAATATAAAATTAAGAATCGAGAAAGATAAATGCACTTTCTTAACTAAAAGTGTAAGAAGTAATTTCTAATTCAATAATTTAATAAGACCTATAATCGAAAAGAAATCATGCGTTCAACATGTGATGTGCGACATGTGTATTTGATTTTTATGTTTTTAGTTTTGGCTCTATATATTTTTTTCTTCAAATACCTTTTCTGATATTGCATTTCAATCCAAAACATATTTTCTGGTATTTCCAGCAGCACAAAAAATTGCATTTTTTTTTCGATTAAAGTACATGAATGCATGAAATAAATTGAAATTTTCTTTCTTTAAATCGCATTTGAATGTGAAAATTTTCATAATTTGAGGAAACACTGCTTTAAATCTGGAATCAGAAAACCGAATTTCTTAATTTCATTAGATAACAACTTTAAATTTCAACTTATTCAAAAACTTTCTTAATCTTATCAAATAACAAGTTTAAATATTTTTATTGAAATAAAAAATTATTAAGGAAGGTAACAAATCTTAAATATCATATGATAGTAAAGATGCATCTATCTAGAGTAGTTGATAGAGCTCTATTTGAAAAGAAATATGCAAACATATTTAAATGCTGCAGGTTTTAGCGTTCAGTTTGCTCATATTCAAAACATGTATGTATAAAGAAACATTTCTAAAAGCATGAGGAAATAAAATGATAAAGGGATAAAAGAAAGGTCAGCATAATCCTATTTGATCGATAGCAAATCATTCTAATTGGATTAGCAAAATGGATATTCTCTCAATATATAATAAACAAATTTTATCATCCGTCATAAAAA
Organism: Argiope trifasciata; assembly: GCA_026543055.1. Lineage (NCBI taxonomy): Eukaryota > Metazoa > Arthropoda > Arachnida > Araneae > Araneidae > Argiope > Argiope trifasciata. Next base: position 1,082,491 of record JAPMOQ010036084.1, read on the forward strand.
ACTGCACATTCTATGTCCATAACTGCTTTTCTTCTGGAAAACAACTGAACTTTCCCTCATTCTGTGCTTATTCTTATTTATTTTTTTCCACATAAAATCAGCCGTAATATACAGACATCCATTTTTATATTAGTTTTTCCCCTCCTACTTCCCAGAGTCTTAAAAGGATGAATAGTCCCCCTTTTGGCCCGTGTTCAGAAAAGTTTATTTTGTTCTCTCTGTGTTTTGCATGCGATACGAAATCTTCCAGTAAGAAAAAAAATATCAGGACTTCCCTAGTAAATGGGAGAAAAGTTGCGGTCATTTTTCAAAAGATAAAAATTCCAAGTTTTACGTCGGTTTTAAGCGGACTTTTATTTAAGTTTCTCGGATTCTTCAAACGGTAGGCTGCGTCATACAATTCGAAGATTACGGTTACCATCTTTTCAGAGTTTAGTTGAGATTTTCTTTTTGGTTTTGTTGTTATTTTTTACTTGTTTGTTAAACAATTTTCAATGTATGTGTGCCTTTTCATTTTCAAAGAGACAAACAGGGAGAACCACAAATATTTACCTCAAGAGTTGTTCGATACTTTTCGGATAAATCTATGTATTTATAGCTTTTCTTTAAATGTACTTTGTTGGTATATTTTAAAACATAAAAGGGAAAACATGGTATACCAGAAGAATATTTTTCATATACAGACAGCGAAACTGGTGTTTGAACAATGAAAAATCGTTTTTACTTTCTGTGCAGGAAAAAATATGTTTTATATTCCAAAAATCTCTGTAATCTCTGTTGGATTAATATGATGATAAAAATAAAAATAAATGATAATAATAACAATATATGATATAATATATATGATAAATAACAATATATAAGATTTGGTTAACATTAAATGAAAATCAACAAAAATTTAAAACAGATTTAAATTGGAAAATTAAAAATAAATTATGTATATTTTTTAAATTCAAATAACATATATTAATTATCTTAAAATTAAGAAAACATATTTGTAATATTTTTAAAATTTCGATCAGTTTGGAGCAGTGTACCACGAAATTTATTAAACTTTAATTAATAGAAATCATGCATGTTTGAATTCACGTTTAAAGATGACAGTAAAACTTTGATTGATCGTGAAAGTTGTTCATTAAAAGTTGAGTTACTGTAACGTTTCAGTTGTAATTGATGACCATAGTAAAAATTGTTCGGTAAGCAAAAAAATAATGTGGTGTTACATCAAAAGTTTTCTTTTTGAAGTTTTTAAAATTATGATATTATTATTTTTATAAACTCTCCTATATACTTATAATTTTCAGTATAAAGCTTCCATTGCATATAGAAATATGTCAGGTTATTTTCTGAAAATCCGATTTACATCACGATTAGGGCATTTATAATCAAATCCGTTAACATGTAAGGATCTGAAGTTGTTTTGCGTGAGGTTTTTGTAGTAAAAAAATAAATGTGCAAATAATATCGTTTTTGAGATATCATTTTTTTAATTTTAGAAAATAAAACAGAAAGTCTCCAAATTTAGTGACATTTCGGAAATCAAAAGTTAAAATTCGGTGTGAATGTCCGCCATGTACCTGATTATCCTATCTGGCTAATAAATTGCAATGCCGTAAATAGCAATGGATAATAAATAGGAATAGTCTCATTCATATTTTTTAATAAAAGTTTTCAGGCTTAAAAATGTACTTCACATTAACATCCTACCTCCTATTGGCAATTAGTATTTTTATAAACTCGCCGTATAGATTATTATTATTATTAGAGCCGTTTCTGATATACATGAAATAAAGACATTTATATGAACAATATGATTTGAAGGGGGTTAAATAAGATTTTAGAACAAAATTCCTGTTAAGCACCATTTTCTCAATTGATTTGTTTAAATTATAGCATAAAATGGCATGTTATCTATTAGTCACTGTTGTTCAGTTGTAGTATAGTTCAGTTTTTTTCCTATCAACTCATCTTGATTTCTTTTTATTTTAAAGCCCTTTTTTCAAAATCGTTAACTTAGATTTATTGCATAATTTTTCATAATATATCGCACTGCTGTCCTAGCTGATAAATAATCAGAGATTATTTAGAAATGGCAAGAAGCTATACCCCTTATTGCATTTGCAAATCCAACCTTTACATTTTAACGAGTATTTGCAGAAAATAGATGAGATAATTCATGAACTTGCGCATCAAAAAATAAAAAACTGTAAAATACATAAAAAGTAAAATTAATCTTCATAACTTATGATTTTAATATATAAATAATCTCTGTAATTTTTAAATATCTTTAAACATTGAATTTTACACAGCGTCAAAACAAGTTAGAAGCACACAAAAAATAATATTATAAAAATTGTATTATCGTAATATAAAATATGATGGCTTTCTTAGAAAAGCATCTGATTCGAACTGACTTTTTATAAAAGAGTAAAAAGAAAATAAGAACAAATTCACTTCATTCTTTTAAGTAAAAAAAATCTCAAATATTCTAATATTCTCAATTTATATCAGCAATACACTTTCCTTAATCATGTTTAAAATTTAGAGTAATTAAAAATATCGATTTTATAAAATTGTCATGAATATAAAAACAGATGTTAAAAGTTTACATTCAACTCTGAGAAAAAGTTCATTATAGAGAAATCGGTGTTTTTTTTTCTTTTTTCTTTTCATTTTTTTTTTTTTTTTTTTTTTGCTTACTTATAAATTAAGTCATTTAGTTTTATTTAAATACATCTGAGAATCTTTTCCAAAAAGCAATTATCTTATAATAGAGTTGGTAATTTTTCGTTTTGTTTGGAACTATTTATCACAAAAAATTTTTCGCTACCGCAATTAAAGCTGTGATCAAATATGTAGATAATTATAAAGTTAAACGGTCAATTTATTCAAAATTAGGTAAAATTATCTACATCCATGCGAATTCAAAAGAATTTTAGGTATTATTATTACATAAGAACATTTCATATATTTTGGAACAAATTCAAATTATTTCGAATAGCATATAAAGCTTTCATTGGTAATGTAATTAAAAAATATATTTATTAATTTTGAAATTAAAATTATGAATACATTAATTTAAATTCAAATTCACGTTACATTCTTTATTGTATTACAGTATTTCTTTTGAATTTCAATCCAAAAAATTATCATAAGCGAAAAAAAACTATTGGTGTATTCAATTCTAGATGTTTAAGTATGCATTCAAATGTAGTCTCACTTCATGTCGAACTTCATTCTACGATAAAAGGTATTGTATTTGAGAAGTGGACTTTTTCTTCGCACAAATTCAATCGAAAGAATGAAAAAATATACCAAATGCCTAATTATAATTAGTAAATTTTTTACATAAACAATTGTGGCTCATGCGAATGATCCTGCTCAATATTATGTAATATTATGTATATTGGTCAATATCAAACAATATTGTAAAGTAGGGTGGAAAGAAGAAAAAATCATTTTTTTTAAATCTGTAATTGCACGGAAAAGTTGCGTTTTGGTGTAGATAAAATGAATTATATATATTTAAAATATTGGAATGGGTCTTGAAAGGGCGTAAAAACATTAAAATTTAATAAAATTTAATTTTTTGCTACATTTTAAAGTATTGTTTTTTACGAAATAATCAACTTTTGATTTTTGATTTTTAATAGAATGTAAGCTTTAAATATTCATTTCTATATGAATAAAATTATAAAAAGATTTTTACTTTTACATTATTATGTTTTCTAAGTCGTCGCCTAAACAGTTGTCATTGAGTTAAAGTGGAAATTAGCCTGAGCCCAGGGGCAAGATCAGAGCTGGATTCAAATCAGTAGCTTTACCGAGCTCAGCCAATTTGTGTCCCGCTCTGGCTACTGTTCAGTTGATTGATGTAACTCTCATGTTGGTTTGTGAACTTGTGTGCTTTGCTGTGAGTAAAAATTCTTCAGTCTAAATTAGTAAGGCAAAACAATTATCAATGTTTTTTTGGGTTTTTTTTGGTAAAATTTAGTGTTTTACTTGAAGTTGAACTCATTACAAATCTAGTGCTACTGTTATATTAGATATATTCTCAAAACTCGTGCAGAGAAAAATCTTCTGTTAGCGAAATATGTAATACTTTAGTTCCCATAATAGAATAATAAAGCTAGACGTTTATTAAATGGTGCTGACTTGCAAAAAGAAAAAAAAATGCAATTTATGGAATGATAGTTTCTAAACGATTCAATGCTCGAACAGGAAATACTGATACTAAGCCACATGCGTTTTGAGAAAGAAAACGGCTTGAAAGAGTAAAGAAAACAGAAAAGAGTTAAATTTAATCAAGAACAGACAAAATATAGTAGAACATTAAAAACGATTACTGGCAACAATGGTAAAGCTGAACAACAGCATTCTTTACAAAAAGGGGCAAACCAACCAAATCCATCAAATAAGCAAGAAATGAAACAACCAGGTGTCTGTGTGGTTTTAATATTATGTTAAAACTTTCATGTATCTATGATTCTAAACATATTTTTAATTTTATCTCATATTCAAGCTATTTTATTGAAAATCTCAAAAGCATTATATACTAGATTATTCAAAGAAATGGGTACTTTGCTGCTTCAGAAAATATCCTTTTGTCCATGCTAAATGATGAACGAAAAATTGAAAGATAATGTGGCTTATTCCTTGTCTTAAAAGCAAGGGCAACAGGATATTTGAAGTTTTAAATATAAGCTTCGATGCAAAGGTTTGCACCTATTTGATCTCAAGTTTTGAAACTGACGCAACTGAACCCTTCACCCACCCGCATTTGTTAAAACATGTTTCTAGGGATTCTCTCAAAGTCTTTAATCCAAATCGGTTCAAAATGTCTATGATTCACTCGCAAGAGGATACATAAGAACAAAAATTGACTCACATGGAAATGTGTTCATCTATTAAAAAAATAGTTCAATGAGACAATAAAGTAAAAAAAAAATCTACAACTATATTATCTTCAATAATTAAGGGTACAAAAAAAGAAACGAAAAATTTGATGTAAAATAATTTTATTATTATTTTTATACTTTATTTAATTAAGAATTTTTTTTTCCATTTGTAATGCTTATACGTGTATTTACAATCATGGTATGTATCAAAACCAGAATTTTTTGAAATTGTTTTTCCACCCAGAAGTCTCTTTCGCACTATTACATAATTAAAATCTAAAAAAATTTTAAAAGAATCTATTTCAGAATTTTAATTTCTTCCAATTTTTTTGCAATTTTTTAACTCTTTTCGGCACTTTAAGACAATATAATATTGCAATCAAATTTTTAAAAATAGTTTTTGAATATAAAAGTTAATTTTTCTCCGATATTTCCAAGCTAAAATCTAAAAGAAAAACAAACAAGCAAAAAAACACTTTAAAGGCAACTTTCGTTTCACCCTAATGTACAGTATTAGTGCTTTTCTGGGAATAGTTCAAAATTCTGTTTTATTCATGTACTTCTTAACAAATAATTATACTTTGAAAAACATTATTTGGGGACTGAAAGGTGGATATTCATCAAAATCCCAAGTTTTGACATATCTTCAAAATTCATTCGAATTTTAGTGATAACAATATTTATCCACTTACTAGAAAAAAAATATTCTGCTCAACTTGGTCACTGTTAAAAAAAAAGAAATTAATCAAATTTCTGGGGAATTACAAAATTTTCTACTCCATGTTTGATATGCTAAAATGTGAAAAACATATACTTCCTTGAAATGAAACAAACTTTATTATTCTATATTCATAATATGTAAAATTTCAATTGAATTATCCTTAACCACTTGAAATTACGTTTCCTTATTTTAACATAAAAATAACTTTCTTTTCACTAACCAATGACTCTACTGCAAGAAAAAATATTGTTACCTCAATTGAAAACAAAATCTTATAGATTTTCTTTTATATTACTTGAACTATAGTATTTCAATTTCTTCAAATACTGAAGACAAAGTTTCCATTTACAGTAATACCAGACGTATGAAAGTTGGAACCATGTCAAACTAGAACGGATGAGGCAAAAGTCATTACTGCGAAAATTAATGCATTCTGGTCATTACAGTGGCGTTTTGGTTGAAGATAAGCTTTATCTGATTAAAATACTGAAACAAAGCAGCCATTATGGAAATATTTTTCGATTGCTCTTATTATTGCAAAAGAAATTCTCTGCTTAACTAATTGCTAGGATCTATAAATTTTCAGTATTTCTTCTTTGGTAACAAAGCAAATGAAAGATTAGATTTATTGATAATTCTAAATAATTTCTGAATTGTTAATTAGAATTATTTCAATTTTGGAATAATTATTTCAAGAATTGTTTTATATAATCTAGATTTTAATTATTCTAGGTAATTACATGATTCTTTTCATTTCATTATTCTAAAATTGCATCGTATATAAGAACTCTTATTAAAAACTGATGTAAAATTGGTAGAAATAAAATTTAACAGAGCGTTTTCATGCACCATTTTATTGTACGCATTTTATAAAGCAAAAAAAGAGGACACTAAAATGGTTGTTTTGATTGCTTTGAATTTATGTTAGTTTAAAGTAAATGTATACTTCTATATTTCGAATAAGTTTGGAATTTTTTATAACTATATAGATCGAATGCAACATATTATCAGAAAAAGTTTTGGTATTTTGAAACCGGAGCAAAGTAATATCATTATCGATGAATATAGATTCATCGATAATGATAACGAAGAAATGAATTAAAATTAATGTCACGTAAATTTTCATTTCTTATGTTTTATATATTAATATATTTATTTACGTAGAAGAAAATGACATGATTTACTGTTTGTAGCAGTAACTCATACTTACAATATATAAGTATAATGCTAAATTATTAATATCATGATTTTAACAAAATAGCAAGACATAAAATTCCGACAATCAAACATTGAAAACATTTCAAAATTTAAAATATTTTTAAAGCATAAAGAGTGATTGGAACATGCATATTTGTAAACATACAATTTCAGTCATATTTTAGACAATCTTCAAAAATGCTACACTTGATAGAAAATGGAAAAGCGCAATCAAATAAAAATAAATTAAAAATCAGATATTTTCATCCATTGTTAATAGCATTTTCATTTCTGATGCAAACTGATAATTTAAATGTCTCGGTGAGCAATTTCCCAAATAAAAGCATATTCTGTATTCTTTTAAAATACACTAATTGGAAAATTAATGGCCTCGCAAAATTTCCAGCCGGAAGATAATTATTTAGCTTCATTAATAATAATTTTTCATTTCTGCAGTTATAAAACAATTAACCTGAAATTTTCTAATGAAGGTAAACATGAGATTAAAATTCACAATGAAGGGGATGGGTAAAGATGATTTTGATATTTATACTTATTTTGAAAGCAAGCCAATTCATCCATATTATTTTGATCGAATGCCTTAAAGGATTAGCATGCATTTAAAATGCCTAAACTATTAAGTTAAAACCCTTTTTAGATTTTAAATGAGTACAGCCCGTTTTGATGATAAAATAAATGATTGTGTTAATTTATGTTGGATATCTTTTAAATTAATAATGTAAATTCCGTGCTTCAGCTGGAATGGAACTTTTGGAACTATGCAATATCTCATTTATATTAATTAATGCTTTTCAAGTCTCATTACATTTTACACGAAATTGAATTTTTAACCACTTTTCCCGAGTGCCATATATGCATCGATTTATCGAGTTTTGATAGTTGTGAGAAAAAATTAAACCATTCGTAATAGTTATAATTTTTTTAATAAAATTAATTTGAATACTTAGATACGTCAATATTCAATGGATTTCCCTTTGAATCAAAATTAGAAAATATTCCCAAAATAGAAGGTGTCATCTTATAAGTCAATAAAGAAAATGAAACAGTTAAGTGGTTAATTGTTGAAGTTGCTCAAATATACATTAATCTTAATAATGGTATATTCATTTAGTTTCACAAGTTCTGTGTTTTATGATATATTTGATGGTTCTATAATGTGTAAGGAATATCCGAGGTATATTCTCATACACTGAAGTGACAAAAGTCATGGCATAGCAATATGCAAATATACAGATGTCAGTAGTATCGCAGCGAAAAAGTATAAATGCGCAGTTCGTTTTCCAGAGCTTTCATTTGTGTTCAAGTTATTCATGTGAACAGGTTTCTCGTGATTTATGGCGGCACGACGATAATTAACAGACATTGAACGTGGAATGTTAGTTGAAGCTAGACGCATGGGTCATTCCATTGCGGATATCGTTAGTGAATTCAACATTCCGAGATCCACAGTATCAAGAGTGTGCCGAGAGTATGAAATTTCGGGCATCACATCCCATCATGGACAGTGCAGTGGGCGACCACCTGCACTTAACGACCGAGACCGCCGACATCTGTGTAGAATGGTCGATGTTAAAAGACACGCAACACTTCGTAAAATAACTGCAGGAATCAATGTGGGACGTACGAGGGACATGTCCGATAGGACTGTACGGCGAAATTTGTCTTCCTTGGGCTATGACAGCAGAAGACCAACTCGAGTGCCTTTACTGATAGCACGACATCGCCTGCAGTGACTCTCCTGGGCTCGTGAACATATCTACTGGTCCCTAGACCAGTGGAAAACCGTGGCGTGGTCAGATGAGTCACGATTTCAGTTGTTACGAGCTGATGATAGAGTTCGAGTGCGGCGCAGACCCCACGAAGCCATGGACCCAAACTGTCAGCAAGGCACTTTTCAAGCTGGTGGTGGCTGCATAATGGTGTGGGCTGTTTTTACATGGCATGGACTCGGTCCTCTGGTGCAACTGAACCGATCATTGACTGGAAATGGTTATGTTCAGCTGCTTGCAGATCACTTGCAGCCATTCATGGACTTCACGTACCCACACAACGATGGGATTTTTATGGATCACAATGCGCCATGTCAACGGGCCAGAACTGTTCGCGATTGGTTTGAAGAATTTTCCGGACAATTCCAGGGCATGATCTGGCCACCTAGATCGCCCGATATGAATCCCATCGAGCATTTATGGGACATCATCGAAAGGTCCGTTCGTATCCAAACTCCTGCACCATCCACACTTTCATAATTATGGACGTCTATACAGACAACATGGCTCAATATTCCTGCAGAGGACTTCCAACGACTTGTGGACTCCATGACATGTCGAGTTGTTGTACTTCGCCGGACAAAAGGAGGACCGACACGATATTAACAGCCATCCCATGACTTTTGTCACTTCAGTGTATAATACCATCAACATGATACAATACAAAAATATTTTGATAGTAAAAAAATGAAATACTTAAAGTACTGATTTCCTTTAGAATGGTGATGGTCCTAATCCAACTGTTAAACATCCACATAGTATATCTATGCTTCGTCTCTTGAATTTTTGACACTGAAACGTGATTTATCTTTTATTTCGCCAATGCAACTCAGAACATTAATCATAGCACATGAGACAGGGCACATATTTTAGCTTTTGTTCATAGATATATGCTGCTTTCTTGGCAGAACTTCAGGAAAATATTGTGTGTATATATGTTTCGTTCACAGAAACTCTACTGGAGTGAGTAAGAAATATGATTATTAGACATATATATTAATTTTTGAAAATACTAATGAGCAGAGTAAAAAGATGGAAATGTGCGTACATGACGCTGCTATTGCTCATGTGCAATGCAGATTCTAAATTTTCTCATAATTCCTTTTATATTATATTTTACACATTCTTTAAATAGAAAAGATATTTTTGAAAAAGTAAATGTGTTTTTAAATTTCTTAGAATTGTTTTTACTGTAAAATAAACACCAATAACAACTGTTGCTGTATTCACAAATGTTTTGTGCAACATTTAACTTCAGTAAAGGAAAAGAAAACACTTCTAACTTTGTAAAAATGATCACATTTCTCCATATTTGAGGAACACTACAATTTTTATCACAATTTTCTACTAACAAATTTATTATTAATATTTCAATGAATATTCAAAATTTAGATATATTGTTCAAAGTGACAAGATATAAAGTAAATTAGGTAGACTTACTCATTGCAATTCATTTTTCGCAGTGTTTTAAACTCGTTTTACAGCACGCGCTAAGTATTTATGGTAAGGATATTCATTTTACATTGTCTCCTAACATTTACATTTCTTCAGTGATTCGTTCATACAAAATACATTTCTATTGCGAATTTGAAATGACAAATTATTGAGACTTAGGTATTATAAATTACATCATCAAAGACATTAAAAGAATTATATCATCAAAGACGTCATCAAACCTATATCATCATGTACACCGTATTATACTAGAATATGAGATATTGATATTTTACGTCTTATATAATATAATGCTGTCATCAAAAACGTAAAAATATCAGTCTCTCATATGATAGTTCCAAATATTTCATTTAATGCCAAAAATATAATAAGCAATAATTGTTTCGTCAAATAAATTTCCTTACATAATTTTTAAGGCGAAGCAAAGAAAAAATTCCTTTCAAATCATATTTTTTAACTTATTCGATTTTATTTCGGTTACATTTGTTATTCAAACGCAGGAAAGAGTGTCGCTATACTCTAATGAAAGAAACTATGCTACTGAACAGGATTGCAATAAAAACAAAGATTAATCATAATTCTTAAAAGAGCACAATCAAAATTATAGGTCATTAAAATTATTACATTAGCAAAATACAAAATAGCCATCAAGCTTAAAGATGTTAATTATTATTTAGCGTTCCTACAGAATATTTATAAATTTTAAATGTTTACCATGCATGCAATTTAATTTTTAAAAAAAAACTTTTTTTTTGCACAAGAATACGGGGAACACGAAATAAAAAAGAGCTACCCGAACTAAAAATTGTGAATAGGAATCGCTAAGAAAGAATATATGCCAATGCATTAAGTAAAAAAATTCATAAAAGAAATCTAATTATTTACAAATTTACTCTAATGCAGCAAATTTGCAAATTGGCGTTTGCAAGACTTATGCCCGACATTAGTGTACTACTACGAATCACGTGTTTTTAGAATGCATTATTTAAGAACGTCAAAATATGCTATTTTATCAATGCTCTATGAGTTATTATATTTATAATGTTATCCCTTTACTGGGGAGGTGAATGTTTAGGACGTGACTGGGAAGGAGTGGTCTACGAGACCGCATTTTCTTTACACTCGAATCACATTTTCTAATGGAAATATTAGACTGAGATTAACCAATATATTCTGCAAATATTTTTCTTACTATATAAATATCTTTAAGAAAATTTTCAAAACATGTTATCACTGAAAAAAGTTAATGGGTTTGAACTTGTCAAATTACGTTTAACAAAAAAATAATATTCTTGAAAAAACATATTGCTTTATACTTTTAAAATCATATTTATTTTTTCAGTATATAAAGGTATATAGAAAACGATGTCATGTAAAATTCAACAATTATATATATAAAAAAGTGACAATGGGTAAAATTGGTCATCAGCATCACTTGAATGCGATCTTTTATCGAAACTCTCTTATGTAATGTTATCATTATCGTTAAAATCATTTTCTGTTTCATTTAAAAGTGTGTGGAGCATTGCTTCATACTAGAATATGTAAATTGGATGATGCTTCTGGGTCCAAGTTTTCGCGCCATCTACCGAGCCTTCTTTATCAGTGGTGCACTAACGGGAGGAGACGTTTGAGTGACGTCTCTAAAAGAAATAGCTGAATTATTTTAAAAACCATCCACAGAAATCGGTTTAAAAAGTGCTGGTTTTATGAAGGACTCGAAACAGAAAGCTACAGGGTCAATCCATTCAATTAAGTTAAAAGTAGAATAAGGGTCAACGAAAGTCTAGCGGTCTCACAGACCGTCCTTCCCCTGTTAAGCGTTATATCGATGTTGTAATTTCCTGTTGTAATGCTGCCTCCATGCAACTATATTCTTTTATTATAATGGATTTGTATTCCATTAAACCTGCATTATGTACTTAATCTTAAGAAATATGAATATTTCCTCTACAAGGAGTCATCCTTTTATGTTTTCGATCCCATATACTATTGTAAAAAAGAATTGTTAATACGTTTCTGTTAATCTTTGAAATTTACAAAAACCTTTTGGAATATCCTGTATACAGTGTATCCAAATTATACTTCAAATCAACAATTTGCTTCAAGATAGAATTGTTGATTTAAATTGTTAATTTAAATAAGATAAAAGGTTTATATATGGATTCAGGGTAACGAATATTCTAACCAAAAGGGCATAATAACTTGAAGTATTAGCTTCCAAATAAATTTTCTAAACTTTTCTTGGATAACTGACAGAAATCTTGAATAAAGAATAATCTTAGCGATCAAATAAAGTACAATTGCAACAAATATGGAAAGCCTCTTTAATGCAAACATTCTGAGGAATAATTCTTCAAGCTCACTTTAATTATTATGGTGATTTCTATATTAATTGAATTCGCATTTTTCATTACTACTTTTTTGGGGAAGAGTTGTTAGAATTATCCTTTTTTATGTAAATAGATATCCAGCTTCTCAGAGATGAAGAAAGAATGATTGTTAAAATTCCATTAGTTGCGTCTCTCAGATTTCAAGAACGCTCACTTTTCTAAAAAATTAAAGTTTAAAATGGCTTGGAAATCTCTTTTAAGGTTTTTCTAAGTAAAACTGTGCACTTTATTTCATTTTTGTGTTGCAATTTATTTTAACATTTTATTTAATTCGTTTGCTTTCAAACATATTAGCTTTTCTGTTCTTGTATCATTTCTTTTTTGTTTGCATATATTATTACATAGATTTATTTCATGTATTATTTAGTAAATTTATTTCATTAATTGTTTCTTGCTAGATAATTTATACATTACTTTAGATATTATTTTCAATTATTACTTTTTTGTCACTTATTTTATTTTATTTTTGTTAAAGGTTTCATATGAATTGTCTATCTATATTATTATTTATTTATGTATAGTTTACCTACTATATCATATTTTTCTCAAATAGTTTCGCAGGATAGGATAAATAAGGTGTTGTAAATGCCACTGTGTTCTGAAATACCTTAATAGGAAATAAGAATAAACAATCGAGAGGGCATTAAATAAATTCATTATTTCTTGCTGATTATTTCATGTATTTCTTTATATAGTTACTTTACTTTCAGTTTCTTTTTTAATTTTTTTAAGTTAAAGGCTTCAGTTATATTGAATAACTAGGTTGTTTTTTTCTGTGTAGTTAATCAAATGTCATATTTTTCCTGAATAATATTGAATGACAAAATAAATAAGGTGCTGTAAATACAGGTATGAGTTCTTGAATGACTTGGTAGGAAATATTGAATACAAATGCATTAAATAAATACCTGAAAAATATAGCAGAGTAGAGTATATCAACTTTTCTACATATATCGTGACAGATTCTTAAAATAGTTTTTTTTTATCAAAATACTCTCTCACAAACTGTATCATATTCATTTTCACCAATCTACACAACTATATTTAGGAGTTCTTCATAAATTAGCAATTTCATCAATTTCGGTATGCTCCTACAAGACATTTCATCCATTATATGTATGTTTTTAAAACAAAAGCGTGTTTATGAAAGACGAACTGCATAAGACAAACATTTAACACTTTCGTACAGTGTCGGTGATTAACGTAAACGAACTTAAATTCATAAATTATAGGATAAGAGACATCCTCAGTCTCTCAGTATCTTCCAAGAAATTTAACAGTGAAGATGAATGTGCTGTCACAATTTTAATTCATTATCACTGTAACAAGGCCTAGTTTGAATAATCTGTCTAAAAATGACAACGCATTTCCATTAACATTGTGTGAAACTTTAAAAAACACTTTGTCCATTAACCGGAAATCATTTAATGCTTCATCAACTATAGTTAGTTTAATTTTAATGAATTAAGTTTTTACTATATTTTGTAATGAGCTTTATCTTGTTGGATATTATTTTTCAAAAAAAATTAGTATGAGATGTTTATATATATATTTAAAAGCTTTATATTAGGAATATTTATATATACTTTCCTAAAGGGCTAGTTCCGAAAATTCAATACTGTTTGTTGAAGATTCTTTTATGCATAAATAATTACTCTTTAAAAAGGTTTCATTATGCACTTATGTACTAATTACTATATAAGGTAATAAGTGTTCATGTAGATATTTATTATACTTTGCAAAGAATTTTCATTAAACGCATAATGCCCAAGATAAAAAGAATTTAACTGTAAGAGCATTAATGTTTGGTTTCTTTATTCGATGAGGTTTCTATATGAAAACTTGCTTATGCATTATAGCTAACATTATTATCTTATTTCGAAATAATAGCAAAAGAGAATATTCTTATAACACTCTTATAATTAATTATGGTACATTTCTAGTAATATTATTTTTATCTTTCCCGATGTCAACTAGGCAATATGCAAAGAATTTAAATTAATAATACATCTGGTTATGAACCGACCCGTAGAAAAAAGTGACCTTTACATTAATTCCTTCAAAATTTATACTAAATATATAATGCATTATGAAAATGGCATTTTAATGCAGAATGCTTAAAGCAAAATAATATTTTAATGCATTTATATATATAATGCTTAACAAAATCGCAAAACAGTTTTATTTTTACCCAAACAAATTCCAGATTAACAAATCATAAAAGAATGTTACAATATGCACAAAAAAGCACTAATGAAAAATATATTACTAGATAATTAGTATAATCAAAATTATTCAATTTTAATTGAGTAATGAAAAATAAATTACTAACAATGAGCATTTGAAAACGAATTTCAAGTGCTTGACCTAAAAAACATAAGAAACCTGCAAAGATCGAAGCATTTCTTGAAGTGGAAAATAGTTATTTAACATTACATTTCTTTTTGCAGTAAAGACTATTTGATTTCATAAACTTTCTAACGCGCTTTTAAGATATATGCAATATTTATGACTAGTTAAAGCGTTGCCTCTAAATTACACATCCTCTAAATTAACCAATGGATACTATGTTTTATCTTATCAATTTTATTTATTAATGTGAAAATATTCACTTAAAATTTTATACAAATCATTCACTCATCTCTACTGATAATTTATTGTCATCAGTTCAAGAATTTCAATAATATATAAGGAATGTTCTAGATTAATCAAATCGTATTGTCTTAACAAAATAAAAGTATACTTTTAATATACTTCTGATATAACTTTACAAATCGAATGAGCAAAATAATTGAAAAAGTTAAAATTTGACCAAATACATTTAACATTGATTATTACTCATTCGGTTCTATTTAAAAAGAGTTTAATGTAAAAGAATAAATCAAAATTCATCATGATCACAATTAGCAATTAAATTGATTTTGAAACACAAGAAATTATATGAATCGACACAAATAAATCGCCATAACAAGTAAAATTAAAGCATTTTTTCTATCTTGTGATATCTAATGCTACATTCAAAGCTTTTTAAATTTTAAAAAATTGCTTTCAGATTGTCCAACAACAGAATGAATGATTTAGTTATCAAAGATTGTTCAAAATATGACAAGCTGTACAGCCTTTAATTTTCATATTAATAATAAATTTATTACAGGTTATTATTAGAAATTCAATTATAATCTGTAATCCAAAAATATTTATAAACAAATTTTGGATGATATCGCTATTCCTAAAACTTTTATGTACGCGACAGTTTCTGCTTTAAATATTTGTAAATTGTTATGTTTTTAATGAATAAAGATAACGGATGTGTCGATTGTATATGCGAAAAATTTAAATCATATAGACAATTATTAGCAGAATATTTTTTAAAAAAATTGTAGAAATTTTCCTTTAAAACTCACTTTATTTATATTTCTTCTTAAATAATACGTAGTAAACTGTTTAATGTAAAACTTTTCTTCGCATGTTATAAAATAATACATTACCGTAATTGTATCCCATATTTTACATTAACAAAATATTTTTAACAATTTTATGTAGAAAAATTTTGCTATGAAGCCTCACATTTGTTAACTATTTAACTTTAAAAGAATTCATTATGGAAATTCTATATCGAAGTAATTTTAGATATCTTCTCTATACCATGTTAGTTCATAAAATGTAATCCTACTTGTTCCCATCCATTCCTTCGTCTATTAAAAAGTGGTATTGACAAATCTTTTAAACAATCTTAAAAAAATCAGAATAAATACACCTTTTGACAAAAAAAAAATTTAGAATTCGCTTTCATAAGCAGCATTGCTTCAAAAAACATTTCACAACTATCATTAGTTTCAGTTATCCCTCCCGAGGGTGAGTCTAATAAACAAAAACTGCACAGTGGGGAGGATTCACTCTTTTTTCTCTAGAAACCCATTAGATGCTTTGTTTCAGTCACTTTCACTTAATTAATGTCTTTTAAGCTACGTAAAGCTGAGAACTTTTTTGATTTTAATAGGGTTATCATTTTGCTTGCATTTTTTTTTTGTTTTTTAATTAGTTTTTTGATCAGACAACATTTTTCGTTGTGGTTTATACTCAAATTATTTCGACAGAATTATTTTAGAAAAAGTATTTCAGCAAAGTGTTAAAAGTTATCTATGAACCAACAGTAATTATGCTATTTATTTATTTGAATATGAATGCATCGAAATTCCTCAAACTATATTGCAATGCGATGAATTATTTGATTCCCGTTACATATTATAAAGCTAAAATATTTATATATTTCATACTGATATTATGCATTTATCGCTTAACAGCTTAAAATGCTATATTAATTAAATAATTAATATTAATAATTTTTAATTTAAAGTAGTTCCCGAGTTCAAATAAAATATGTTTGATTGTCTTATAATACCATTGAAATTCTAAGTAAAACAAAATTATGATAAAAGCATATTTAACAGTAATTACGATCCATAACAATATTCACGTATCTAAGTAATATTTTATTTAATATACTTTGAGAAAGGGTTATAGGTTGTTTAAGATGAATCTCTATTTTCCTGGGAAGATATTTTTGTGCCGCTCTGTTTAAAATAATCATTTATAATTGTTTATATACTTATTAATGTTTCAGAAATGTAACTTTTGTTTCAATTATACTTTTATTAATCAATTTACAGAGAAATTAATTTTTTAAAGTTATTTTTTCTTAGTTATAAGGCCTCCCTTTTTTTAAAGTTATAAAGCATGTGCAGGCAATATAAATGGTTACGTAATAAATTTTCCAAAGAATCATAGCAAATTGTATAGAAAATCATTTTTTGTAAATTTAAAATTGCAAATTGAAGGAGCCATAATAAAATTTTGAATTGATTTGTACACACATAATCTATTTCTATAGTGTGAGATGTTCGGTTTTAATTTCACTTGTTTCAAAAGTTATTAAAACTTATTTAATGAAAAAAGATGTAACGTTTATAGTTGATGGTTTGAAACATGTGTTTGTGATGTGTAAATAACAATTCACAAACTTATATGTAACTTTTTAAACATACATTTTAAGCATTTTTTCAAGTAAAATCGGTTTGTAAGTTTCCAACAGTCATATTTTTGGAAGACAATTAAATTAAATTAAAGGGAATATAGAAAATGCATCTTTATATACGTTTGTCAAAATTAAAGTTGAAAGAGAATATTCATAAAAGTATCAGTGCTTGCAATAATTTCTTACAAAACTTAATTAGTTTTATAAAAATAATGCAACTTGAAAATTTGGTATTTGGAGGGGGGGGGGAGATATTTAAATTATTTGAAACTAAAATATTATTTAGCAAAAATACCAAATTTAAAGAAACCTTTTGCGATAAAATATAAATGATCGAATGCGACCAAATGTTATGTTCCTATCGAATTGTATTTTCTGTTCCAATCGAATAAATACTGAAGAAAAAAGAAAAGAAAGTAAGAAACTTTCCAGAATTTCGCTCCTATACGATTTTTGCAATGAATATAATACAATTAAAAATGCTTGGAAATTATTTCATCATGGATATGATGATGGATATGATATCTTATTTATTATATTTCATAATAAATAAGAACAGCAAATTTATTTCTTGTTTTTTTTTTTTTTTTGAAATAATTACCATAACCAAGTATGTATATTTTCCAACCTTCATAAATTATGCAAATACGAATTTCTAGTCTTTGTCCCCACATTTTCCGCTATCTTTATCGTTGTATTGCTTCGGAACTTAGGAGCTTGTGGTCTCTAAAAATTACAGTGAGTAAGCCTTCCTAGAGCTTAATATTTCACATTATCATCTTTGTGTAGTTTATTATATGGATATCGTTTGATAGTTTTTGTGTTCAGTTTATAATTATAACGAAAATCAGTAAAATAAACTGACTGTATAAATGTCCTAATGGGATGCTTTTCTCTGTAATTTGACATGGTATGGGATCATCACATCCTGTGAATCAACACTTTCGCATGAATAAAGCTCTTGACTTTAGATTTCTCTATAGTAGCAAATTTAGGATCCTTAATTAGGCACTAATCGCGTGCACATATTTTAAAAGCTGAAACCTGTTTTGATGCACTGGCTCTATATTGGCTCTCCTTGTTATATGAAAAACATTGAAACCCGTCTATTTCTGGAATCCATTTAATAAGGTTCTAATTTTTAATTCAACAATATAATATATATTTTAATAAACTAATCACAATTTCGTCATTTTTATTATCACATTTAAAATTATTATTTCTTAAAATTTTGTAATAAATTATATATTTTTTTTTGTAAATCGGAAATGATGATTACTTTTTTTAATAAATCATCTTTTTGGGTTGAAATAAATTGATTCCGTTGATTTAATTCATTTTTCCCTTATTGTTCTATTAATATAGATTAATAAATATAAATGATTTAAATTTTAATAAACAATGTGAGCTTTATTATCTTTCTGTAATATAAATTATCCATTTTTCCAAAATTATAAATTAAATATTATATAAAGTATTATATTTTGGGTCTATGAAACTATAGGATCCGTTTTTCTATCGGAAAATGAATAAAATTTTCTCCAAAAATATATTGATTTCCATTTGGATGAGAAGTTTTGTTGGATTCACTAAATCGAATTCTTTCTTTAAATACAAGAAATGACGTTCGATTGAAGCCAAAGAAACGTGACTTATTCTGAAGCAGCGTATATTACATATATCAAAGAAAGGAAATATCTCCTTTTTTCTCCCATATCTGTTCACTTCAAAGAAAAATGATGACCTAAAAAAGCATAAATTCTCTCTTCTGTCCGGAAACTGAGGAATCTCAACCTATTTTAAGGCCCTAAGCAAAGCTATTGCGTAAGTCTGAAGAAGTTAGAAGTCTTTTATATTCTTCAGATGCGAACATTTCAAAAATGTTTATTATATTATGCATTTTAAATTCTTTTTCCAAGTATATAATGTGAAAAACCCTTATTTTCCTTTTTTACATGTAAGAAATTCAACTCATTTATTATCTAATTTTGTTTATTAAGTATTTAAAAGTTTTTAATTTAAATTTTGATGAATATTTTGACGAAAATCAGTTATTTTTATAAATATGCATTTCATGCTTATATAAATATGCATTGTATGTTTTTATAAATACAGATTGCAGACTTGGATAAATATGCATTGTATGCTTGTATAAATACAGGTTGCAGACTTGAATCAATATGCAATGTGCGCTTGTAAAAATATTGATTGTATCTGAATGGTAATCACGATTAACATGCATTTGGATTTAATGCTTACATTGATTTAAAATATGTAGTGTGGTTTTTTACAGTGTTATTTATTACAATAATTGCCTCAAGATTAAGGAATTTAAAATTAAAGACAAATTAATTTTTATAGTGTAAATTTGAAAACTAAAGGAAATTAGAAATTTTATTTATAATTGATTTGTGCTAGAATTTTATACTGAAATATTTGTCCATATATTAAATTTGGATATAGAATATATTTTGACAAGAATTGAAAACACGGATTTTAAAATTACTACGAAACATTTTACAATGTTTTTTGAAAGAATTAAATTTTAAAGAAGAATGGAGTAAAATCTGAATCAATTTTATTTCTATATATCTATTTAAAATTTAATTTTTAGTGTGTCTATACCTGTAACGAATTGAACAACTGGTTCACACTTTATTTTCTAGAACTATGAAGAAATTGCACGATTTCTTTTTGAACATTATAAATATCTTAGTGAATACTTGGTTCCTTATTAAACTAACAGGCAATTAATTCATTTAAAACAATGGAAAATGTTACATATAATTCTGCGTATTGGTTTTTTATGAATTCTTAATGTTATTTTAGTCTGAATACTATAAAGAAAATATATCTTATAAAGAAAATCTATGTTATTTTAAAATAAAAAATATCAGATTAGTATAAAACGTATTTATTATTGAATTTAAGAATATCTATTTAATTTTAAAAGAGATATCGAAATATTTTAGCAATATTTACTACTTATTACTTTTATTAAACAAAAAATTTGCATTTTCAAACAATTTGGAAACTTAAAATATTTATCGATTTTTTTGAAAGAAATGTTTTGTTTGTATTTGCAATGTTAAAAGGATACTAATGGGATACTACAATAAAAAACTTTATATTGTTTTCAGCAAAATTTTTTTTTCTATAAAATTACTAAAAAAGTATATTTTTTTAAAATTCTATCATGATCTTCTGTGAAACTCTGAAATTCCTAAAAGCATATAAACCCAGCCGTTATGATTGTTTCCGACATTTCCAGCTAGCCTGAGAAATTATTTTTTTCTAAATCTAACAACTCTTATTAACTAAGTGTTAATCCAAATGATGGCTTGAAATCCATTTAATAAGTGTAGGCATGCTAAATTGTCTATGATTTGAGATTAAACCGGATTTATATCATTTGAATAAAGACATGCTTAACAAATTCGCATCATTTTACATTTTTATTTAAAAGAGCAAATACAATCATATCAACGTTTTTATACATAAACATTAATGTTCATTAGTGGCTGATTTAATTTATCATATTATGTATAATCTATCTCATTCCCTATGAGTGAATAAAAATAATAAAAATAAATAATAAAAAAGAAACTATAGAAAAAAATTTACATGGCTTTATAATTTGTGTAGCTGTATTAAGAAACTTGGTTGAAATGCATTCATCTATTAGAAAACCCCTCGTGATTTACCCCAATTTTTAAAACCAGTAGAAATCGGAAATTAAGAATCACTGAAAAATTTAGATTCGAAATCTAACACTTTCAAGTCCCCAATGGAATACTGATGCCGATACAGAGGAAGTATCATCTGCATAAGCTGAATTTATTTACCGCAGGGACTATAAGTGGTAGCAGCCTCTCACTCACGTTGTTGAAATAGAAGACTGCGAAAAACTTCCTCACCGTATGCAAATGCATCGCAAACAGCCACTTTACGAACGTGACTTGAAACTCTAAACGGGGTTTTCGGTATGCAATGCTTTAGATTACTTGCCTCGAACTTCCACCTTACAATAAAAAAAGTTCTAAAATTTCAAAATTATCTGAGATTCGTTGAGGATCAAGGTGATATCGATGCGCTTGTTTTCTAACTAGTTTCACTTGTGGAGCTGCTTGTATAGTTAAGATTTGCGTATCAAATCGAATTGCTTGGAATATTTTGAGGGAATTCTGTGATGAATTATGCATTCTTTTGCTTAAGAGTTTGAGGTTCGTCTTTTATTCAACATTTTGAAATTGGATTTCAAAATCACTTGTGTTTGAAATCAATATGTTAAATATACATATATCAATAAAAGTATCGCTTGCAATAAATTTCTTTTAATAATAATTTTTTGTACGGTTTTATAGTACTTAATACATTTATTTGATTACGTTGTTATATATTTATAAGACTAGTTTATAAGAGCATACGTAATTGATATGCATAAATACAATGGCTGATTTTGTTCACATAAAACGTTCTGCCTTTTAGTTTTACTATTAGTGATTGATTCACGTATATAAATTACTAATTTAATCAGATATCATCATTTTATTAAACTTGAACCTATTATTATCACATTATTAAATTCGAATAGTTACCATTGAATACATAAGGATTTAAAGGATTATAAGGAAAAAAAAGAAATAAATTATTGTAATTTTAATTCGTTTTTTATTTTCTTAAATTTATTTTTAATCATCATTGTTTAAATAATTATCATTTAGTAAAACGGGTTTTTTAATTGAATGTTTGTAATTTTTTTCAGGCGTATAAAAAAATGAAATTAAGTAATGTTAGTTATCGTTCTACAAAAATCTGACAGGTCATGTATGGATATCTCCATAATTGGCAAAGGCCAAATGAAAATAAATGCATCAATTTATTGGATAACCAAACAAAAGAAATTAAAGACGATCACATTTTTGCTTATTGACTTTATAAAGCTCCGAATGTTCAATAGTGAAGTACTAAGCAATTCATTTATAAACAGGTATATTTGTGAATTGCATAGATCTTCATTTTTGGAAACAGTATTAAGTGGGGAACAAAAGTACAAAGCCTCGAATTAGAAGGATTCATGTTCAAAAATTGTTATTATTAATTTTGAGACGGAAACTTTAATGCATTGCCTATTGATTGAAGTGCAGAAGGTTAGAGGCTTTTGAGCAAAGAATAATATATGTGCTATATAAATCTGTCTAGTATTGTTAGTAGGTGTTCGAAGTTTAGAGAGACAGAGTGATTAATCATTTGATAGATACGATATATTGCCTTTGCTATTGTCTATATGGGGCTAGTTATTGTGCTAAATTTAAAGTAAAATAAAATCTAGAGTATAAAATCTGTAAAATAAAATAATCTTTAGCTCCTTTGCTATTTTCCCACTTTTTATCTAATTAATATCAACGAGATTCCTTAACTAATTAAAAACATACCAAAGACATTTGCTAAGTAATTAAAAACTTATTATAATATAAAAACGGAAATTAAACACTTGCATTTTTAAAATAGTACCACATGCCTCGGCAATAAGAAGATTTCAGCTAGATTTTAACATTCATAATCAAATATCGAAGGATGAATTAGAAGTTATATAAATGAAAGGACTAAGAAGCAAAAGAGATGTCAGTTAGAATTAAAGATCTAAAAATTCTTGACTGGTCTAATTTTATATTTTACTTTACTATTTACAATTTTTCAAATATTATATATATTTCCATCGTAATCAAAATGAGCACATAAGTCGGACTCTCAAGAAATCACAGTTTTATAAATATATATTATAATTTGAATGCGGGTATTAAAATGAAATATCTAAACACTTATTGGTCTTTTTAACGGTGATAACTTATTTAAGTATTAATGGTTCAAAGAATATTCAAAAATATTTCCTATTAAATGTAAATAATATGCATTCGATATATAGTTATTTCTTTTTAAAAATTACCCATGCATTATATAAGTTTTTTTATTACGATAAATTGCTGAAGGTAAAATTCAAAAGATTTTCATAACAATTATTGTGTATTAAATGTGAATATATTAATCAATTCACATTTAATAAGTTCTCTTTTTTAATATTACATTAGTACAAATGAATGAAAATATTATATAATTTAACAAAAAATAATATAAAATTTAGTAAATATTCATGTATCAAATTTTTAAAAAATGAAAATGTAATGAATGTTTAATAACTTATGAATTCAGATTTTCTCTATAAGACATCTATACCATTAAAATTTGAAGTAATGTTTTTAATACTTTTATATGTTGAGAAGTTCTACTTTAGTTAGAAGCATTTAAATTAAATGTTTTAATTTTTTTATTCCTATTTTTAAACAATAAAATTTGGAATACTCATAATTATAACGTAATCATGGCTTTTCAAATATTATAAAAAATAAAAGAGTGTATACAGGAAAGCAACATATAATAACTAATAAGATATTTTAATAATTATTTCATACAAATGTTAGTAACTTATTTACTAAATAATATTATATTGAATAATTTAGAATGCATTAAAAAGTATATTATAGATCTGGTATCATTATTATATAGTTAATATTACCGTCAATAAAAAGGTAATCCGACATTAATTCCATAAAAATAATTAAATTAGTATGCAAAGAAATCATAAAATATTTGTAAAATGCGTTTATATTACTCCTTGAAAAGTCAGAATAATAAATCGTTACTAGTTAATATTCTAAAAAATATATAAATAAGTGTTGTTTTGAATCTTAACTTCAATTAAGATGTAATGGCTATTAGAAATTTGTATGTTATTTTATATTCAAATTTATGGTCTAAGTATTTAATTTTTATTTAAAAAAATCTTTTTATTTTAATTTTGCTTTAAATGTAAACATTTCTAGTAAATTTCCTCATCAGCTTTTGACGTTTTCGCAAGTCATTGTATGTAACATGGCAACAAATTACCATATCAGATTCAAATTCTATGCGCTCATCAAGCAGCAAAATTACCCGAAACTAATACAATTAAGAGTGACTGCCCTGATAGTCGGTGATAATTAATCATTGCAAATTGAGCCTGTCACAATAACAGAAAGAGAATTAACAATGCAACAATGCAGCTTATCAGATCGATAATAAATTAACGTCTGCGCCCAGGGAATAGTCTAAAAAGAATGAAGTGGAGAATACGATAAACAAATTAGATAAAAGGATATTTGGCAATTCTAAGAATAGATATTATACTTTAAAAATACATACCTCCTCCTCGAAATCCCCTCATACTTTTCTTTATATATACTCAGTATTTATTTTTCTGCATCACAACAATATATAAGAATTTAAAAACTCTAAATGATAGCATGTGATGAATGATGTTAAACGCTCCTCTATGCATACCGTTGAAACGACATGCAGAAATTTTAATGCATAATTATTTCTCGAAAAAGAGGAGCTAATTAAAAAGGCCTTTTCTTCATTAAATTAAAATTTTGCTTGAACTTTGCAACATTTCTACATTATTACTAAAATAATAAAGGTCATATTATATATATATATATATATATATGTATACACACACTTCAATTTTTTTTTTAACTGGCTTTACAACAGTTCCAATTAGTTCATAAAACACCTTTTTTTCCTAACTAAATTAAAACAAATATCTATACGTTTCCATTTGAATTTCAAAGCTTTACATGTGTTTATGGTATATGTGACGAATATGTAGTATATATGTAGCTTTCTCCATTCGATAGAATGAATTTGATGTGCTGTTATATGAAAGGCATTTAAAGTTATATATTAACCTTCCAGCGGGCGCGGCCGCCAAAACCAACATGAAAGGTCACCCGTATTTTCAACATACACTATAGTAAACTGTAAATTTTCAAAAGTGTAACCATTAAAATTATATTGCAAATAGCTTAGGATTAATGACTACAATTATTTTAAACATTTTTACTTAAATAAAAGCAGAAACAATATAAACATAGATTGCAATAACAATATAAAATGACCACAAGTTAACTGAATTGATTTAAAAATAATATAAATGATATTGCCGATATGTTGACAAAACAATTTGCATATAAAATATGGAAGTGCAAAAATACAGAATTTATGAATAGAAAGGAAAAAGTAATTGAAAATTAGATATGAAAAGGACGAAATTAGTTTCATTGTTATTTCATTGCAGCGTAGCAATTTGAGCAAATGTGTTTAGAAGATTACAAACATATAAATTTTTGTCAAATCTCACAATTGAACCTCATGATTCTAGTCCACTTTCCTTTTTGGCAGTTTTTTCCCTGGTGTCACATCTTCCACTTCTTCAATACCTATTTCTGCTTTTCTATTTAACGATTTTAATTTTAGCTCAATTTTTAGAGATGAGGGGGGCTTTTTTTCAACATTTTCCTTCGTAAGTACATTTACAAGCTGTCGCCAGTCTGAAACAATACGGCTTTATTTGTTAAATCATGCAAAATCAGATGTGACAAAAACTTACATGAACGGTCATGCGTATCTCTAAAATACAAATATCTGATCGGAAGAGACCTATTAAGCCACAAACTTACGATGACAACTGAAAGTAGGTCAAAGAGAGGGGGACAAATAGCTAAAGGCAGGCGTTCCCAGTGTCACCAGATCTAAAGTTATAAAACGAAATTCATCTCTAGTGTATCTGTCACATACACGGCCCATTGGAAGGTTAAGAAAGCACGATAGAAACCGAAAGAAAAACAACTTCTCTAAGAAATTAGTTAATTGCAAATCATTATTTCTTGATGAGGAATGGAATCTGCTCTGCACTGAAATGATCTTTTTTCATCAAAACATGAACAATCGGATCCGTGTGAGTTGAATATTAAATGGAATATCAAAACGTATTTGAATACAATTTCAGACATTTCGTTTTAATATGTTAAATGCAATGCATAATATCTAAGTACTCACTTTTCTATCTATTTATTCGTAGGGCACATTATTACATTAGATTTTTTTTTCAATCTACATTTACATTTATTTTTCATGATGTATTAAAATCCTATGTATAAATATTTAATAGTACTTATTGATTAATCTAAAATTCTATCTACACTTTATATTAAACATTACTTCTTTCATATTGATAAACATCTGTTAATGATTTTTTTAACTGTGTCATGTGTAAAAGCTTACTTTTGAAATATTTTTTGCTTCCTTAATATTACATTAAATATCTTCAGAGTTTAAATAACAATTTACTAGTTTAATTCTAATTTAAATATTGATTATGAATAAAACTTCCCTTGTAATGTTACGAAAAATTCACACATATAAGATATATAAATACAAAAATAGATTTGTTTTTTTTTTCTTCTGTTTTATGCATTACTGATTACATAACGTATATTAGTCTCGAAAATATAAATTTTTAATTCCCGGGTAGTCATTTATGATTGTCTAGAGGTAAATGAAAATGGAAACTTGTTTTTAAAAGTCAGGATATTTTACATACTAAATTTCTGAAATTTTTAATTCATATAAAAACTTAAGGCATGGTAAATAAAATAATAATGAATAAAATGAATTTCTTTCTATTAATATCATAAGAAAGAAAAA
Source organism: Argiope trifasciata (assembly GCA_026543055.1). Classification (NCBI taxonomy): domain Eukaryota; kingdom Metazoa; phylum Arthropoda; class Arachnida; order Araneae; family Araneidae; genus Argiope; species Argiope trifasciata. The sequence goes on from JAPMOQ010036084.1 coordinate 1,109,565, forward strand.
TTTTAACATTAATAAATAAAATAACATTAATAATAAAAATTAATAAATATTCTGATGTAATTTATAGTTATCTTGGTCCTTTTTGTTATTATCTAGATCCTCTGGAAAATGCTTTCTATAAATTAACAAAAATATACTTAAGAATAATAATTCTGTTACTCCAGAAATTGATTAAAAGGATTTTTAGAGAAACAAATTGGCAATGAAGGAAATTAAAAATTTTAATGTTGATTGCGCATCGGTTAAAAAATAATAAATTAACTATCAGATCATTTCTTATCAATTCTCAAATAATCTAGAATAATTTAAAACCTTGTCACATGACAGGCAAATGCAACGACAGTTTTATTAAATAGCATATCAAACTTATTTGATTATTTGCCATGTTGAAAACTAATAATTCAATTAACTAAAAATACAAAAGAAAAGTGGGAAACTGGATTTGTTGAGTTACTAAGTTTCACTTACGCTTACGGAGATCAAATTTTACCAGTAATTCAATTTCTGTTACTCTTGTTTGCCAGCACATGCCTAGAAGTTCGTGTTTGTTCCTTTAACTTAATAGAATAATTTCATTCTCTGTAATTTTGCTATGATATTTCTACAAAAGAATGTTGACTTAGAAAAACAAGTTTTCGTATTCGTTCAGAATATATCGTTATGACTAATGAGATAATCATGAAATCAATGTCAATAATAATATGAATTAAATCAAATAGCAAAACATCAATGTGAATTGATTTATTGTAAATTGTTTCAAATGGATGAATTTCAGATAGCAAGTTAATTACTCAAAATCGCATGTAGTAACATAATATGCTTTAAGCGTTATATTGTCTTTTATTTGGAAATTTTAATTACTATATTATACAGCAGTTTATCAATTAAAGAAGAAAAAAAAGTCTTCATGATTATTTAAAATGAAATTCTTTTATTCCTATTATAATCATTAGTAAGTCATATTATAACTTTAAAATAACTTTTCCCAATTATATAAAACGAATAAAAATTTAATTAAAATATCGGTTTCTTTTTGCTTTTAAATTATGAAAAGTAAAGTTTGATTTTAAAAATATGTTATTTTGAAACTTACGATATTAGTTTTAAAGTTTTAAATATTTAAAAAAATGCTAAGTAAAAATGTTTTAGATTTTAATATATATTTTTGTTTTATAATATACTGAGTTCAGTGTATATCTCAATATACTCTGAAATGAAAATAACTCCTTATATTAAAGCAAAAATATTAGAATCACATCATGCAATGTAGCAATAAAATTGTACTAGTTGGAGGAAAAAAACTGCAACATGAGATCATATAGCTTTTGCCCATATCGAGGCAGATGGAGCTTTTATATATTTAAGGCATGTGCTACAATTTAAAGAAAACGGAGAATTTTTTATAATATAAACTACTTATTGAATTAAATTATGTATTAAGAGATGGTTCCCAGCGCGTTGCTGCCATAGAAGAATTAATTCTGGAAATATAGTTTGAAATATAAAATATCTATCTTGTCTAATTAAGAATGATAGTATAGAGATTGTTTATCGCGAAGATCGAACTCGCAATCTGTGGGTTGGTAACCAGATAGCATGACCACAAGATAAATGTGATCCCTCAGTCTTGTTATCTGGCTTTTTAAACTTCCAGTCCTAGTCGACATGTACTGACCTTGTTAAACATTGTCAAATGCAAAAGATGTCGTTTGGAAAGCTGAATTAGATTAACGAATGTTTTGCAAAAGGTGTTTGGAATCAGGTGAGTCTTCTGAAAGCAATCACAACAATATATCAGGTGGTGGATGTAATATCCGTAATTGAACTTGGTCATTCTTGGTGTTTCATTATTGAACTTAAATGAACTGTAATGTTTATAGACTTATTCATTTTGGAGATATTTACACTGGAGTGCGATCATCAAATTGAAATGCAAAGATTCAAATCAACATGTAGTAATCGTTGTAATCGAATAACTCGTAAACATTATATTTCAATTCTTGACTCATTTCAATTTTTTGATTCTGATCGGGTGGTACAAAAACGTTGTCTTTCGGTTCTTTTCGCATATTAATCTTGAGATTCTGATGAAGGTGAATTTGTACTTCGTAAACGATTTACTTCATTAATCACTCGTCGTTTCCCGTTAGTTGAGAAGCTCGAAATAGCTAAATTCTATTACCGCGATGATAGATCTACTAAGTGATAGATGTTTTAAAGGCATATTTTTTGACTAAGCAATTAACACGATGTACGCTTGTATAACCAAAATATCGTTTGGCAGTTCACTGAATAAATAGTGAAATTACTGTTTATTATATAGAACTTATTCGGCATCGATAATACACATTCTATTTTGAATGCATGAGAAAAACTATGGATGTAATAGTTGTACTATGTTTATATCCTATGCACAAGTGTAATCAGAAATTCGGATATGTTTTATCGAAATATGATGAATGGTACGACAGTATGTAGAATGTGAAAAAACAAATATTTTGTATTCTTTTAGAATTGTAAAGATTGATGAACTTTCAGAATGGTAAGGAAAGAAACTATTTATTGCATTTTATGATTCGTTTAATACTTGTTCAGAATTCTCATATTTAGTGTTAGGAAATGTGAAAAAAACTTTCTTTTAAAATTGATTAAACAAAGAAAAAATATGTCCACCATAAAATCGTTAATATAGTTTAAAAGTTAATTTTTTGAAAATTGAGATGGTGAAAAATTATCTGTCAAGGAGTTTTTGCAAGTTACTGCAGAAAACGATCAAATTAAATAAAAATTTAAAATCCACGGATTGGTTTCTCCAAAGCTTTCTGGCATAATCTGTAATGAAGTTGTTATGTCTAAGAATGACTTGCATGGTATTTGCGAAAATTAGCTACAAAATATTAATTTTTAACTTGGATTTAGATTTCGATTGAATCTGTTATGTCTCTTTGGCGAGCGACAGTCATTCTTTATTTTGAGATTAATCATACTTAAATAGATACAGTTGATATCCAATTTTGTAAAATTAAATTATGGTACTATGCCTATAAATATTCAGTAGGTGTAAACAATCAGTTGAACAAGTTTCATAGCAATAGGTTGAATGGTACGGCAGCGCATAGACGAAGAAACAAAAATTAATTTTTATATATAGATTATGCTCATTTTATGCATTAGAAATAACTATTAGCAGTTGTAAAACCACAATTTAAAAATTAAAATGCCATTCCTCTAAAGGGCAATCGAGATTTACGGTGTGGCTTCTTTATGCTCTAATCTCCTACATTTAAAATGAATTTCATCAGCTTCAGTATAGTTCTAGTACATTTGATTGCATAGAGTCTAATTATTAATGCGTCTTTGATGAAAAACATTTCAATTATAATGTATTAAATGAACAGTAAAATGCATTGCGCAAAACAAATGTAATTCAGCAATGAATTCATTTATGTTTTAATGAAAACGAACAAACGCATACTCTATTGAAACAGGTTGATTAATTATATCACAATTTTAATAATTATCTATGAATATTTCTAATATAAACATATACAATTAATTCATTTATACCTTATCAGGAGATAAAATTGAATGGCAGATAGGATTGAACTACAGTTCTTATTTTTATTTTTATTTATATTTGCTAATGTGTTATACCTCACTCAGATGGCAGCATTTGTCAGTAATCACCAATATTGTCAACTGCGGAAGTTTGGGTACGTCGATGCAAGGAAAATTTTAAAAACATGACACTTGTCTGCGGTTCCATAAGGACACTTCGAGAATTTTCTCTCAATGAGAAACAAAGGACCATAGTGAGATAGCTCGTTTCATAAAGACCTTAATGCTTTTGATCAAATAGTTTAACACTTATTTGTACTTATTTTTATGAATCCTAATCCTTTTAACTGTAAATAATCAATTGTAAATAAGCGCAATTTTATGAATCTTCAATAAATAGGTTTTAGCTTCTACATTAAAATCCCATGATTGTCAACAATGATAAAAAAATCTGCATATATTAATTATTTTCTTATTAATTTTTATCAGAATGAAAATTATATATTTTTTAAAAAGTTTTAAAAATTAGACATGTTTGAATCGAATAATGTTTCTTTTTTTAGCCTAAATATTATTTGATATTAGAAGTAATGATCGATGAAGAAAATTATAGAAAACTAACGTAATAATTGATGTAATCAAACTCAGGTTTTGAAATACTTACTTCATTTTCACGTTTTTTTTATTTGTCTAAACCTGATGGTATAATGTAATGATAGATGTAGAAAATTATCGAATGAAAACTAACATAATAATTGATGTAATCAAACTCAGGGTTAGAAAATACCTCATTTTATGGTATGGAATAAAATCAAAGATACTATACATTTCTGGAGATTACTTTATTGCGTGATTAAGTCGTGTTCGTGACCGTTGAGTAAGTTGTACTTTTTATATTTCTTACCCATAAAATTACTGTCTTAGAGTAAATTTTATATCAGGACGAAGGTATAATATTAAGCAGGGCCATATTTAGAGTTTGAAAACAAGAATAAAAAATGTAAATAGAGAATAATTAACGATTAGGCAATCTTTTTTGAGTTTATTGGATGAGAAATGAAGGACTTTAAGTTTTCATAAAGATAAACTTAAGTTTATTTTAATTAAATTGATCGATTCGTATATGAAGGACATTTGATTCATATACCTAATCTTAAGATTTTATTATTTAAATCATGCATTTTAAATTAAGAACTAATTTTTTTTAAAATCACTTGGACTTCGATTACATGCTAGAGATAGTTACTTTTATTTAAGAACAGTAAATTTATTTAACTTAATCTGCAATTCATAAAAGGATTGGGATGATAATGACTATACATTTGCTGGATTTCCCACAAATATTATGGATATATATCAAATTAGCTGAAACTCTTTTGTTGTCAGTGCTTTTTAGTTATTTTGTTTTTGTCGGTATATTTTTACTTACACATTTTTGCATTCGCACTACTGAAATAAACCTTAAAATTTTACATGATTTACTGCAATAGATCAAGAGTTTAAAGATGCTTATAAAGATATTAATTATGCAACATGAACATGATAATTTAAAAGAGGAATGATGTCTTAAAAGGCTAATACAACATGTGTACTGTCTAGTGCAAAGAAAAAATGTCCCCTCGCATTTTTACCTATTATATATATAATACTTTGATTTTTTAAATAAAAAATGCTAAATAAAATTTTTCAAAGAAGAAATATTCTGTTTTTTTTTTTTTTGCTATTCCATGCAATGTTTTTGTAAAAACAAAAAAAAGTATATCTGTGTAAGGAATGTGTTTTTGTAGCTATCTAAGAAAACATAAATAAAAGAACAAAAAACTGAAGTTATATAATAGTGAGTATCAAGAAAGTATTGATTTCTCTGTTTCACTGTGTTGAGTCTTCAGACCGTAAACTTTACCCATTTTATTTCTTCCAGAAACTTTTCCTTTATCTTTTTTCTTGTCTTCTACGTTTCCCTCGTAGACTTCTAAAATTTATGCCGCTTTGGGATTGTTTTTCATAATCTGATGCATTTATGGAAGAACTTAAGAGATTTGATAGACAAGGCATTTCGATAGAAACGAGAGATATGGGAATATTTTTTGAATTTCTTTTTGTTCTGAATTCCAAAATGTTTATTACATTTTTTGAGATAAGAGCATAAATTGCAAAAAATTAAAGCTTTTGATCTTTTATCCAATGTGTTAAACAATCCTTATTATGTAAAACATATCAAAAAAATTAAATTATTACTGAAAAAATTAAAGATTTTTTTATTAACTTTGTTAATATTTGTGTTAAAACGAGCCAAAATTTCATGTCAAATTAAATTAACTACGGCCATTGGAAATCAAGATTGCCAAATTAAGAGAAATTGCCTCACCATTCAATATCAATATCAAAGTCGGCACCATAATTATGATTTTATTCCCACAAAATATTTGTTAAAATATATTTTTTGGTTATGGAAAAGAAATCTAAAATAATCTTATTCCGAATTTCGTATTCCAAAAAGAATAGTTAGTTGAAAATAATAGTTACAGACAAATTATACCCCTTAAAAATTAACTATAATATCCAAAATTCTAATGGCTACTCATAAATGTTAGAGATTTTTACATAAATATACTTTGTGATGAATTTTTATGAGGATGAAATATTGATTTACATTAATCTACTTAAAAATCTTTATAAAATTCCTTTTACGGAAAAAAAAAATTCAATTCCACTATGAACACTCAATTCAATTTTCAAAAGAAAACATTGTAATATTCCATTAAAAATAACTTATTGGGATATGCAATAATAATTCAATAATGTGCAAATGGTGGTCAGAAACTAAAACATAAAAGTACTTTTATTCTGTGCAACTAAGAAAAAAATATCAAATAATACACAAAAGGATATTTATTGAATGTTTATACTATTGTAGATATGTTTTCATTAAGTTATGTTTTTGTTATGTTCTGCTAATGTTAAGTTATATTTATGCCATGTTAAGCTTACGTTAAGTTATATTTATGCTATGCTATTTTTATATTATATTTACTTTTTTATGTTTACGTTGTATTTACTTTACATTCTGTTTATGTTATGTTATATTTATGTTTTTCTTTATTATGTTTATGTTACTACAGAAATGTTTAGAATACATGGATTTCTTTATTTATAAATTTTGAACACAAAACAAGTTTTCTCAATTAATATTTTCTATGCAATATCAATAAGATTACAAAAATTAAGAAAATAAAATTATTTTAATTTTAATTTCAAATTTACTGGTTTAGTTCTGAAACTCAAAATAATAATAAGTAGTTTTAATTTGGATTAAATTTCCTTTAATGTATAAAATCCAGGAAGAGGAATTTTTATAAATGCTTTTTCTCTGAATTTTCATAAATGTCATATTTGTTCGTATTCGGTATTTTTCCGATATTATACTATGATTAGATTTTTTAAATATTAATCATAATTTATTTTAAATTCACTTATAGTTGATTAAAAATAATTTAAGCAAGATATGTGTAAACAAACAGTAATGATTTAAAATGTTAAAACCAGTACTTAATTTTTAGAAATTCATTAGTAGCATATTCTTAACCGAATAAAAAAAAATGAGCTTTTAAAGTTCTTCACTGCATTAGATACTTTATGTGCAAATATCTATATTTATTCACCGCACTTAAGCAAATAATAAAAAAAACATAACGCCTTAGAGACTAAAGAATATAAAAATTCAAATGGGCTTTTAAAACTTTTCCCTTTATCTGAAGCAGTCAACTCGCATGGGGGAAGATTTTCGAGCATATTAAAGTTGGCAATGGATAGATTAAATGCTTTTTGCTGATTTTAAGACTTTTTTCCTCTTTTCTTGAATGATGAATACCCAAGCAAAACACGTTTTCGTTTATAAATGCAAAAAAGCAGCAAAGTGCTTTAGAACCGACTCATATAAAGTAATTTGAATATGAAATAAAATTCTATCACTTTGCTCTCCTTTTGGAAAACATCATTATTAAAGTGTGAAAAGAAAAGTTTTTAAAAACCTTTTTCGTAGCAGGTATTTGATGCTTATGCTAGGAAATGGGTTTAAAATTCAGCTCGTTAAAGACAAGATCTCTGTTTATAATAAAGTTATATTTTGCTTCCGTGTCCAAACTGAATACCATTGTTTCATTTCTATTTTTTCTAAGTTTTTTTTAAAATTCCTAAGCAATTTTTAACCGGTTTATTTCATCAATTTGCTACATTTTGATTTCAAAATGCATGTGGGCTTTTTTTGCTTTTGGTGTATTTTAAAATTCTTCTTGATATGTTTGAAAAAAGTACTATAATAAAATCATCTACTTTAGATAAATTTTCATTCGAGAAATTTTTATCTCCCTTAGTTTTACCAAAATGTGATATTGTTACGCAGTTATCTTCCAATTACAGTTTTTATCCAAAATAAAAATTAATTATTAGCATTTATCACATAATCTGCAAGTTCTGCATAAGTAAACACAAGATCGGCAATGGTTAAAATAAGAATAGCGAAATGAAATAAAATTACATAAGTATGAGGCTAAAATTTTGCTCTTTAAAATTTACGTTTAATAGTACAATTATTTTTTAAAAAATAGCTCACCTCTGTTCATAGCACACTTAAAATATTTCCCTTAGAATCAGATTCAAAACCAAAAAGTAAAGCCTGTTCTATTCGGAAATAATTTGAATTTTCTACGATATCACCTGCATTTCCGAATTTTTTGCAAAACATTTTGCCTTAACTTTTGCAACATTGCAAACTTAGCAAAACTCAAAATTTATGAAAACCTTTTATATCAAGTAGAATTTTAAAACAAAATTAGTAGATGATTGTAGATTTTAAACAAACATTTCAAAAATTAACTGAAGAATTATTTTATCCATTTATCTTACAATAAGAAAGAGTTTTAAATAAAATCAAAATCTGTTAACCTAAAATCTATTTAAAATTTAATAAATAAAATAGTGTTTAGTATTTTTATTAAAATTAATCTCATTCATTAGAAATTATAATCCTTTGATCATTCAACAACTTTCATAAGCTTCTAAATTATAAAATAGGATTTGTTCGGATTTTGTAATTCGTTTGATAAAATTTTATTTTACAGAGATGAAAGTCATTGCTTCGAATAAATATTATTTAGAAAATCTTATTATGAAAATAAATCATTTTTCTTTATTATCATCTTCAAAAATCCCTTCCTTATCATGTTACTTCAATGCCAAATACCTGCTTCCAGTAAAATAACGTACTTGTAAATATACCTACTTCACTAAAATAATATAATAAGCCTTATTCAAATATCTCTAAAGCATAACTAATAGTATTTTTAGAAACTTTCATACTGTATTAGAACTTTAAAAGAAATCCAATTATTTTTTGGGAATGGCGATAAAAGTCCAAAGAAATTGGAATGCTTGAATAATTAGCTCAGCCTTTGATTCTTTGATTAGAAGAAGCTAAAGCCGTTCATCCTCATTAGATCGAGAGCTCTTTATACAAAATAACACTCTATCAATTCCAAGTGATAGAGTGACTTTCAACGTCTATTGATATGTGAAACTCATTTAAGGAGCTGCTTCCACAGCGGGGGAAAGTGAAATACATTAAACCTATGAGGAAAAGGGAAAGCTTGGAGGGAATAGGAAAATAATGTTTTAACAAAGCTCATTTTGTATGTTCATTTTAATGATGTAAAATTATTATACAATTCTGCTTTTAAACTAATTTGGAAACTGCCGTCTTCATTTAATGTAGGCATTTCTTAAATCTTTTGATTAGATTAAAACAATTCTAAATCTTTAAAATACTTATTATTTCCATTATTCACATAACATTGAAGTTTTTGTACGTAATTCGAGAGTTAAATAATCATTTTATGTTATTTCTCGAAAATGAAGATTTTTTTTTTACTCTCACATATACAAAAAATACGAAAAAGTCATTATGATACAAAAACATAAACAATTTATGCTTTCTTATACGAAATATAAGTATGCCCCATTAGTTTCGATCATATTTCTAATATGAAATAAATACACAATAGTTACCATTTATGATACTTTTTATTTTGTTATACATGAACCCGTTTTCTGTGAAATTCTTTTACTTCTTAGGAAGTATCATTATGCCTTCTTTCTGAAATTATTTCTGAATTGTAATTTGGACAAGAAATAATCCCCGAGGTGCGCCTTATTTCTCTGATAGACTTAAAATTCTTATCGCGAAGAGAATTTTTCAAAGGCAGAAAGAAGTAATAATCAGATGGAACGAGATCTGGAGAATATGCAGGAAGCGGTAAAATATCCCAATAAAACTTTAAGAGCTTCTGTCCTATATCTAATGTAATATGCGTTTTAGCGTTGCTATGATTAAAAACAACGACTTGTCGGATTATTAATTCTGACCGTTTTTTTTATTTGTTTATTTATTTTTGTTGTGGAAGCTTATAATTGATGCAGATGTGACAGCATTTCATAGAATTTATTGTTTCTTCTTCAGGAAGAAGCTCATAGAAAAGTACTCCATTCCATTCTCACCAAATGGACAAAATAATATTTTGGAGTGTAGTAGGACTCTGATTTGATTTAAAACAATAATAATGACGGCTAATAGATAAGCCTGCGTGTTTGCATAAGCAGAGCCGAAAACGCTCATTCATAGAGCGACGAAATAAAAATTGGGGAAACCTTACTATATAAAAAAGTGAGAATACAAACACAAATGAAATTTACTTTATATTTCTCGGATATGACTTACAATTACGAGAAAAATACAAACACATATACAAAAAAAGCATTTTTTATTTATAAACATGATTCAAGCATGCATACAAAAAGTTATCACGAATTTTTGCGTGTATAATAATTTAAATAATGCCTTTGGGTTGGGCAGAAGAAAATTAATATATGATATATTGATCTGTGTCAAATTTGGAATAAAATCTATTCTAAAGAAATACATTTGTTCCGCTACCAGGATATATTTTAACCATCTGACATTAATTAGTAAATTAAGTAAATAAGGTATTAAAGTATATTCCTTAAAAGTAATTTAAGATAATATGTTAAAGTAACATGCAATAGCATTTCCTTTTCAAAGTATTTTAAAATTAATTTGACTACTTCATTTTATGTGACAGATCAGAATATCCAACAATAATGTACAATACTTATGCATTTATCCCCCTTTTCTATTATTTATCATGAATCAAAAAATTTTCTTCATTTGTGAATCCTCTGTCAAATTCAATTCCTGTACTCTGTTGACATTTCTGTTTATTCATACATTAAATGAAAATCGATTGAGTGCTGACATTTGGTTATATAATATGCCATGCCCAAACATAGCAAGTATCACTGAATTATTAACTTCCATAACTGTCATTCAAGCCCAATTAAGTCATGTCGTTTAATTGGGTTTGAATTTGATCTGGTAATTATAACATTGAAGTCTCTCTTCAATGACATATCTACAAACTTTGCAGCTGTAGCTGAGATATTAAATAATGCAATCAATACATTACATCTCGCGTTGCTTGTCAGTGAGAATTAATAATATAATAATCATAAAATATTTACCATGAAAAAATGAGGTTAAATAAGTAGGTATAACTTTATTTTATAAAACGAATTCCATACTTCAGTCGTTAAATGATTAATTGTACCATTTTTCAATAAGAAAACTGTTGAATTTTTCAGCAGCATCAATTGATGTGTGAATATGTACTTTTCATGAAGTCTTTCTTTCATTTGTATTTTATATTTTAATAAATTTTTCGTTATAGTAAATATTTATAAAAAATATTTTTTTAAAAACTATTACGATTGTGAGCTTATTTTAAAAATTCGTATAACTAAATAAATATTACTCTTTACCATTAGCCACTTCTGGTATGAGAATTGGAAACTTTAGATATTTTGGTTTGTTTTCTCTTGTTTACTGAATACAATAATTGTGTAGGACTTGTTATTTTCGTTCCTATGATAAGTCGTGCCTTCATATAAATGGAAGATCCATGTTCCTCTCAGTAATGGAAGTTCTATCCATCCATCAGAATGCCCATTCTAATTTTCATGCGGAATTCAGACGGCCTATGCAACTAAGACAGGTATAGATAACTCTTTACTGTAAATAAGTATTAAGGTTTTTTTTTGGAGAGAAGGGGCTAATGGATAACCTAAATGTGAGTTTCAGTATACTTATTCTTGTTGCTGAAGCTGTTGTAGCAACGAGATGCGGACAAATTTTCAAAATTCTACAGACACATATTTTTAGGTAAAAGAAATAGTTATGCTCGTTATGCTCTTAAGACGCTCAATTCATTTTTTACATTGGTTTTGTAGAGATTATTGTTTTCAGATTATCACCGTTAATTGTACAAGGTCGAGATGGGCATTTGCGTTATTAAATATTGCATTTTCCAGAGGTTGCAACAAGTTCGAGTGAATGAGAAGTTATTTGAAAAGTAAAAGGATTGTGCTTCGAACGAGGCTATACTAAGGATCATAAGGTTGTATTGGCACCAATTCTGATGGCAGGAAAAAGACCTGTGGCTCATTTCTATGTTGTATGTCTTTGCGTTTCTCCTCAATATCCATATAATTTTTATTTCTGCTCAGTTTCTTAGCGTTTTAGATGTTAAAGCAGGAAGGAGTTACTCCTTAAGGATTACTAAATAATATATCGATCAAATAATGTTCAATAGTAAATTCGCTTATAAAAAGTCGATTTGAAAGAAGATGTCCGTTGTAATATGTGCTTTCAGTATATTTCTGTTAATATAAAATTCATTTATATTTTATTACATTCGCCAAGATTCGAGAAAATTGCCAGTTTCGAAAGAAGAACCCTCATTTATAATCTCAATCCCATACACATTTTCTGATTCTCCCAATAAATAAAATTAATCAGAAAAATGCCTGATTTTTAAAGTAATGATTCAGAAAGAAAAGCCATTAGAACTTTAGAATTAATAAGTAAACGCTAACGGTAATAGTTTCAAAAAAGTTGAAAGTAAATATTAAAAAAAAAATAATTTTCTAAATGTAGTTGATTCCGAAATCTTTCATTTGCATCTTAAGCAAACATAATTTATAATTTAGGTATGAATGTAAGGTTCAATAATGTTACTTTATTGAAAACATGATTAATTATTTCAGTTGGAAAATTAAAATTCCCAATATGGCAAACTTAGGCCAAACTAGGAATTTAAATGCCTATTATTTACTTTAATTTCCCATTGCTTGAAGCTATTATCTAAGAGTAAAAATTGGTGCTTAAATTTACTAAAGTATCAATACAATATTATATAGCTACTTTCAACATTTGATAAAAGCGCATATTGGGAGCAAATTTTGGGATCTCTTCTAGTTTAAGCTATAATGGTAAGAAAAGAGGCTTATGCAAAATCAACTTTAAAGTTGACTGAATTATTACCTAAAGAGCATTATGTGACTTTATTATTGTTATAATATGTGATTAATTTCTCGTATCATTTATAAGATCCATTTTTAAGTAGTAATTAAGCTAGAATTTGTTATGTTTGATAATATTAAATAGCTACTTAGATATGCTTATATATCACTAAAGAATATAGCTGCGTGCATTCGAAAAGTTATGTGACATTGAGTAATTCCCCTAAGCGTCATATGTAATAAATATTTCTTATGAAAGTAGAAGCAAATGCTATTTAGGTTAGGAGATTAACCTTCAGATGATTACCCCCCCCTCAAAAAATATAATGTTATAGAAGTCTAATTTGTTAACCGTGCATAAACAGGAGAACTAAGGGTAAACCGATTTCTTTGCCTCCAAAATTTTTGAAAAAAAAGTCTATATTTGGATATGAGATTTATACTATGGCTACAAAGGAAATATCTAAAATTACATGAAAATGAGCATTTGGAAAACTGAAGAAAGGGAATTTTTAAATCTTCTAAGTGCTTTATTGAGAAAACTATAACTTTAAGATTAAATCATGCTACAAAAAGAAAAAAAATATTAAGACAAGTAATTCACTTGAGGAAAGATACCTTGTATATCATGAGCCAATACTTATGTATTATCAGAGCAATTACTCCCTAGCAAAAGTGGAAAGTCCTCCTCCTCTCTACATTCTAATTAGTATCAACCGTATTTGCACTAATTGTTTCCCTCACTTGAAACAATTAGCTCGGTATAGTTGCACCCTCAAGAAGTATTTACTCTCTATGGCACATTCCATATATGAAGTGGATATCATGAAGTGTCAGAAAATTATTCTTTCAAAGCCGTATACTAATGTTTTGGGAGTATTATTTGTTTATAAGACGAACTATTTTTTAAAAAAAAAATGTATCAAAAGGTATTTTTGGAACTGAGAAATATTTCAGAAATATGTTCGATATGTTAGCTTATTATTATTATTTTATTGTGCTGTTTTTATTTTTATTGTTGTTGTTGCTGTTAACTATTCCATGGCATTCAAAAGCAAATCTGGGGTATTCATACACTAAGAACAAAATGAATGAGTGAAAAATCTTTCAGTAGGTTGATAACCTTAATACCATGGTGGACTGCAAAGCAAAAGGGAATTTTTGACCAATGTTGTGCAGGTTTCACAAAGGCTACGAATATATAAAGAACCCTAAAAAATGATGTTTAATACTCTCTTGGAAACTGAAGTCATAATGCTTAAGTTCTGTAAGATTTCAAGAAATCTGATTTTTCTCCAGATTACAAAGATATTTTTTAATTTTATTTTCCTTTTTCATTTATTCATTTGTCTATTTTTATTCATTTTGATCTGGCTCTAGAAGTTTAGCAATTTCCCCAATGTCTGCAAATTTTCATAAGAAAAAAGAAAGAAATAGCTGCATAAAAAAATTGAAATGGAGATTTATTTTTTATTCAAACAGTCCCCCCCCCACCAAAAAAACAAAAATATGTAAATGATGTAATTTTTGGGTTAAAACTGAAAAGAGTTATATTACAACTATCATTTTTCCAATTATTTTCTTATGTAGTACATGGAATTGCTATGAAACATGCAGTGAAATTCAGATGAGAAGTGCTGAAAACTAGAAAATTATTTGATCTCATTTGTCAGAAATTCCCGGTTCTGTTAGCTTAGTATATTTCAAATCTTTTAAGGTTATATAATTTATCACTTAATTTTCTTTGTTTCATTATTTGACTTTGTGGATTCATTAACAAGGAATTTATTTTGTGATATTTGCAAATATAAAAACTGTATAAGCTTCTGTACTTCATAAGTCCTATTTTTTCAAAAACAATAAAATAAATGTTGCATCTATATATTATTTTCCACTTTATACTTCTTATTGTTAAATGAATAAATGCCTTTTGCTAATAAAAACCTCTATTTACTTTCAAACTTTAGTTGTGACTCATAAGTATGTTTTATGATTTTTAGACCCAAAACGTTTTATTTGCATATAACATGACCCATAATCTATTTTAATCTATCATATATATCCCTTAAATATATTCTTATTAAATTATAAACTATGAAGGTGGGTATATACAAAGAGAGAAGAGTTAGAAAAATTGGGTACGACATTAAATAATAAATATGCAAAGGTTCAAATATTCTACTTTCAAATCAATAGTTTTATGAGCAATTCTAAGTAGGCTCATATTCATTCCACTTTCAACTTTTTGTATAACTATTATTTGTAATACACATGGATACGTAAAAGAATTGTACCCAAAATATCTCATTAATGTTGAAGTTAATCTAAATTGTAAGGGTGCTCTAAAAAATGTATTTGAATTATAACAGCACTTTTCAGTGACTCATTCACAATATAAATATCATGTATTCAGTAAATAGTATTTATGAATACAATATGTAATCATAAATCATATAACATAGATATGTATGTATCTATTTATATATAATATATGTATGTATGCTCTTAGGAAAGCATAGCTCATTTCCAATAGCACTCTGGAATTCGATATATGGGGGAAAAACTGGAAGTTCATTTCCGCTATTTAATAAGGTTCAAAGTCAGATAAAATAATTTTCCTTAATAATAGTTGGATTAAACCATGACCTCTTCGTTTAGAATTATTCGCCATAGTTCTCGATTTTAATATGCGAAGAGAACGAAATTGTTTGATCCAAACTGCACTTATTTTCCCTATTCAATTGTTAATTCTAATGAGTCGGCAGGTGAAAAGTATCTCTTTAGGGAAATACATAGCATGGATAAATTATGGAAAACTATTGGCAAATTATAGAAAACATATGACACTGAATGCATTAGACAATATATAAATTTGAGAATCATGATCTAAATTAAAATTAATCACTTTTAAATATATAAATAGACTCTACGTCTACATTATGATTGTATTTAAATATCTGATATAATTTTTTGTGAAATGAAATATTATATTCTTTCAATTTAAAGTTATTCATTGCAATCTATTTATTTTATATTTTTGTGTAAATTAAACAGAACTCTTATTCGTTATCATTTCTTTCTTTCTGCTGTAAACTTCTGCAATTGAACTTAATATTGTTAGTGTAGAAGTAGAAATTTATTTTGATCAATCTGAATTCTATTCAATAGTCTTAGTCTCAATCACTTTTTAAAATTTTTATGAAGAGTGTTAAAAAGAGATAAAAGGGTTTTGGTTTCAGTAAAAATGAGTTTCTTAAAGGGTTGCAATTGGTTGCTTTAAGAAGTTAATTGCAATTTGTTGCTTAGATAATTACTTGTAATTGCTTGCTTAAAAGGTTCTTTAAGCAATAAAAACGCCAATAACAATGTGAAGGTCAGTCATAATTAAATTATGGATCAATGGTTGGATAAATATCATAATCCTAGAAATAAAGGCATTATCCTAAATACATCATTAAAACAAGGCTTTGAGGCGGCTTATCATCAAATGCCATTTAAGGCATTACTGAATTAATTGCTTATCGCAATAAAAACGAGTAATTAAAAGTAGCTTCGGAACCTGTGTCACAATCAAACGACTTCAAATTTCAATGGGCTAAAAAAATCAATTACGAACAAAGGAATATTCCAGAGGCAAATCTTCAAGAAGAACCGACGTGGGTGAAAGTTGTTTGAACTCATCTCAAGAAAAGCTATCTGCCACTAACAATGTGCTCGAGGCCAAGTGTGACGAGATCCAAGCCCAAGCTTTTAATCATTTGTTTGGGAAAGGTATATGTAAATGAGGGGAGGTTGTTTTGCAGAAGTAGGAGAGAAGAGCAAAGGCAGTGTCGAAACAAACTGCGATCGATAGCCAGGAAAAGAGATCTTGGATAGTGTAGAACATCGTTGGGGAGGTAAATCACGAGCTGGGTTTTATTTATTGCGTGGGACTTGGCTGTTCTTGAGTGTCTGGAACAGTCGTCGACATCGTGTAAGCCGCTCTTCATATCCCTCTCAAGTTTGGGAGGAAAACTTCTCATGGTTGTTGTGAGAATTCTGTTGTTTAGGGATGGGATTTTAGAAGTACTCGAGTGAAAATTATTTATGATGTGGAAACTCAAAAAATATTAAACAGTACAAATATTTAGTCACCCTCTGAATGTAAAACCAACGTTTATAAATGCTTTTGTTTAATCTCATCTTTTCTATAAAGACGAAGTTTTTAATCACTTTCTAATGTACTGAATTTTGAGTTTTTGTTTATTTCCACGCTATTTTCATATCCACACATAACTGTTAATTTAAAGGACTCAGTTATTCGTAGCCATGGTGTAATCCGCTCTTTAAATCCTTCTCAAGTTTGTTAGGAAAATATTACAAAATTGTTGTGAAAATGCGATTATTTAAGAAAAGGATTTCATGAAAACTTGACTGAAAATTGTTTATGAAATGGAAACTAACAAAAGCATTAAAACAACGCAAAGATTTAATCGACCACTGAGTGTAAGGCTCATGTTAACACTTTTGTTTTATTTCGACTTTTCTATAAAGATAAAAATTTTAATTACATCTTGATGTACTATGTTTTAAATTTTTATTCAATCATTAAAAACACACGGAATTATTAGTTTAATGACTCAGTTATAATTTATTCCATTTAATTAAACTTTTATTCATTTGAAGTGCCCAAATGTTGTAATAAATTTGAGAAAATTAAAATTTATTTCAAAATAGCATAGCATTTTTATGATGAGTTATGAATTAAAAACTGAGAATCAAACAATATTTGAAAAAAGGAAACTTAAGTAAGCAAATAAAAATTGGTTTTCAAAAGTTGTTTGTAAATGTTTCATCACTTTAATTGTATGTTTTTAATAAGTAAAAAAAATCGAGTCAGCTCGTGTTATTGCTATTTTTAAGACTAATAAGACCAATAAAAAATTAGCGCCATATTTTAATTTTATGAATAAATTTCTGAATTTAATTTCAGTATCTTTGAAATTTTGGTTTGATATATGTGTTGAAACTTTTAACAAAATTATTTCTTAATATGCTTGTATAAATCCAGCTGACATAAATTTGTGAAATTGTATAATACAAATATTATTAGCGCATTTTCTCTTCATAATAATAAACAAGAAAAATTATCCCTCAATAATTTTTATTTTAGTATACTATACTTTCATGGACTGTTGTTTAAGTTGTGTGAGATATGCTTTTCTAACTGAGAAATTTTCATTAAGAAAAATTTCATATTTTGCATTAAAAACATGTTTTGTCATATCTTAAAACTTTGAGAGTAATAAAATTCTTTGTTTGAAACATATTCTATAAGGTTAAACACTATGTATAAAATGTGAAAACTTTCACCAAAAATTTTGATAAAGAATAATTGTCTTGTTATTTATTCTTGTTTTATAAAAGTTTCAACTTGGAATTTTGCTACTCTTTTTTAGATGCCATGTGCATTAAATATGTAGTATATTTTTAATACATTACATAGTATGCTATATGTAGTATTTTAATGAGTAGTATGTAGTTTATAGCATATTAATAAATTTCTTTCCTATTTGAAAAATGACCATGTATAGATAAGAAAAGTTGACGAATAAAAGTAGAAATATAGATTAAAAATAATCTAGAATTTATTAAGGCATTAATAAATAAAATATTCACAGCGTCATTATATTCCCAAGACATTTTCACATTTTACTTCTATTCAACATTTTTAAATAAAAAATATATATATTGTTCCTTTCCTTATTCTAAAGTAGTTTTGTTCTTTTTTCCCAAAACATGTTTAAATTGAAATCTGTCAGGGTAATAGTTAAAAAATTATCAGAATATCGATTTTCGTTCTGTCTCAATTTTGCAGTCATAAATACTTTAAAGGATGTCTAAAGATTGCTTGCAATATTTCTATTAAGTTGAATGGTGCTTAGCGGTTGATGCATGTGTATTTAAATAATTAATAGATTCATTGTCATTTATTATATGCTTACATGGAGAAAGAACAATGAAAAAAAATAATGAGATATTTTTCAGTATAATTTCAGAAACATAGATATTTTTGCTTCCCAACACTATTTATTCGGTCAATTTGCTGCAGTTTTAAATTTAAATGTCATGAATGAAATTTATCTAAAATTTGTTTATATTATGTTATTTGAAATTCCAAAAAATTACAGGGGAAATTAAGTTTTTTACCTGAACCATTATAAAATATAAATTAAGCTATTAAAAGATCTGCAAAAAACTAGAAGTGTTTTACAGCTTCAGACACAAGTACCTTATTTATCATCAAGTACATATTTAATCATCTATATATCCCTAAATGTATTCACTAAATTCTAAAATGGTATTCTATTACCACATCAGGAGTTCACCTTCGTTATAAATTTTATGGCAGAAAATATTGGTCTTATGAGATTTTAATTCTCTATGCTTCAAGAAATTTTAAAAAGTATGTTTAGGTCTTTAAAAAACTATTGCCATAATTGCTTAAATATGCAGTAAGAATTTTGGAAAAAATATATTTTTCATTATGTAATAGCTTCTGAAAAATATGTTTATTAATAAGTTTTATAATAAATCGTTGAAAATATATAATAATCATTATTTTAAACTGTTATATTTCAACAATGCATTTATATTTTGAAAATGCTAAAATATAGCAATAATTTACAAGTAGCATTTTTTCAGAAGAATAATTTAATATGAAATTAGTATTATATTTTCTATAAATTTATTATTCTGGAAATTATACCTTTCGTCAGAAAAATTATTTATTTGCAATCTATTTATCTATGAATGAAATAATAAAAAAAATGAAATTATAATCAATTAACACAGCTATGCATGCTCAACAATTAAGTATATGGAAATGAAATGTTTTGGCTTTTAATTTGTAAACTTTCAAAACGAAAATTCATTTTTTAAAAATAATGCATACACATTTTTATAAATGATTACATTAAAATGTTTTGATGAAGGACTATAGTAAAAATTAACCCATAATGATTATTTTAATAATTTGTGATATGTTTTGAACAAGAATTCAACCACTTTCAATGAAAATGTTGCACCAAAAAAGATTTAAAGTATATGAATGCATAATGATGATCAAGAATTAAATAACCTAAAATGGTAATGTTTCAAAAAACATATATATTCCAAAGTACATATCTTTTTTTATAAAAATATCATCAGTTTCATAATTATTGAATAAAATCTGTGGAAAGCAATTAAATTATTCGGATAGCACTTCATCCAACATTCAAAGTGATGTTGTTAATTGTATAATAGCATGGCTTAAATCATAACAGCTTTTGAAATCAGTTTCAATAGCTTTATTAGAGATACATTAAATATAAACATAGCAAGGAAGTATACTGATAGTGTTCTGATTTTGAATTTTTCTCATCAGTCAATGAAATACTGTATTTTTGAATTGAAGGAATTAATTTTGAATAATTTGATAAATGATTAATATAGTACTTTTTATTACTTTTAGATGCAATAAAATTACAATTTGCAAGGGTGTAGATTTTTTTTTATTTCAGAATTTTCTCACTATGAACATTTATAGCATCGGTTTGTTGAATGCAACATGCATTTCTATCAAACAAACTTGCATTAAAGATTTTAGATAATACGAGATTCTCCTTAAAGAGTTGTAGAATAAATAATTTTGATATCTTAGCAAAATTTTTCTACTTTATGTAACCTGTGTTTCGCTAAATTTCAACATGTTTCAATTCAAACTCCTCTTATAGACAAAGTATGATTTGATCCAAAACCTTAAATTTTTATGTGCAACATTTAAGTTTTTCAAAGCATTGTTTCATCGAAATTCTTTAAAATCACTAACAAGTAAAATTTAATGTTAAATTATCCTGAATTTAATATACATTTGGTGAAAGATATGAAAAACCCAATTATGTAAAGAAAAAAAAAAGGTAAGAAATCGATAAACGTCATTCTACAGGGGCAAAATGTCCTATTTTTAAGTAATGATTGAATATATATATATATATAAAAGTTCTTGCTTTTTGTTACAGAAATATATACACAAGAAATTTTTTTAAGTCATTGTTTTTACTAACAATCCCATAGACTTCTTTGAAAAAAATATAAATGCTTTGCAACTGAACCGTATTCGTAATATAATTTTTTAAAAAAACTTTAATAATTTTTCATAATTTACTGAAAAAATTGCATAATTTTAAAATCTAGAAATTTATTTTATTTATTAATAAAAGTTAAATATTCTAGAAAACTGAGCTCATAAAATAATCATGAAAATGTATGATCATACGAAGTTGACCTATTTATATTGACCTATTAATATTTCAAAGTGAAGACAAATAAGAGTCTTAGCATTAATGTTAGATGTGCATAATTTTGCTCAGTTGATTAAGTAGAAACTTTCCGTTTGTTAACTTTAAAATTTGAGGTTTAAAAAATAAAGGCAAAGATTCAAATCATAGGTGAACTTGAAATTAGAGGTAAAAAAATTTCAGGTATTTAGGTATTTTCTGGAAAATACACTATTTTTGACATATTATACTTATTGTACTACGTAAAAAATATTGTTTTAATATAGAAAGAAAAAATAGTTTTTATTTCAACTATAATAATTCATTAAAAAAATTAACCTTTAGTTTTGAATATATAACGGTAGTATATGTGTATATAATGCTTTAAAAAATCTTTTAAAATCAAAAATGGTATTAAAATTAGAAAAAAAGAATTTTTTAAGTAAAAGATAAATTTATTAACATTTTCTTATATGTAATTATTTCAGATAGAAAAAAATCAGAAAATATATCTTTTCATTAAAAATAAGTAATCCGTTACTTTATTTTTATGAGCTTGAAAATTAAAAAACGAAGGGAAAATGATGGATCAATAATTTAAAAAGTTTTCAGTTTTTACAAAAAGTAAAAGTAAAGGTATTTTTCTATTATACGGGTGCAACGAAAAAATCGCAAAAAGTAAAAAAATAACCGTTAGGCTGAAAAAGTGAAAAAACCATCAAAAAATGCAAAATTTCGTCAAATTTTACTTTTAAGTAAATTTGAACAACACCCTCGGCTTTTTTTTACGTTTGACTCACATGGAAAGCCCTTATAAAAGAAAAGTACCAAAATAAATAATGACATTGTAATGTTAATTTCCGTTATAATTAACTTCAAGTATAATATTGACAAAGAATGTTAGCAAGATATAAAATACCCTTACTTTCCAATACTAATCATCAATTCATTGATATTCTTCTATGTTTCTCTGTCAGTAATATTTAAGGATGTATAATTTTAGCATAGTATAATTATTGGCTTTTTATTCAAACTTCAAGGATCTCTAATATTCCTGCTTTTAAGGCTAATTATAATTTCCTCTTTCTTCTTCTTCTTCTGATATTCGCATTAAGAGAAGAATACTTTGAAGTGCATTACATGATCATTAAATGCTTCAGCTAACCCATAAGATAAAAGAAAAAATTCAACAAAAGAGCCCCCCCCCTCCAAAAAAGAGCTAAGGGAAAGAAACTTTAAGCTCTTAACAAATACTTTCTGAAAGCTTCTCTACAAAATTCCACCCTCCAGTTCATTATGAATCGCAGAATTTCTTATTAAAAGGAAACATTAAAAAATAGCACTCTTTTGTTTTGCGCTTGTTAAGATCAAAGACCTTGAAAAAATTACGTAAAATTTGAACTGATATACAATGGTCGTTAACAAGGTAGATTGTGGAAACAGTGTATTAAAATTGAATAGCACGCAGTTTTCTGAGAAGGAAAATGTAGGGCAATGTTAAACTCATTTATTTTAACTATTACAGAAGCTGGCTGGATTATTAATGATATGAGGCAACATGAATGTTTAGGTTCACGAATAAAATGATGAAAGTTTATGGTGTCTACTTGTTTCTATTAATTTTTGAAAATTTTATTAATGTTTATCGATTAAGAAGTTCTAAGGCCACATTTTTAAATCACCATAAGCATGGAAAATATTTTTATGATTATCAAATGAGAAAACTGCCCTTTTGGAATTTGATTAATGAATTCATTTCTCACAAAAATTGGAATGATGATTTTAAAGATTTGGTTCACAATTCTTACAAAAATAATTTTAGAAAAATAATGATACGAAATACTTTAGTGCTATGCTATTTTGGGAAATAAATTATATTTAATAATGAAACTTTTAAAAACAAAATAATAAGATTTTATCATGGAATACACATTTAAATAATGTGGGGCAAAAACATAAAAAAAGTAATATTTTTTAGAAAGAATTGTCACATTAAATAAGGATTAAACCAAATAAAATGGATAAATTGGGATATATATAAGAAAGAAAAAGTGGAACTTGGAAAATCACAAGCATATGGATGTTAATATGTATTCCAATTTTAATATTGAAATAGTTCTCCATTATATATTTGTAATATCATTATAAATTAAAAATTTTCCATTAATCATATCTCCGTTTAAAAATAAAAGGTCTTACGAAAGACTGAAATTTACACATTGAAATATAAATAAAACTTATAAATTGAGTACCTACAAATATTTATAGTATGTTTAAGTCCTTATAAATAAAAAAATAACTATTATTTCTCTATTTTCGTGTTCAATGATGAATGATGATTTTTCCATCTTTAATGTGTGCCTATATTTCATATAGACTTTCATAATACGTCTAAAAGGCCAGTTTTGGTCAAAATTCACAATATTTTTTTGAATTTTTAATTTTAAAGGGAATTTTTTTAAAAATTTCAATTCTTTATATAAAGCATATTTATGTAGATTTATAAATTTGTGTTTATTTTTTCTTTTACGATTGAGAGAAATAGAGATATGAAGATTTATATAATTCAAAGTAGTCGGAAACGAATCCGGAAGTGATTGCTGGAAGTTGATGTTTTTAGCCGTTTTATCAAATATACGCTCCTTATATCATTATTAATTCATTTTTTCAATTTATAACATACTCCATATACAAGCCACTTACGTTTGAGTTAGTTATTAGCTTTTTATATACAGATTAGATATAAAAAGAAAATTGGTTACAGCTGTTTCTCGAATATTGTTTGTGTTTTGAAAACGCTGCTAGCCTTGTGTTATATATTTATTTTCTTTATTTTTTCAAGTGAATATTTCTTAGTTTGACTTGAATATTTATTTTTATTGTTTAAATAACGTTTTAAATGTGCAGAAAAAGTATTAAAAGAAGTAAGAAAGAAAGTTTCATTGTAAGAGGCATTCTTCTACTATGGAAATTGAGACTTCTGTAGGTGTTCCTTGTTCAAAACACAAAACTAGAAGTGAAAGCAAATTTCTAACAGGTCTACATAGGGTAATACTGATCTTCAACAAAACTTCATAAAAATCTTTAAGCCTTCACACATGCAGTTATGCTATCAGGACTTACTGAAAAAAATACTTACAAGGTAAGATTCAAAGTGCTTATGAAACTTCAATAATAAATTGCAGACGATGGTTCCAAAAAGTATATTTGTCGAGCTACCTACTTTACGTTTAGGATTATAAATATCTGTAATAATGAAGGATTTTATGATATTTTAACAGTTTTTCTAAACTAGGAATAACTCCTTTGGATTATACACAGAGAGAATTTCTTTCTCTCAATAAAGAAATAATAGCCACATCAAAAAGACAGTTAACAGAAAAAAATAAGGGCTATTAAAAAAAGAAAACTGATAAAATTGTTAACAAAGAAGGTGTATCCTAAAAATGTGGTGCATATCAAAAAAGATGAAGTTATTTTTTTTATAAAACATAACTAAAAACTTTAAATACATTTTAAGAGGAACTTATATTTTGTGAAAAATTGACACACAAAACATGATATCTCAAAACTTTACGAGTATTTTTTTCATGAATTTTTTATCCATGTTATCTATACTATCCTAAAGGCAATAAACTAGAATTATAGTTTTGAGAAGAACAGTTTTTGATTTAGAGCTTCTTAAGCTGCTAAAATGCATAAATTTTGAGTTATGAAATACTCGAATTGCTATAACTTGATTGTAAATGTTAATATTTCTTCGATTCTAGTTCATTGCCTGAACTAAAACTGTAAATATGTTCTATAAAAATAATTTTAAGATATTGATTAGAATTTGTGCTAGGGTGTTTTGTGTTTTACATTTTACATCAATTTTCTCAATTTTTTTTCTACCTAAATTCTCCATTTGACTTAGTTGCAATTTACCTAAAATCTTTTAAATGCTATTATCCATAGTTTTGAATTACAATAACCTCTAACATAGACTAACACTGATAATTAAACAGTTTTTTTTTAATATGACTTCGCATTTAGACAAATACCTTAAAATCTCTTAAAATTCATAAAAATACATAAAAATGTATTTTTTTTTAAATTCCTGGCATGAAAATTATTCAATTCTCAAATATTATTATTCTGAATGAATTAAACTTATTGAGATTTGATTCTCTTTTGACATACAAAAATTTTAAACAAAATAAGTTCTACATTTCTGTAAATAAATCTAATCGAGTTATGAAATGTTGCTTATTATTATTATCATCGAAGAATTATATTATCACTTTGAAGAAGATATCTCGAACAATCATTACTCTTAGAAAATTAGAACATTACTCTCAGAAAGTTAAGTTTGGTGATAATTATTTCCTTAAAAAAATAGCTTTTTAAAGTTCTTGCTGGAATCAAGCTAGACAATTCAGTCAGTTTCAATTCTATAAGAGATGAACTTTTGTTTTCTTTCTAGAATATTAATGCCCAAATTATTCTACTAAATATAGCTAATAGTAATCAGGAATGATATACAAAATCATGTTTAAAAATTCTTTTCAGCACTTCATGCGTTATCTGAAACCCTATAATATCAAATGCTTTATTTTTTTAACATTTTTCTTACTTAAAGTATATGGTTATATCTAGTTGTTTGAAAACTAGTTTTGGATTTCTAATGCAGTAGATTGCCATTCCTTTTTTTCATATTAAATTCTAAAAAAAATCTATATTTTTCATTTATTCAAAACACTTATTAAATTTTCAAAATTTTCTACTAAAATTATTCTTGATTCTATCAATCTCTAATGGTTCAGTTAAGAAACAACAACAAGAAGGAAAATAACAGCCTTTGTATTGCAGATATTTTTCGTTTTGTATATAAACTGGGTACAAATTTTAATTTACATATGCTATTTTTTAAAGAATAATTTTTCAGAAAAAGGCGATAAATTTTGAATAACATGAAATGCAATTAAAAAAACAATCCTAAAATAGTTATAAAAATATACATTTATCAGAATATAACATTATATTAGATAGGCAAAAGTATATTTACAATACATGAGAGATATTTCAAAAGCATTAATGCAATCAGATTGAATACTTATTTATTTGTTAAACAATTATTATATAAGATTATTCAAATTTCTAAGCATTATTGAGAAATAGATAATATACTCTATCAAGAATATAGCTTTAATTGAAATCTCGAGAAAATAAGGATTTTTTTTAAATCTAAAATCTCACGAAATGTCAATGAAATGGATTGAAATATGTTTTTTTCGGAATTGTGTCCCAGATCTTAATGTTAATAGTTTTTCAATAGTAAGAATAACATGCAAAAATTATTGTGCCTATCAATTTGAAAGAAATACCATCGTATAAGTAAATATTCATAGCATCTGAGAATAGAAAGTGGCTATTGATGTTAAGAAAATAAAGTAGGTTTTTGAAGATAGACGAATTATGTATTTTTATCCAAATGTAAAATATATACCCATCCGCCTTAAAATAAAACAAATTCATCACATTATTTTTTATGTTTACATTTTCTAATCTCCTTAAATTTGCGTGAGATGTTTTTGTTACAAAATTTATGTATATTTGTCTTCTTTTGCACTCCATATATATCACATTCTATACTTATCGCCTTATATACCACATTTTATATTTACATTTGTCAGTCTTAAAAAATTGTATTTATTATTTTCTATGATACATATCACTATATTATCTACCCGTTGTTATATTTAGTTTCTAAAAAAATAGTTTTATGATTTAGCTGATAAACTTTCTCATGCTAATTTGGCATAAAATAAATTCCTATAATTCTGTATTATAACCGAATTTTTGTATTCGTTTTAATATATAACGCGCAATTAACTGAATGCATAACCAAATGAATAATTGATAACAGAGTTGTTGTAGTCATCGTATATGTAGATATCCATAATTTTATTTAGTGGAACAATTTTTCGAATAATCAAGAATGGCAAACTAAGCGTAAATTTTTAAAGATGAGATGCGATTTCTTATTAATACAATATTTTGAAAATATATTTTACTAAAAGAAATGCATCTTATAAGAAAAGGAAATCTTACTAAATTTTAATTTGTTCAACTTAATACCATACACTCACAAATTATTGAATACCTTTAATATTTGATATCTTCTAATGGTTTTTATTGATAAAAAAACTTTATCAGATGCCAAGCAACTGCAACTGGAAAGGTATATTAAAACTATATTTATGCGAAGAAATTATTTTCAGTGAAAAAAATGTTTTACATAAGTTTATTAGAATAGTGAAGCTTTTGATAGCTGAAGGGATTCTACTCTTTCATTTATTATTATTAACTACGAAATTTCGAGGCATGATATTGATTTTTCATGTAATATTATTTGAAACATTCAAATTTTTTTTTAAAAACCTGGGATTTCTAAAATGAAATAAAATCTCATTATTACTTTAATGAAATCAAACCAGAAATTCAGGATTAATTAGAAAATACAGTGACATCCATGAAGATATAACTATTATTTTGCTTGGAAATAGGCTTCAAAAAAGTAAAATAAACATAAGAAAATTTGTTAATACTTATAATCTTAATCTTAATACGTATAAAATTTGTTAATATAATCTTAATCTTAATACTTATAAAACTTGTTAATACTTACAATCTTAAACTTAATAATAAAATTTGTTAATACTTATAATCTTAATCTTAATACTTATAAAATTTGTTAATATTTATAATCTTAATCTTAATACTTATAAAATTTGTTAATACTTATAATACTTATTTGTTAATACTTATAATTTTATCCTATTTATCCTTTTGTCCTATTTATCATAGTAATACTTTGCAAATATTTATCGTAAAATTTCATCAATACTTCAAAAGGATAATAAAAAAATCTGAACCGATGATACTAAATCTGAAAATAATTATTTAAATCCATATTTTTTAGTTTTAATTACCATTCACTCCTTAGCGTAGGACATGTATATTAAAGTTTCTCTCGCTTTCTTAAAAACATTTTCTTTGTTTACCACCTTTCTGTCTTCAATGTCCACAAGATTAAATCCTGCTCCCAACACATGTTCATTTTGCTCGCATCAAAACCATTTATCTTGGTAAAAGTTATCTGTGTACAGCAAAAAAAAGCATAAGATTAATATGCTTAGGGAGAGTAAGTGTATAGTCATGTCATGGTTTTTATGAGTCGCCACCATGGTTTAATTTTGGGTGTTGTTTACTTTTTATTTACTTTTCAAGATTCTTTCAAAATCTCTTCCCCTAAAGTGGGAGAAATATGGGCATTAATGCACAAAACTTAATCACCTGCTCGCGCCATCTCTTGATTTAGTAGCTTAATCAAAATGAGTTGAACACCATGTGTTTCATTTTTTTATGATTTTAAAATAGATGCAATTTTATAATAATGCAGTTTTGTTTCGAAAAATAATATTTTTCTGATTAAAATAATGATAATTATGATTAATATTTAAAGTTGTTTAATGAGGGTGCTTTTTCTTCAAATAATCCATATTTCTTTTTCAGTCAATCATTTATAAAAATTACAACACTTTTATAATAATTTCTGCAGTACTTTTTTTATATATTCATAAATCTTTACATTTTGGTGTGAAATAGCTGGATATTGGATAACATTATGTTTCCATATTTCTTTTCAAACAATCTTCTATAAAAATTATAATACTTTTATTATATTTTCCTCGGGTTTTTTTATTTTATAAAATCTTCACTTATTCAGTGAATTAAATAGCGAAACAATGGATATCATTGTGTAAATAAGTACTATAAATGTAATATTAATTGGTGGATTGAGTTGCAAAAAAGAATAAGAAAAGACAGGCCAAAATAGAATAAAGGCACATATATAGAACAGGTCAGTTTATCATTTATTAAGGAAACAAGGCAAAAAAAATCGCCAATTTTGCTTTTTGGGCGATTATTTCCTCAGCACAATCTGCGCTGGTTTACCTGCCAATTTTATGAGAAAAGAAAAGAATATTTTATAAATCTTTATCTCCTTTATTTCCTGATTAAGCTTTTACTTTAGGTTTGTAATATTTATTTAGATGGGTAGATCTTATCTTTGAAGTTTATTTTCGTCTACAATGAATGCAAATTTATGGAAAGTGACGTAGCAAAGCTGGGTTCAAGGGAAATATGTATACCAATAATGCCTTTACTATGGGATTATGCCTAGATGAGGACATTTACTTCAATTTTGAAAAAATAAATACAAGAAGCAAATAATAAATACAATATCCAATCAGTATTTGATTTTTACCACATAATAAAAAAGTAACATTATATCCAGAGTATAACTAATTATCTAACAGGCAAAGATTTTTATATAATGACAGGTTGAGAAATACGGAATAATATTCTAAACTTCCCATTTTAAACAGGCCAAATATTTTTTTTATGTTTAAGGTAAATATGACATATTACGCTTTCCAAGAATAAAAACCTTAAGCCAGAATGAATCGAGAATTTTCTTAAAATAAATGGAAGAGAAAAAGAATGTAGAATTTTCACTAAAATTCCTCGAGTTGTTTGTCTTTGTCAATAGATACAAAAATGATAACTCAAAACATGTTACAGCATAGGTTAATGAAATTCGATACAGATATCGTCTTAAGTGTGGATTCGTACAAAATTCTTAGCCACTTCTGCCAATGTGTCAACATCTGTCTGTCTGTACTTTTCCAAGCGTGTAAAATCTATAATTCAAAAACACATTAAATTAACTATTTCAAATTTGGTATCTGATGCTTTGATTTTCATTGTAATTTTATATTTCATTTTCGTTTTAATCGTTAAGCGAAAAAAAAAAAATTAAAAAAACACATCCTGTTTCCTGGAATTTCTGTATTAACCACATATCAACGCTTAATTTTCCAGGATTATATCTTAATAAGTGATTTCGTAAATATAATTCGTCAGTGCTATGAATTTAATAATACATTTTCAAGAAAGTTTTGGAAAAATAATTCCAGAAGTCTTTATTTGTTAACATTTTAAAAATGTTTTTAATAAATCATGCTTCGTCATTCTGTAATATATTTCCATCAGGAAACATGATCATTCTCTATGAAATATTAAAATGCTCTTACTGATTTTATATCTCTTCAGTAATAGAATTCTAACCACTTAAACATGTCGATATTTTTACTTCTTACCTCAGAAAACTATTTCTAAAGTTTTCCAGCTCTTATCGCAGAAACTTCCTCTGTTTATTACGGAGGAAGTTATGTGAGGGGTTATAAAAGCTTTTTGCGAAAGAAAAATAAAGATAGATTATGTTTACTGTTTGAAAACAGAAGTTATTGCGCTCTTCTAACGATATTTTTCAATTGTTTCCTTGAGAAAATAAATATTGGGACGGATTCTCACGGTAACTGTACTTCTCTTTGTTTATTAGCTGACAACAGCTTTTCTAAGTCAATATATCCTCGCATATTATTTTTTTAGCTATTTATCTTTGTATGGAAATTCTTTAGTAGTTCTTGTGAAACCTTCGCAAAATATTTGTTTATAATTATTTTTATAATAACTTTATGAATATTATTCTGGATAAATTAAGTAACTTTCGGTTGACTCTAATAGCGTAAGAAGTTAATAATACTGAAAAACTCTTATAGACTAAACTTATTTAAAAAAATCCTTAAAAAGCTGAGCATTTGATTCCTGGGATTTTGGCGTGTGTTCAAATCAAATAAAGTTAGAGAGTGTAGCGGTTGCAAAATTCTTCAATCTTTTCTTTTAATACAACAGATGGCGTTACGTTATTAACATCAAGGTATATTTTCTGTAGGCCTTCTTGGAGTCATTTTAATGAGTGTAGTGAATTTTCATATCTTTGTTTGTTTTGTCATGTAAATGGGGAAAAACAACTGAAAAAAATAATAAAATAGTTGTTACTAAAACTCATCTACTACAGAAAAACTTTATAAAGAATTCCGTTCCTTTACAGATATTAGATAATTATTTAATGATACTTTTATAAAACAAAAAGATTTGCCGGGTAATTTCATTGATAATTTTCTGAATATTAAACAAAGAAAATAGAATGCGTCCTTAATGAAATAAATGTAAACACATGCTTGATATTATAAATTTCTTATTTAACTTTTATTTGAAACTAAAAAAATATATAAATGTATAATTCAACAAACATAAATTCATGTATATTTGAATTAATTGCAGTTTTAATTAGTTAAGGAAAATAAAGAAATTAATAAATTAAAGACTAATAAGAAATTAATTTACTTAATTAAACAAAGTAATAACATGCTTGATTTTATAAATTTCTAATTTTTTCTTTTATTTATTACTAAGAATATAAATAAATGTAAAATTCAAAAAAAGCTTTAATTTATACATATTTGATTGGATTTTTTAATTAATTAAATAAAATAAGGATAATTATTTCGTATGTATATTTATTTTAATTGCGATTTTAAAGAAGGTTTAGTATGTCGTTATTATTATTTTTAACAGAATATTTAATTGATTATAACAGAATATTTAATTATTTAATTGATTCAGAATGCAATTGAGTTAATAAAATCAAAATGTCTTCATCTGCAAAAAACTATGTTGAAGACTATAATAAGATATGTTATATGTTATATATTATGTTTACTTTTAATACTTTATGACACGCAAACAGACACACACACACACACACACACACACACACACACACATATATATATATATATATATATATATATATATATATGACTTAATTGCGATATATTTTTAACGAGTTAAAATTTTGGAATAGAATTGCCAGTTTCAAGTAAAGCTTTGCATGACACTAATTCTATTTAGTTGAAGCTAAAACTTATTTAACTTGAAATGCTGTTTGAAATAAATGGTTACAACGTTGTTTCAACACTTTTGTTCCGTGAACTTTTTGTTATTGAAAGTAGAATAGTCACCGTTGAAAAGAATGAGTTGTTTCGCAAGTAAATGCATTAACTTTCGAAAACCTATGTCATTGTGTTTAGTCTTGAAAAGGCAAACTCAATTTCGGTTTCGGTTGCTGGCAAAAGTAAAGATAAACAAAAGTTTTTCCGACGATTTCAGAAAATATTTTTTTTCCAAGAGAACATTTTTCTACGTGAAAAATCAATGATCTGCGTAGTTCTAATTCTGACTATTTAAAACGAAATAAAGTAAGAACTTGCTAATTTTTTCAAAACTTTTTTCCTTTTCAGTATTATATCTGTTTAACATATTTTATATCATTAACATAATTTAAACAATAGAAAATAAAAAAATGCATCATAACACCATATTAATTTCCGCCAAATAATTTACTTACGTAATAATTTTGTAAGACCATTTTAAAATACTTTTCTCCAGATAGAAAACTTTAAGAAATAAACCAAAAGAGAATGTTTGGGGCCCAAATAATGTATATATATATATATATATATATATATATATATATATATATATATATATATATTATTGCTATTTTATTGCATATTTTTATTGCTATTTTATTTTTAACTTTATGGAATCTATCCAATGTTAAAATTATATTTCTAAATAATTGTTAATATTATTGATCAGATAACAGTTATTCTTCATTTCTGCATCCAAGGAACCGTCAATTTTTGGAGCCTTCATTTTCGGATCTGAAACTAAAACTGGAGAATAATTACAATCACAAGAAACGTTAGGCACTATATTCATTAACAAGCTCTTTATTGTCATTAAAAATGATAAAGTGGCAAAAGTATTCTACATTTTGATTGAAATTTAAATTCAAATTACCGTTGATGTAGTTCTAAAAATTAAGAATGGAAAAAATATATGCATGTAATTAAAAAAAAATGTGTTGCGATTAAATATTAACAGGATAATATAAATCACTAACCTCTGTATGTATTTTTAAGCATAAATGAATTAGGAATATTATCTGTCATGATAAATATCTATTCATAATATTATTTATTAGATTTTATTAATCCATTATGAATATAATTCAACATTGATAATAAACTAATATATAATTCAAACCATGTATAATTCAACATAGGTAAAAAACTAATTATTTTGAAAACTGATATTTATTTTTAGAGTTATTATGTATTAAAATGTTGCGGATAGTCGCTGCATTTCTGAATTTATTTAACAAATAGATCATCCATCTAAACAGGTACAGATATATTAGAAATTTGGTAAATTAAAAAAATTGATTCTCTTTTATTCATAATTAAAATAATTTAGTTGACGGAAATGAATGCCAAATTCAATAATATCGTGAATGCCAATATCACAGAAATATTGAAAAAAAGTAGTATACATTTCAAAGAGAAGTTAATAGTATATATATATATATATATATATATATATATATATATTTATATATAACATAATAACTACAGCAAAAGAAAAAAACATCGTATTTCTCTCAACAAATTGACATATTTTCTAAAATACTTCAACTAACCACAATAGTTCCTCTAAAATCACCTGTGATTCTTTTTTTTTAAACCATCTCAAAGCGGGGACCCTTTTTTAAAATCGCATTTCCTACTATCCTAAATGATCTACATCCTATTCCCGGCAGAGGGAGAAAACAAGAGCCGGTGTCAAATGGCCCGATAACTCAGACCACATAAAGGCCCGCTGCACATTTAGTCTTGTTTGGTGGATCTCACGGCCCACTAATCCTGGGGGAAAGGGTGCACTGCGTCCGCCAGATGTCTCTGCGGATTTGGGTGACGATTTATATCTGGATAAGCCAACTGGAGATTTTACTCGGCCGTTTCTTAGAAGATAAGGAACTTGTAGAGGTATTTTCGAAGATGGATTTAGGACGTTTGAGATAAGATGAGGCATCTGGTTTCCTCGATAAGGAAAGGATTTGATTTAAAAGATGGGTTTCCTTAATTGATAATAGATAAATATTAATTTTTTTTCTTTTCATTGTATTATCTCATCTCTTTTAGTAGAATATGTTGTATAATAATTTCTCACTGTTGTTTAATATTCCACCTGAAAGCCAATATGGAGAAAATATTTTTAAAGTGCTCTAGGAAAATCTGTATTTATTTGATGAACTGCATAC
>JAPMOQ010036084.1:1147938-1263467 GCA_026543055.1 Argiope trifasciata
AATCCATTTCTTTTTATTAAGAATAATGTACACGAAAAATTTCTATCAACCGAGAAGAAAATTGCTAGTGATCATTATTTAATACTTTGAAATTTTTGTTGAAGAGGATGTATCGCATTCAATCGGAATTTTTGTTTGTAATCTATTGGTGTTCGTTGCATATTAATACATTTAGTCACTTACTTACTTTAGCTCACTTACTTTTCACAGAATTTTGACTAAAAATGACATTTGAGTGTTAAATTGTTCATCGTATTTGCTCTTTGTTTGAAGTTTGTAGTTAATTAATGTTCGTAATATTTAAAATGAAATCAAAGGATGGATAACATTTCTGCTCATTAACACTTTCAATGATTTCTTCATTCAAATAATTGTTAAATAAAAGTTGCAATAGTCAAATAAATAATAAAATAAAACCAAATACGAATAATAATTACATAATAGTTGCTACCTAATTTTTAAAACATTAAGCTTGAAATTTCTGTGAACATAATGTGTAAAACAATAAAACCGTTTTAATAAATTGCATTTTTTTCGTTAATTGTATCTAATTATCCCTTATAATCTTTCGTCAAACAATTTGTTTGAATTAAAAAAAAATCTGTTTATATGTTATTCATTTTATTTTAACATTTTTTTAATATTATAAGCTTCTAAAGTACTAATAATATAATTAATAATATTGATAATGATTTTGTTGTGTATTAATTTTATTTAATAAAGTTATTGTATGTAAAATATAAATGAAAATGTCTTCCTGATTCATTAACATAAAAATAATGAAGTGGTAATAAAACAAATAATTAAAACTTATTTAATATATTTTAGAACATAATGGTGCTAAAGAAACATTTAAAAGTTAAATATTTTTAGTTCTTTTAGAAGAAAGAAGATAATAAACTGAAGTATGTGGAAAGCATTTCTGAATATAAAAATACTAGCATCCTGATTTCAATATAATTCCTGATTCTTGGATAAAGGCCTTTTTATCATGTGATAACGTGGTGCTTTATGTGTTTAAGGGATTTGAAAACTCGAAATCAAGTAGGAAATGAATATTGAAGCTCGAAATCATATAGACAATGGATAAAGCATAAATGGCAATTTAATTTTCATCCTCATCTATAAATTGCATATTTTTTACCAGTTTTTGCCCTACTTGCATTATTACTATGTAAGCTTCTTTATGCATTTTTAAGAGGTTGGCCTGCTTTTATTATTATTGCTTTATTTATTATTTTTTTTCTTTGATTGACAATGCGTTACAAGAACTTTGATATAGAACTATAACATCATAGCTGTTATTTTCCTAGAATGTAATTTTTTGTTTGAGAAAATTAAATAATTTATTTTTTATATTTTTGTTTCCAAAAAACATCAGTCGCATTTAATAGCAGTTTTCATAAAGTATTTTATCGTTCCCCCAGATGAGGAAATATCATTTTATTCATTCTTAAGTGGAAAACATTGAATGATTTAGCTCCTGTTCCAAGATTAATCCATTATGAAACTATTTTATGATCTCAGAAATTAGAAAATAACAATATGTGTATACAATAATGTTGTTTTTATAAAAATTCGATATATAATTCATTATGTAAAAATATTCATTGGTAAATAGTTTATAATTTGGAAATTGTAAACGACGGAAGCGCTCATTCAGTTCCCAAACTTAACTATCCTTTTTGGGAGAACACGATGTTGTTTTAGTACGGAATTTAAGTATCGAAATAACGTGGGCAATGAGTAAAGCATAAAATTCAATTTTCATTTTCAATTTTTTTCTTGGCTAGCAGACAGCTTTAGAGCTCTAATCAATCTCGAAAGAAGAAAAAGTATTATGTTTTTTTAAAAATTGATACATGCGCATTAATATAATCACGTGATCAAAAAATTATCACATAATAACTTAAACAATAGTAGATTTCAATTCCTTAAAAATAATTTTAAAACACAAGTTGTAAGATGTGATTGGTTTTTAATTTTTTTTCTAGTTTGTGCAATTTTAATTAGCTCTAACACTTAATGAATACATTAACTAAATATGAAATAAAAACGTTATCTCTACAACTTAAATAATACAAAAGGGCATTTTAATAAATATGTGGTTGTTCTTTCCCGAGTTTTTTCATTTTGTTATTCCGCATCTATCAATCAGCAAGATTTAGAATTCCAATTAATTTGTATAAGTGAAAACAAAAAAATTTATAATCCATCTACGCTTCACAAAATCCTTACTGAAGCAAATTCTAATTCTCTACTAATAAAAATAGCACATTCTCCTTTTTCTTTACATTCCATAACAAATATATTACAAATTTTTCAGCATGCTGGTCTATCTTCTTTCACTTGCGCACTCAAAAAGTCAATATCTTTTTGACGCTGTCATAATAAATATACCAATTTCTATATCGATTTTTTGCTGACAAATTGCTTTTTAGATTCTAAGCGCGTGAAGCCAATATGTCAAATGATGCTTTATAACAAGCTTTCAAAAGAATGTATGCCTTGAAAAAAATAGAAAAAATTTCCATGACTTTGCACAATTGACAGGAC
This sequence comes from Argiope trifasciata, assembly GCA_026543055.1. Lineage (NCBI taxonomy): Eukaryota > Metazoa > Arthropoda > Arachnida > Araneae > Araneidae > Argiope > Argiope trifasciata. The sequence goes on from JAPMOQ010036084.1 coordinate 1,150,495, forward strand.
ATAAATTCTAGTTTTAGGAACCATGAATAATAACAAAGCCACTTCCAATATCAGGATGTCTTTCGAAATATTGCTTGATCAAAGCTAAGCTCAATACTATGTATTTGGAAATTTACTAGAAACGAGGGTCGTCTTGAAATATGACATTTATATTAATGTGTGTTATGCAAAAAAAGGGTGTTACTTATGAAAAGGGGAGAAATATATGTTAGAGACGGAATTAATTTCCTTTAAAATGTTTTACCAAGCTTTATTTTAGATAAGAATGATATATTGTTTCTTGAATTTTGATGCAATTTGATTCAGAAGTGAAAATTGTAAGCCTTACTTTTATAAATATATATGTATAATTTTTAATTCAACCTTTACAGATCTAATTTTTCTAAACTTATAAAGTCATGCTAATAAAAGAATTATATTTTTTAGGAAAAAAATCATTTACATTTTGATATTTTTAATCCTTGATCCTATATTTACCATTTTAAATAGTACCGGAAGTTCTAATATAGCATCTAGAAATTCGAATATATTCATAATTTATTTCCAAAACTTATAAATGCAAGTATGCGACATATTTTTATATGTAATTAAAATTCGAATTCCAATTTTTTAAACAATTTCGATTGTATTTATTCATTTTATAAATTTTCAGAAACAGTTTTCTTTAATGAAAAATCAGTCCCGAGAGCTCTCTTAAAAAAAGCAAGTAATTCCTGCGATTAAAATATTTTAAAAACGAACTAGTTTCTTTAAAAGTGTGATTTTAATGCGCATGGAAATGGAGTATTGTTACTGATATACTGAGCTGCTGAGATGAACTTATTATAGTTGCTTAAAATAATACTATAACTAAAATTTGTTATTGCAATATACACTACTTAGAAACTTGTACAGTTTGTATATTTTATGCTTATAGTCTGTGATATCTTCAAAATTTTATTTAAAATTTAGGTGAAATAGAAATATTGTTCATGGATGTATTAATGAGTGTGTATGTAAGCAGCATGCATATAACATACTAAAAAGCGGTTATTACTTGTATTTTAACTGTTTTCCTATTTTCTGTTTTATGCGACAAATAATTGGAAAATTAATAGATAAGAGGGACAATTTCATTATAACAGTAGATAATATGAACTATTGTAAATTTATATGGATAAAAGTACTTATCATTTCAGTTCAATTTATGCTGGATATTTACAACGAAAACAAACATGTTACTTCAATTGTATTTTTTTAAGATGAAGAGTTTCATGAGAAAATATCATCATTTAAAAATACTAAAAAATGCAATTTATTATAAATAACAACAATCTCAACACTAATTATTTTATATGGCAGTAATAAAGACCTAATGAATTATTTACCTTTCTTGGCTCGTACTTAATTGTTTGATAAAAAAAAAACTGCAAGATTTAAGCATTAAAACATTTTCTATGGCTTTTGACTTTTTTAAGGATCATTAAACTTCCTTAATTACTCTTGTTATCAAAATTTAATGGAAAAATATTTTTCTTTTCACTGAATGGTAGAATAATTATGGATTTCAGAGAAAGGCGATTGCGACTCAAATACTTCACTTTGAATTCAGATTTGAAAAAAAAAAAAATACTTTTAAAGCTTAGTTTTCATTTAGAAGTTGCAATTGATAAGAAATGCGACCATTAATTAACTGTTTAATCATTAAATTTTGAGAATTCTTTTTTCTGCATAATATTATATAAAAAGATTGAAAAGACTATGAATGTTATTAGATATTTTTTAAATATTTATCTCATTACTGAAATCAACTTCCTTACTTTCATTATTAATTTTTATTTCACTTTCTTACTGTCCTCATTTCTCTATAAGATTTTTAAATTTTAATTTTTGCTTTTCTTATTATTCAACTGTAAATAGCGAATGTATTCATTAAGAGTTCTTTTTGTGGTTTGATAATATGGAATTAAGATAAATCTAATACTGATAACTTCGTGTAAAAATTTTTTAAAAAATTATATATTATAGAATAAAATCGAGAAGAGAAATTTTTACTTCATAAGTAATGTTCAATTTAGTCGATTTTGTTAAAATTATTTCTATCGAAATAACACGATTGTTTATATTAACAAAAGAAGTGAATCTCATTATCATAATGAAACCCTTGTTAATAATTGAGTTCTAAAGTAGGGTTTAAAAAATATGTCAAAAGTTTTGTCAGGAAATAAATTCGCCAAGATCAATTTTTTTTTATTCATAATCTAAAAATCATTTGTAGATAATGATATTTTCGGAAGAAATATCTTATGACAACCATAAGCTTGCTTCAATTTAATTTATTTTATTTTAGATAACTGTTTAGTTTGTGTTAACCTTTCATTTGTCTTGAAGATTATACCTGTGAAAATTTATCAGTATGAACAAAAACTGTAGATTTATATAAAAGACATGCATACAAAACTAATTTTCATATTTAAAGATGTATTTTAAAGCTGATCCAATCATTTAAATGCTGAAATGAGGCTTAAAGTCAGAGATGATATTTTAGTTCATGTTTAATTATATCAAAACTGCACACATGAAAATAGAATTAACATTCATACTTACAGTGTATAGACAAACTAAAAAGTATGTAGGTTATTATGTCGCGGGAGAATCTATGATAGAGAGTTCAGTCTATTGGGTGTATTTAATAAATAACAAAAACTTTAATAAAAGAATCCGTTTTGATTTTATTAGAGGACAGGGCAGATAAAAATGCTGACATGTTGTCAGAAAACACCGAAGAAAGTATTCATCTATACTATCATCCTTCAAACACTAATGTTAGATAGTGAGAATTTTGGCAACAATGAAAAAATTATATAAATTGGTAAACTTTAAATATGATAAAGATTTTTCATTAATTTCAAAAAGAAGCATTTTATCGCTATTTTATTATTTTGATATTTCCTTGATTGTACTTTGTATGAAAACTTCTAAAAAAATAGTCGTTTTGAAAGAATAAGTTGCTCCCAAAATGGTATTTTTTAAGCGATTTAAATGGGGATATTTTGCAATATCTAGATAAGACTGCATTTTGATTCTAGAATTTACCTATTTATTTTTTGATATAATTTCAGTGGGACCTTGTGTGCTCGAAAAAATGGCTGCCAGTTATTGTCTTAACCGCTTTTAATGCTTCGGGGCTGTTTGGACAGTGTGCTTGTCTACTCATCGCAAAAAAGTAAGATTTTTTAAATTTTATTTCCGTTTTATATTTAACAAAATATTTATCGTCACTACTTTAATAGATCATGAATTAAGAGTTCTTTGAAATATTCTTAATTTTATAAAACTGATAGATGATTAACATATGTTGTTCTAAAATTCCTGCATATTATAGGGAAATGTGCCTATCCGCAACAGCTGCCAAGTTCGTTTTACTGTTCCTATTATCTTAATTGAATGTGCTGTTTTTAATTCCTATAATGCTTTTTTATTTCGTCTTCAACATTAGAAGACTTGGTGAACGAAAAATACAACCCAAATGTTTTTTAGGTTCTTAGAAGCTTTTGGCATTTTTACTTCCATATAGTGTTTTTTTTTATTATTTTGTTTATTTTAAACATTCCTTTTTCTGTTCTTCTACATTTCATTATTACTTTAAATTGTCGTGAATTATAGTTTTAAATTTTCGAAAAATCTAAAATTATGTTTGCCTTATACTTATACAATTTTATCTTTAAACATCTGTGATGATTTTACAAATGAACATTTTTAACATGTTTTATACTTTTGACCTTTGATAAGTATAGCAAAATATGGCTCACTCGCTAATTCACCACACAAAACCAAAACAAACAAACCTAACATTCCTGCCTGGGTGCTTGCACTTCTAAACAATATACCAAGCATTGACGATCTCTCAATAATAGAGGTATGCAGTTCAACTTAACTGGAAATTGTGAAGTAAGCTGTGATATATTTTACAGAAAGAAAAGTACTTTGAAAAAGAACAGAAATTTCACCGATTAGATTTACAAAAAAAAATATTTTACCAGAAAAAAAAATTCAATTATTTGCTGTTTTTGGAAGAAATTATTACTTATGCACCATACATAATTATATAAATTTTGTAAAAACAGATGAATTTCCTATTATTTTGCAAAAAAAAATTGAGAAAACTAATTTAGTAATTAGCAAAAGAGAAGATATTAATATCTTAAGAATGCAATACTTCTACGAAGAGTCCAATAAATAGGAATACATCTGTATCTCAAAAACAGACGACAGTATTTTGAAAAAATATGCGTCTGTCAATCAAAACTTGGGATCCATATTTGAATGTCGTCGCAGCATTTGGGAAGTAAGTTATATTTATTATAAATTTGCTGGTACTTCATTTTTTTTGAAATGCCTAGTTTTTGATAATAAGTAATTTGATACAACCAGAGATGTCAAATTATTATATTCTGAGTAAAAACCTGAATCGGTAAGCATGTCCCAGATAGCATTACTATTGATAATGTGTTCTAGTGTATATTTGCGGATCAAATACACATTTATGTTGTAGCGTATTCTAAATAATCAGTCACTTCGCCGTTTCATTATTTATTACTTCCTACATATTTGATAGACAATGGATGAAATGGATTCAGCATCTAAAAAACATTAAGGTATGAGGTAATAGTTTCAAATTCATTTTAAAATACCATTACCTGCATTTTACCTATTGTGTGCAGAGTTGGTATGTGTTTGTCCAGAGCCGTTAAATTCCTCATTAGATAGGGAGGATTCCCTTTAGATTTTATTTATTTTAAAAGATTTCAATGACCCGAAGTAAACAGGCTAGAAAATAAATTTGGATTAAGACGCTTTTTCAAAATAGCACTATACCATTACAGGCATATATTTCATAGTAAATACTACAAAAAAATATTAGGATTAATTAATCCACAGAGTTATATTATTATACAAGGATTCAGACTTATGAAATTTTAGAAAATCTAAAAATCGTGTAAAGTAAAATACCTCTTTAAGTATCTGTAAAAAATAACGATCGGAACTAATTCAAAGCAAAAATAATATCAATCAAGAAAGAGTAGCATTGGATCAATATCAAATCATTTTAACCTATGATAAATCGGACATTTCATCCTACTTACAGCAGAAAAATCCAATAATTAAAGGTAAAAAAGATTGTTTCAATAAATTTTGATAGCTGCTGTAATCTGGCAGTATAATTAAGCGAAAGGCGAAATCGAAAAATTTAGACTAATTACTCTGAAACACGTGAAGAATTTTTTAACATGAACATTTTAAACTAAATTATAAAATTACATTTAAATTATTTTTTATTATTTTATGTCAAATATAATTTTTGGAAGAAATAAGGTTTTAACTAGAAATGAATAAAGAAAAAATAAATATTTTTAACTCAGCATAATGTATTTTAAAATAATACTTCAGAGAAAACCTAGTAATCTAAATAGCTAAATCATTTTTAAGCTTATGTAATAAATGAAAAAATGCTGCTTATCAGATGTTTAGGATGTATTACATTTTTTTAAATCCAAGGTTAATGGTGCATAAAAGTGATGAAGAAAATGGTTTTTAAAATACATTAAAATTCTATTTCGCTGATAAACGTTTTTACAAAGAATTTCCCAAAAAATATTATTTAATTAGAATATATACTTTTTGAATTAAATTTGCTAACAACATTCAACTACCTTCCATAAAAGTTTTTCACCTCATTTAACAAGGACATAATATAATATTTTATAAAACCCTTATCTACATTCTTTGTAAAATATCCTTTCTCCTTGCAATGCAACTTGCCATATGTCTTTCTGCAGGTCATCGATATAGCTGGAGAATTGTAAGGAAATCACAATCTTACTTTTTAGCTTGTTATCTGAACTTTCCAACTCAAACAGTTTTAACTTGTTAATGGAAAATGAGTTCTAAAATCGATTCATCAGAATGTTTGTATTTATTTCATATTATCTAATTCATGAAAAAGCTCATATATGTTGATAATTTACTTTAAAATAATTTACTTGTTATTACTAGAACATTGTATGAGGAATTTTAACGTTATAATAATCATTATTACATTCTTTATTAAAGCTTTAAATTTTTTATCGTACATTTAGTTACACCCATTTCAATAAATAAATGCTTACCAGCACAACATTTCTCATGGAATTTTATATTTTTTTTATTGTTTTCTATTTCAAATATGAATGCAAATTATTTATTAAAAAATAAATTATTGTATTAAAGAACATAGTGAATGATTTTAGACGAAACATTCAACTGTTTTAGAGAAATAAATAGTGGATTTTTGTCAAATAAAATAAATTATTAATACTCATAACTTTCTTTTGTAAATGCTATTTTCTTTCAGGTTTGGTAAACGTGTCCTTTTCTTCAGTGCACTTTTGATGCAGAGTGCGAGTGGCGTGGCAACAGCTTTTTCTCCCAATTTCATTTGTTTTGCTGTATTCAGATGCCTAGCTGGACTTGCCATTCATGGAGTCCTAATTGCCCCGACAACTCTTGGTATAAATTTATCTTATAAATCTTTATTAGTGACTAAAATGTAGTGAAAATTAATTTTTAATTAAATAAAAATAGTGAAAAAATGTAAAATAATCAAAGGAAAGACTCTCCATGATTGAAAGATTGTTTAGAAATCTTCTCTTTGATAGAGGAATATTATATACCGATGTAAAGAATCTTAATATATAATCAGTGTTGTATTGAGAAAGGAAGCTACATGTATATTAAAATCAGGATTTTGGAAGGACTATTATTCTTTTGCTTATTCATCACAACAATAATGATGTATAGTGATTACTATTTGCTCATTTTTTGTTGTAGTTGATTGACCCGAAAATAATAAATTGAAAATCAAAAAGTTGCCCAATGATTATCAATTGAAATCGACAGCCTTTTATTTATGATTATTGTTTGAAGATTATATCTTAATTCGTAAGAAAAGGCTTCAATTATTTTTTACATAAATATTATTGTTTCCCAACAACCAAATTAATTAATGAGCTGAAATTCATACTACAACAAACTGCCATCAAAAAATAAATACTAACTTTAAATTTTAAAAAAAATTTTAAATGTAGCAAGTTCCTCAGCAGGAATGATCAGCTTAATATTTTCTAACACATTCTAATTTAAGGTCTTATACCTTTTATTCTGCTTAAACTTCGAGACCTTGGTCACTAATACTACTGAGGGAGAATAGAAGAGATCTTGAAATTTTATTGATTTTTTATTGTCTTAAGAATTTATATTTTGAAATCCTTTTTGCAAGTCTCTTTACAACGAAATTTGATGTTAAACTACAATTATAGTCACTAGATAATACACTGAATTTTCTTGATTTAAATTGTTGCATTATCACATTACATATTGTATTTTCAAATTTTATCTACACTTAACTCAATTTTCTGACTGAGTTCACTTGTAACCAATCAGCCACACAGACCAATTAGGTGTCAGTTAATTGCATTTAAAAATTGGCAGGAATTTACAAATTTGGTTGCAGTTCCATACGTGAAATTACAGCTATCAATCTCAATTTTTTTGGATTTATTGTGCAAACAGGTATAAGGCTAAATAAAAGCTTTTTGGACTTAAGATGATATTAAATGAGTATAGCCATGGAATCCTAGAATTAGAATTTTTCAACGATACGATACTTCTATATATTCCGTATAGTAAAGTAAAAATGATTAAAACAATCGTTAGTTATTTTCTAATGTCTGCACCAATGATATATTTTGGTATCAATGTAGTGGACGTTATTAAAGACGTAATTGGGTCACTAGACCAACGAAAATGATTGAAAGAATAGTGTCTAAATCCAAGTGAAAACAACAAAATGTTATGAAAATAAGAAAAATACCTATTTTTGCACTGTATAGACAAGAGCTCTGTAACAGCCTCTATTTGCTTGCGTACTAGTCCCATTAACAGTTAGTACATCCCAGTACTAGTACATTCGAATCTATTTCCATTATTCTAATCTCCAGAAAAGATAAAGCTTTCCAATTTTCCATCCTCTTACTTGGGTTATCTTCTAGAGAAATTGCAAGTTGTTTATTAACCAAATATAAACAGAAAAATTATCAATGATTTAAACTGAAATTTAACTGATATGAAAATGCAAAATTTATCAAAATTCAAAATAGGAATCAGCAAATCAAAAGATTAAGACAAATAATCACAAAAGAAGAAATATATATACATTAATATTATAGTAACTATGAAAACGTACTTATTAGAAAAAAACACTTCTTTTTCAATAGGGAATTAAATAAACAATTAAGAAGTTATTACACTTTTTTTTCTACTGCAAAAATAATTATGTGGTAATCAAATTACAGGATGCGCCTTGTTCTAATAATATTTCATCCAACAATATTACTACATTATTATTAGATTATTGCAATTTTTTGTTAAAAGATGGTAATCAGATTGTACACAGATTTTGATCATTTTGTTAATATATGGTTAAAATAACGTAATCGCTAGTTTGATATAATTAACTGATTTCTGATGTGGTTTGAGTTGCAAGTGAATCTTGAATTAATGAACGAAGGAATATGTCAAAAGGTTTGGCAATTTAATTTTTCAATTAAATTTGTAAAATTTATTTCCTGTCTTTAAGATGTTTGCCATAATTTTAATGAGTCGCATTTATTATTTGGCATATTTCAATTTCTGCAAAGTATTTGTCTATACAAATACTGTATATTTACAAAGAAATTATTCAATTATTTTGTTTGCAAACGGATTCTAAAACATATGCTTTTGCGCATGCATTAAGGTGGATTTCATTTAGAAAAATAGGAGTAAAAGTAAAGAAGGGGATGTTCAATTTAAAAATAAAGTAAATTCTGGAAATCGCACACATCCTTCCATGCCTCAACCCTTAGTGAGATAGAACCGCCGAAAAGTGGTGACCTCAAAATATTGAAATGAACAGCATCAAAAAGGGACTTCTACTTTATTTATAAACTCCTAAAATCGATTACTTAATTTTAGGAGCTTACAAGTAGTTCACATTAACTTCTCTCACTTGCCATTAAGATCTTTCGTAAAATATTCATACCATAATCCCTCTATTCTGTGAATCATTTTTTAATCCTTTTTAGCTTCTGTTCTCTACGTTTAGCCACATTTTGCGCATTATTAATATTTTCATAAAATTAATGACAAATAATTATGTATTTTTAATCTGTTTTAGAGATTTTTGCAATATTCTATTCAAGAGAATTTTGTAATTAAGAAGTCTTTAACTTTTATTTTCAAATAAAATACTATTCCTATTTCAAATTTACAGCTCATGAGCTAAGTGGATGGAAATTCCAAGCCAGAATCAGCCTTCTATGTTCAGCTGCTCGAAGTATCGGCATGGTGCTACTAGCAGGAATTGTTCTGTTTGTTGGTGATTGGTCCAATTTAGCTCTTGCAAGCTCTATTCCCTTCCTTGCATTCTTTCTATATAGTTGGTAAGTATCAGAGAAACTATTATCTGTGATAGTAATGGTATTATGTGTTAGATTTAATGCCACAAAAGCCATATTTGACCATACTACACTAATCAAATGTTAAAAATATAACAGATTTAAAAACACTTTGTGTAATAGAAATAATGATCAGTACCATATTTGGCTATACTGCGCCAATCTAATGTATAAATTATAATAGATTTCAAAACATTTTGTGTAATAGGAATAAGATTCGATGTCATATTTGGCTATGCTGCAAAGATCAAATTTTAAAAAAATATATAATGGATTTAGAAACACTTTGTGTAATAAGAATAAGCTTCGATACCATATTTGTCTATATCTGCGTCAATCAAATAATAAAATTATAATAGATTTAAAAATAATTTGTGTAATAGGAATAATCTTCTATGTTTAAATTTTTCGAATGCTTCTGATATATAATATCCAAAATAGGCCATGACTGTTTGCCCGCATATTAGTATTGGCTTGGACTTTGTGATTATCTCTTATGTCCTCAATGTAGACAACATCAAATTTTTGATTTCACTCATCGTAACTCGTGCTCTACATTATTGGTTTTAAACTGCAAGGCTCAGAAATTTTGGAAGGCTAGAGATCTAAGGGTGTCATAACCAATTATCTAGACATTTGCAATAAATATATATCCAAAATAATGATTGTGGTTTAGAAATTGTGATTTAATCTGTAACAAGTGAAAATCGCTCGAAATTACTTGTAACGATAAATGCCTGAAAAATCATGGCTACAATAACTTAAAATAAAGCGACGAAATCGAATTTGCAATATAATATTAATTTTCTAAGATTTTTTATTGTGTATGGTAATTATACCCTAACAGACAATAAAAATTGGAACAAATTACTGAAAAAGGTCACACTAAATAAAAGAGATTATGAGAAAGATGAATATATTTTTGTAAACAATGAAATTGTAATTTAAACTGTGTATTATTTTGATTCTATAATTTAGTTTCTAGCCAAATTTGGAAAGAAGTAAATTTTTGGCCGGTAAATCATTGAAGAAAATATATGTATTTATTTAGAGAACGATAAAATAAAATTCAATGAAAAAAGATTTCATTTGTCAACTGAAAGATTAAAAACGGCATTTCCTAGATGCATGTAAAACATTTTCCGATTGAAACTGCATTGATATCTTTTATGGTTTATAATGTAGAAATCAGCTGCTTTGGTATCTCATTAAAATGAAACCTATGTACTGTATTATTTAAGTTTTACATGATAATCTTTCAAAAATTAAAATTCCCAATGCCTAATAAATCCTGTAACATAAGAAAATGGTTCTTGGGGACGTAATGCATTTCATTATGTATTTCCCGCAGCATCATAAGCGCAATGCTCAAAACAAAATTATTTTTGGAATTTAATTTCACATTTTGTTAGAAAAAGAAAGGCACACAGTCACAACGCAATCTAAAACATTATATGTTATATAACATTGAAATAACTCTGCTCAGGTAATTTGATTTTTTTATTAATATTGTATGTTTCATGATTTATCTTTATAAATGCAGAAAATAATTTATGTGAAGATATACATGCTTATATTAGTATTATTCTTTATCATGAATAAAAAAATTCTTAAAAATTAAGCAATTAATGTTTCTAACTAAGTTTTAAAAATCCATGTCAATGAATAAAAATTAAAATATTAGAAAGTACGAAATCAAATCTACATTCCTTATTTTCATGAAATTAATACAGGCTATATTTTTAAAAGAAGGAATATTTTTTAGCCTGACAGTAAATAAAGCTCTATTAATACATATTATCCCTATAGATTTACTGTGAGTCATTTCTTTGTATTCTAGAAACTTAATTCATACATAGAATTGTTTTGAAGATCAAAAATCTCCATAACATCTCCAGAGAATCATTTTATTTTTACTTTTTCCCATCTGAAAATCATTTCTTTCGACAGAACTATTTTCTACAGTTTCTAAGTAAAAAATAGGAACCTCCAGAGAGTATTTCCCAATGGACAATTTCGATCCTTTTCGATTCGAATTCTCACTCGAAACTTGGAATCGCCAAAGAAAATTTCTGCTGCCAAAGACACGTTTGTTCCATTAGCAACTCTTTTTTTACAATTGATTTAGCTTTTTTATTTATTTATTTTTTCATCACAGAGCTTGAACCTTTTCTATGACTGGTCAAGAGATTTCTAAACTATATATCTTTTTCTCTCTTTTTGAATCTTTTCAATAAAGAAATGTGAGCACTGAATTTGTATGTTTTACTAAAGCATCTAATGAGCCAAAAAGCATGAATTTAAATTTTTTTTCTTTCGTCTAGAGCAACGAATCAACACTTTAATGTTTAAGATTTTTTTCTGAAATGAAGATGTCTCTCAGCTATTCAAGCAAAAGTAAACTGTTTAAGTAAAAACTATTTACTTAAGTGAGCTTTTGAAACATTTAGGGAAGCGCAATTTAACGTTCTCCAATAAATCAATAAAGTTTTACTTAAATGGATATAAAACTACTGCGTCAATCATTTAACTTTGTTACGCAATTATTTAGAACATTCTTTCTCAAATTATATATTTTAAAGCTGATTATCAATCTAAACATTTTGTTAGACATTTCTTAGAAATTAAGTGTCTTTAAATAATTAGACTTGTTGAAAATTCATTAATATCAGTATATTAAAAATATTTTTTTAACTTTATACAAAAATGTTAAGAAAACTTTTTCTCGCAAAATATATTTTAAAAAGCTGACTATCAATTTGAACATTTCTTAGATGTTTCGTAGAAATTAAGCATCCTCAGATAATTAGGCTTGTTGAAAATTCTTTAATATCTTCCTTTTAAAAGTTTTCAGAAAAGGTTGGAATTTAATTTAAAAAAAACTATCCATATAACATTGCTATAATTAGTATATAAAAATGAATCAAATTCACCCAAACAATATAGTAAATAAAGAATATTTTAATAATTTGAATATGATAAGCGTGGACGCATAATCAATTATTTTCTTCTGAAATTATGTGTATTATTTCATTATATAATACATTACTAATAACAAAATTGGTTATTATGGTAAATAGCAAATTTAAAATATATTATGTTTATTAAAAAGAACTTATATGCTTTATGAAGTTTTGGAAGTTCCTTTTTATTCATAAATTAGTTTTATAATCATTCAAATACAGCTTTTGAGCTTTTTGCTTTCGCATCCTATTTTGCATCATATTTCAAGTAATAGTGTAATTTTATGATCAATTTTCATTGCCTTTATACTGTTTATGAATTTTGAATATTTATACTTTTTTAAAGAAAGCACGATGTTTAAATATGCTTAGAGTTTATTTATTCCTTAATTTAAAAAACTAATTATCTCTTAATCCACTCTTATTCCATTTGCTATTAAATGTGCATTCAATATACTATTTACATAAGCGCTGAGCATATTTAACCCATAATTTATTAAATAGTTGGCTATTAATTTCATTTGACTGGTGTCCCACTGATAATAATTATGAATAAATATTAATTCTTATATTAAGAATACCTACATAAAAAATTGAAAAGACATTTTATGGATGAATAAAATAGAATATTTTATTCACACAAAATAAAAAAATAGTATAATTTCTTAATTATATTTCCAATTAACATGTTGGAAAATTATGTGACGAAATTTCTGAGTTTTCAATTGAACCTTTAAAAAATCATTGCGCATATATTTGGTTTGGTTATTTAGTGATTGATTCAATCTTAAAGTCATTCCACAAAATTAATGTTTATTTTTAAAAATTCGTATTGATTTCTTTAACAATTTTTTCCTATATAACTTAGAGTAAAGTAGCAAATTGATAAGCAAATTGATTGATAGCAAATTTAGAAAATTGATAAGTTTATTAATCCTTCACAAAACTTGTTTCAGGTAGGATTTTTTAAATAAATTTTACGGCAGAAAATACATTAAAAAGTGTTGCTGTTTCTTAAGTAATATTTTTTTTCATACGTAACTTAGTTCACTATCCTTTGACTTTAGGTTTTAAAGATATAAATAAAGTCGTATTTGTATATATATAAATATTAAATACTATTTATAAAATAATTAAATCTTAAATAATATTTATAAAATAATCCTTAAAAAAGAAGTCACAGATAGGTATTTTTATGAGTTCTAAGCAGAAAATATATAAAACATATTTGGACTTCTTTAATTAATAATTTTTTACACATAACGCAGAGTAAATTTACTTTAATTCATGATTAAATTTAATAAAATAAATTAAAATTTAATAGTTATTAAATCATATCTTTCAGATAGGTTTTTTTGGTTTAAATTTCAAGTGTTAAATACATCCAAAATTAATCTGCACGGAAACGTTTGAGGTATGTATAAAAATGATATACAGAATTTCAAAAATTATACTAATTTCTTTTAGATTACAGAATTATATTTATTTATTATATTTTATTTGCCTAAAATATTCAAAATATTTATAAACCCTCTCTCATCAGAAAAAATTTAATTTTTCATCAGACCTCTTGAATTTAAATTTTCTTGACGCACTCCATAATCAAATAACCCCTTACAAAACTTGTGGCAGATGGTATCTTTGTTATATTTTTTTCGGCAGTAAATTCATTTTCATAGACACATTTGAAGTTCGTATAATAATGCTATACAGAAACTCATATCTAATATTGATCTATTTTAGATTAACGAATTTCACTGATTGATTCTATTTTGCATGCCTAAAATAAATCATCATATTTATATGTCTTCACTCTTCGGGAGATTTTGATATTTCCATTCGAGTGCTTAAATTTAAATTTTCTTGACACATCCAACATAATTTTTAATGTAACCTTAGCAATGACTGCAAAATTTTCGCTACAAAGCATCGGTAACATCTGTTTTGTGCCGAAATAGCATACAGTTTCATGATTAATCGATTCAAAAACTAATTAAAAAATGAAAAATCACTGTATAAGTTTCTGTTTTGGTGGCCTTTTTTGAAGCTTATTAGCGCGAGAAATATGCCAGGAAAAACTAGAAATGAAGCAATTAATCACGAAGGAAAATGGTTAATGAAATGCTGGAACTTATATTTCAATGCCATTGGGATGCAGGCTTAAAGTTCTATTTTTTTCTAAGAGCTTCTTTGATGAGATTGAAGTTTTAATTAAAACATTTTGCGTAGGGTGTAATTATGTATCAGGTTAATTGCTTGCATTATAGTATTTACGATGAAAGTTGTTATTTTTTTAAAATTTTAATACGGCTTTCAATTGATAGATTCTCCTCATTAACTTTTTTGCTTAATTTAATTTTTTTCAAAATTCAGTAAATAGAATATTTAATCCAATGTATTTATTCATAGATGAATTATGTATATTTATTTAGTTCCATAAGAATTTTTATTGTTTTATTTTATTTTCTTAAAATTAATCATCAATCAGAATTATTTATTTTATTTGTAAAATGAGCACCAATTAATTTCATTAATGCTTAAATAGAATTAAATAATATTTTTAAGTTTAAGAAGCATGTGATTTGAAAAACTCTATTATTTATATGTCACTTTAACAATGATTGTAACAGAAATACAAATTAAAATGTGCATCTATGCATTTGAATAAAAACAATCATTGAACACAAAATAATCATAAATGCATTAAAGTGAATTTAAAAAAAATTTAAAAAGTAGAATATATATCTATCATTAAATTATTGCAATCTTGGGATTTTAATACTTTTATTACTAACATCAAATACAATTTTTAGAAATCCTTCAATAAAAATGACACAAAATTATTTCTGATTTCTTTTATACAGCAATATTAGAATTAATTTAAATGCAAATACCATGATGAAGTGAAAATTCAGAACAGTCACTTCCTCAGCTATATTTATTAATCACGTTTCTAAATAATTTACAGTTTTATCTCATAATAATGAGATAATAATAATCATATTCGTAATAAAGATAAATCATAACAATAAAGATATTAATCAACCTAATTTTTTCTTACAACACAAATTATCTCTCTCTCTGTATACATATATATATATATAGATATATATCCTGAAGCGAGGATTCAAAATGAGGGAGTTTTTCTGTCAGGAAACGGGTAGTGTCCTATAGTATTAAATCCTCATGACCCAAAAATTAAGGCTAAACAGATACATAAATTTAACAGCAAAGACTTATATATATATATACTGAAGTGACAAAAGTCATGGTATAGCAATATGCAAATATACAGATGGCAGTAGTATCGCAGCGAAAAAGTATAAATGCGCAGTTCATTTTCCAGAGCTTTCATTTGTGTTCAAGTTATTCATGTGAACAGGCTTTTCGTGATTTATGGCGGCACGACGAGAATTAACAGACTTTGAACGTGGAATGTTAGCTGGAGCTAGATGCATGGGTCATTCCATTGCGGATATCGATAGTGAATTCAACATTCCGAGATCCACAGTATCAAGAGTGTGCCGAGAGTATGAAATTTCAGGCATCACATCCCGTCATAGACAGCGCAGTCGGCGACCACCTGCACTTAACGACCGAGACCGCTGACGTCCGTTTAGAATGATCAATGTTAATAGACACGCAACACTTCGTCAAATAACTGCAGGAATCAACGTGGGACGTACGAGGGACGTGTCCGATAGGACTGTGCGGCGAAATTTGTCTTCCTTGGGCTATGACAGCAGAAGACCGACTCGAGTGTCTTTACTGACAGCACGACATCGCCTGCAGCGACTCTCCTGGGCTCGTGAGCATATCGACTGGTCCATAGACCAGTGGAAAACCGTGGCGTGGTCAGATGAGTCATGATTTCAGTTGTTACGAGCTGATGGTAGAGTTCGAGTGTGGCGCAGACCTCACGAAGCCATGGACCCAAACTGTGAGCAAGGCACTGTGCAAGCTGGTGGTGGCTGCATAATGGTGTGGGCTGTTTTTACATGGCATGGACTCGGTCCTCTGGTGCAACTGAACCGATCATTGACTGGAAATGGTTATGTTCAGCTGCTTGCAGATCACTTGCAGCCATTCATGGACTTCACGTACCCACACAACGATGGGATTTTTATGGATGACAATGCGCCATGTCACCGGATCAGAACTGTTCGCGATTGGTTTGAAGAACATTCCAGACAATTCCAGCGCATGATCTGGCCATCCAGATCACCCGATATGAATCCCATCGAGCATTTATGAGACATCATCGAAAGGTCCGTTCGTGCCCAAACTCCACCATTTCATAATTATGGACGTCTATACAGACAGCATGGCTCAATATTCCTGAAGATGACTTCCAACGACTTGTGGACTCCATGACACGTCGAGTTGTTGCACTTCGCTGGGCAAAAGGAGGACCGACACGATATTAACAGTCATCTCATGACTTTTGTCACTTCAGTGTGTATATATATATATATATATATGCACAAACTAAAACATAGTTTATAGTCGTTATAGTTGTCGTTAACATAGTTTATAGTTCACTTTTCCAAAGAACGATGACGTAAAATTGTTTCCAATGACTGTTGTTTTCTAACATAGAAGAAATCAAATTTTATTTCTCGAGTCCACCTAATAAACACAAATTATGTGTTTATTTATCCTATACAAAAGGAAACATTCTCACAATATATTTTAAAACATTATTTATTTCTAAGCCAATCCATATATTTCCTTATAATCCTATAACTATTCAATACATATCCAATAGCAATTTAGTAAAAATATGTTCTAAAATATGTCAATATTTTGAAAATGTTTTATTTCTTTATTTAAACATTTGTTTCCAAAAAGTCTATAAAGAATTGACATTTCTTTCAATTATTCATTTTCTTCAATATATCTATTATCATTTTTTTTTCATTTCCAACACTTTTTGAATAATTTATAAACTTCTAAACAAACAAACAGTCAATATTTTTTTGGCGGACGGACTATTAATCTTAAAATCAATGAAGAAGTCCGCTGTCTAGTCAGCCCCAAGTGTTTTGTAATTACAAGTAAAAATGGCTTACAGGATTTAAAGGCGTATTTCTGCAATTATTTATCCTAATTACTTTAGTTGCTTAATTGAACTCTCTCATTCGGCTCGATTCAGTCAGCGAACAAAGAACATTTTTTTTCAAAAGATAGTACTTCTTTCAAGAAAACTCTAATTTGACTTTCTTAGTTCTCAGTCACTGACTTCTGGACTTTTTCTATGGTAGCTTAATAAATCTAATCCCCTTGTCTATGGTACCTTAACAATTCTAAAATTAAACAGCCTTGATGTATTTGGAATCAATTGAAATTCATGATAGTCATGCTCCCACTTTAAACAAAAGAACCCAATGAATATTTATCTAATTTGAATAAAGAAGTTGTTCATTTAGACTGTATGTTTGATAACTGCTTTTTTTTAAAAAATTTAGAAGTTCAACAGATTTGTGAAATACATTTAAATATTTATGTATTTCGAAGTAAAATAATAATATGCAAGAAAGGAGGTTGGGCATAATCATATTTGAAATAAAGTGTTTTCAGTCTTTCTCTGTCTCAGCTGCTTTAAATTTCTTGAAAACTAATGATAATGATGTCGTGTCCCCTTTATTAATAGAAAGAGCTGCACAGTAGCCTCAAAAGGTAAAGACTCCTGAGCATTATAAAACAGAAGTCTGACATCCAGCTCATATGAAGGAGACACATATTCGCTTGAGCAATCCCTTTTTACAGGGGTGGAAGCTCTTTCACATACTTCTCAAATAGAGAACAAGATGAAGAGCAACCATGCTGGAAACAGAACTAGAGCCCGGAACATCGAGATAGCTTCCTCTAGTCCAAAATGCCTTCTTCTAGGAAATTAAACTTCAGGAGAAAAAAATCAATATTTATTTTAAATTTTAATGACATAAAAACCATTCATTGGGAAATATTAAATCTAAGCCAAATAATAGGACTTGTAGCACTCCAAAGAACTTGAATAAGCAAAAAAAAAAAAAAAAATAGGTATCGAAATTCCAAGTATTTATTAGCTCACTTCCCAAAGTTCATCATCTTTTTTCCTTTCATATCCTTAGTTAGATATGTTTTATATATTATATGAAACCAAAGAATTAAGTTCTTTTTTCATTAAACCTTTAATTAGTTTCTAAAACCAATAAAAACAATGTCTAAAAATACATATATTAAGCGGGAAAGCTTATACTATTGTAGTTAATCGTAATGAAGTTTATGTTAATTCAAAAAGTAATTACTTCGCTTTTTAATATGTTGTTCTAATTTTGCTTTTATGTTGAAATTATATATATATATATATATATAATTTCAAGGGAAAGATATTCAATTCCTCTAAGGGAAAAATATTCAATTTTAATGTTTTTATAATGCCTTTTTAGATTTACTATATTATACTATTACCAACTTATAATGTTGTTGTGTTCCTGTGCGTTTTGTTCAATCGTTAGAAAGACCGCTTTAAAATCAGAACTATTGTGAGCTGGTGACATTTTGACAATTTGGTAACAAAAGATATTACTGGAGGCTTCCTGAATTTTAGAAATTCATCCAATAGGAATCGAAATACACCTCATTGGTCTTGAATCTTCTTTTTTCGATTCCCAGGAACTACAGAAGGCCTGAAATCACGAGCTGCAATCAATCGTAGTCAGTGGTAGTCTTGAAACGTTTCATAACCGTATAAAGCGTCTATGGCGAATAGTCACATCAGTTCCAACAAAGAACTCCAACGATTGTTGAAATTATCAGTGTGCAAATTCCTTGTGTTTATTTATCGAACTGCGAGTGGAGTAGCCAGGCGTGTAGTCATAAGCTAAAGTAGTGTAGTTTGCGAGTGTAGTTCTTTAGCTGTATCCAACTCAACTACACTAAAGTGTGTAGTTGGAGTTCGATACAGCTAAAGAAAGGATACAATGAAGAATTGTAGATATTTGGAGAGATCTTAGAGTGAAGTAACGTAGATTTCCTCCTTTTACTGAATTTTGATTGCTGTCTGTACTACCGATTACTACTTGTGAGCTATTGTAGTAGTCTGTTGCTGTGTGTTTTCGGTATTCGTCTTAGCTGTATATTTGATACTGCACAACAATGAAAATTGTCGTCTGTCAATAAAGGGCTGTTTATTTCATCGAGCAGCAAATCGGTAAGAACCCAGGTGTAAATGATTATATTTTGTAATAACATAACAAAGAATTAACAAAGGACTTAAAACAACACTGCAATTTAATATGTTTCACTTTTTTATTTTTTAATGCAGTATAAATATGAAAGGCAATGAAATGCATTTACATAGCACGAATTGTTTTCCAAAATGTAGGTAAGATAAATGTATTTAAATCTTGCTATTTATGTTTTAAAGTGTAATCTATCTATCCATTTTCATTTAATTATGTTATTTACTGTCTGTATTATAATGTTGATCTGATTTTTGATTTTTCCAAATTGATTGTTTGCAAAGTTAATCTATTGGATTAAATTAAATTCCTTATCTCCACACTATCGATGTAAATTTGAGTATTGAACAAATATCGTTTAGAACTTAATTATAATTTTCTCTTAAAATATTTAGATCAATTCTTTCAGGATATTTTATGGTATAATACATCTTGTAATCAGAATAAATACTGCCATGGCAATCAGTCCAATTACAGACAGAATTTAATATATTATATTAATCTTTTTTGTAAAAGCTTTGAAAAGTTAATTAAATATCTCTATTCAAAGAAAAACTTTCAATTTTCTGCTTTAAATATAATTTCCATGTAATATTTTTTACAAAAAAAAAAACGGTTTGAAACGAATCATATTAATTATTTAGTGAGTTAAAGGAAATTCCCTTCTTTTTAAAAGGTTATTTTAGATAGTTAATATTATTCGTAAATTCAAAATTATTCCTTAAAGAAATAATTGTGCATGCATATGTATTCATTGTGCATGTTAGGAAATTTTTACAGAAAAAAGTAAACAATGTAAATGCTTTTAAATGATAGGAACTGAATGAAACGATTATTTTTTAAATACTTTTAATGAAATTTTTAAACTTATACACTAATACGTTTGTGCATATCGACATCCATCGTGCAACAGTGTTAAAGACATATTATGAATGAGCTCGCTGAAATCTATAATTTACTTATCGCAGTTAAACTTTTGATTCAAATAGACCAAATTCAAAACATTTGTTGTCTATTAAGGTTCTTGTAAGAGCTTAGTATGTAATTCTGAAGACAAGTTTGCTGTATAATTGATTGCTTTAGGTCAATTATGCTTTTTTACACTATGTATCTCAGGGTTTTTCCACGTTAATCAATGATAATTATTTGATCAAAAAGCTTTCACATTACTTATTGAACATATTGTATAATTTTTAATACAATCGGGTTATTCTGAATAAAGCCGTTTAAAAACGATTCCAAATTATAAGAATTGCTATTTGCATAGGAACGTTTCTGAAATCTAAAAATAAATAATCGATTATTTAATACTAGGCTTTAATTGTATTTCCCATGTAGCATTCATTATAAATAAACTATTTGAAATGATTCTTAGTATTTAGTCAGTTGGTTAAAGAGCCCTTACCCTTTTTAGACCCTATCCCTTTTTTACCCTTCTTTTAGAAAGGCTATAATAGATAGTCTTAACTTATATTACTCGTAATTTCAAAACTATTTCTTAAAGATATCAATGGAAGGTGCATGTTTATTAGATTCCATGGAAAATGTTTACAATGTAAATACTCTAGAACGATTAGAACTATAAGAAATGGTATCAAACACTATTAATGAAGTTTTGAAAATTTGTATTGCCATAAGTTTGTATATATTAACCTTTCCTGTAACATCATATTTGAATACGCGTTATGAGTGAGCTTGCCGAAAACTATAATTTTATTACCGTAGTTAAATTTTGTCAAAAAATTTGAACCAAATTCATAACATTCTTTATTTATTAAGTCTCTTTGAAAAGCTTAGTATTTACATTCTCAACACAACTTTGTTATACAATTTATTATCTTAGTTTTCTGAAACTTCTTTACACTATGAATTCCACTTTGTGTCCGTTTTATTGAATGATAATAATTTTTAGGTCAAAAAGCATTTCACATTACTTATTGGACGTGTAATTTTATTTTTGAATAGATTCAGGATATCGTAAATAATGTCATTGAATAACGATTCCAAAATATAAGGATTAATATTTTCATATGAATAATTTGGATATCTAAAAATAAATAATAAATTATTTAAATGATAAGTTATTTAATATCCCGCTTTCAAGGCACTTTTTATGTTGCATTCTTCACAAATAGATTGTTTATAATGGTTTTTATTGATTATTTAAAGACTTAAAGGAAACCCATTTTTAAAATGGTTGATTCAGATAATCTTATTATTACTTAATCTTAATATTACTCGTGAATTAACTAGCTATTTTTAACCATCATAGCAAAATTTCTACATATTTGAAGACTGCTAGATAGTTAAAGAATTCTTATACGATGATTAAAGATATGGTCTTCAGAAATTTTCTTACTTATGCATGTGCTCCATCATACATCCCTTCAATTTTCCTCTAAATTTCAAAGGGATAATGAAGACAGTGAAAAAGGAAAAATAGTCATTAAAATAAAACATAACATATGATTACTCTAAGCAAGTAAAGTTGTTTCAGTCTTCCTTTCATTTAGAATAACTAATTTTTTTTAATGTTAAAATGTAAACATTTGCTTCTAGGAAAGAATGGAAGTTTTATTTAAAAAGTATTTTGAATTATCACCCTGCTCTCCTAAACAACTCTATATGTTGATAAAAAATAATTTCTAGAAGTTGCAATAGCCGTATGTAATTTAATATATGGTCTTTCGAAATTTTCTTACTTATGCATGCACTCCATAATACATTCCTTCAATTTTTCTCTAAATTTCAAAGGGATATTGAAGACAGTGAAAAATAAAAATGGTCATGCAAATAAAACATAACATATGATTACTCTAAGCAAGAAAAATTGTTTCAACCTTCCTTTCATTTAGAATAACTAGTTTTTTTTTTTTTTTTGTTAAAATGTAAATATTAGTTTCTAGGAAAGAATGGAAGTTTTATTCAAAAAGTATTTTGAATTATCAATTTGTTTTCCTAAACAAGTCTTTAAGTTGATAAAAAATGATTTCTAGAAGTTGCAATAGCCGTAGGTAATTTAAAGTTGTCAAATAAATACATATAGGATGGAAAACTTATTTAAGAAAGTTTTGCTTTATTTCTGAATAGGATTTTTTGTACAAACTCAGCCATAGATATTCTTGATTTATTAGAACATAATTATTGGAAATACTAACTACTTGGTGCTTATTTTTAGCATTGCATCAAAATATAGGTTAATAGTCTAGTTAAATGCTTGACGCTCCGTAACATCACGGGGCTATTATGTCACTTGGATGATATTTTTCAATGCTTTGTTAATATCATTTCAAAACTATTAACAAGTGAGTATCAAGGATTGGATATATATATATATATATATATATATATATAACCCTTTTTTTAAAGAAATTTTATCATTTATTTTACTGACGAATTTCTTTCTAGTTTATCCTACTTCATCGAACACAAAAGGCAATAACATCAGAAAAAAATATTTCAACAGACAAAAAAAAAATTTCTTGAAAATATCATGCCAATATTTCTTTCCTTTACGACTTCTATTTTTCTATAACCCTATCTTTTGTGAACTCAAAAACCATGAAATAAAACTTGAAGCCAAAAGGTATTTAATGAACTTGGATCGTTAAAGTTTTTGATATCTTCTGCCAGATAATTCTTCCTCAATTTTTTTCCTTTATACTTTCGAGTAGACTAAGCAGAGGAATAAAGAAGAAAAATAGCAGATTGCTATCGCAAGAACTAGCCTAAAGGCATAAAACGCTTTGTATTAACTGCCACCACCAGACATAGAGTTTTTCTTTGCTATTTTTCTGCTTTAGAAATCGTAGTTAAGGTATAAAGAAGTGCAAGGAAAATTTCAAAGGCTACCAAGATCCTGATTTTTTAAATAATAAAGAAAAAACTGTCGTTTTCATTAGTCTCTATTGAAGATACATCAATAAAATATCTTTCTAATTCTTTTTCTAACTAAATAATGTTTCTCTTAAATCAAAATTTAAGAATATTTACAATTGGATGTAGAAGAATTTCAATCTGTTTTACTATTGCAAATTAAATGTAGCTAGTAATTAAAGCTCTACTTACAACTGAATTGCTTTTTAATCAAAAACAACGGATTATTTTTCATTTTTTGTATGCATGTTTGTATGACTTTCGATTTATTGCGACAACACAGAATCATTATTAATCATTTAATTACAGATGTAGTCAAAATGTGATATTTGTATAGTAAATGACAAACAGAAAAATAAACGTTGTTTATATTCCTGATATGGAAATGCAGATAATATCGAATAATTAAATACATTTTAAAATTCATAATAAAGGTTAACATTTTTTTTATCAACATTTAGTCTATATTTCGATATCATAGAAAAACATAATTTCTGATCCCTAAATACCATAGATGCAAAGCAATGACAATACCGATATTTTAAGACTTTATTCGAATACACAAGAATTAAATTTTCAATTTCTAATTATTTGATTTTCATCATTTTTTCATCGCAACATTCTTCATTCATTCATTTAAACTTAAATGATTTTGCAATTTTTTTTTGCTCCACTACTTTTATTGAGTTTATAAGTAAAATTAATTATTATAACTCCTCTTTCTGACCATTTCAATGATGCAATATTATTTGCAAAGTGGAATTATCAGCATTGAAATTTTCAGATCCCTTAAAATTTAGATTTTTATGTAAAAAGTATTTCTCAAATGAACCGTTAATCGCATCATTTTTATATAAATGAGTCAACTAATAAAAAGTGCAGGTGGATAAAGATTTTATTAAATGAAAATAGACTATATTTTATCTAAATTAACATTAAAATTATATTTGTTTATTTAAGAACATATAAATATTTCACTATCAATAAAAATACCTATTTTCTGGGCACAAAACGGAAATATTTCTCTTAGTTTTTATACTTCTATTGGTAAAATACTATCTATTATAAAACATACAATCTATGGCTTTGCAAAAAATGTATATACATTATTTGGTGCAATATTTATCGTCAATCTCTATATAGTGTTTTTATTTTCAAAAAATAAATAGCTCAACAACATTTTATTTTCTCATATATATGCAAACATGTTTTCTTAGTTTTTCAGACCTTTAGTCTAAGCATACGAAAATTTATGAAAACAACCGAGGAATTTCCAAACTGTGCATATCTCCGGCAATTGTTTATTTTCTTTTCTCTCATAGTAAAAAGTAAAGTTTTCAGTACAGCAGCTGTCTGAAGAGAGCATAAAATATCATTCGCTTTGAACGTGTATAACTTACAGTTCAAATTTCCCAAAATAATTTCCGAAACAGTTCCTTTTGTTTTCTCTGTTTCTCTCGACAAATAAAACTGCTCAGATAACTAGAATATTACAAATTTTTTTTAATTGATATGAGATAATATAATAGTTCCCATAATGTTTCTACCTAATTTTTGTAGGGGATGATATGTTAAAAACTTTCTTACGTATTTAATTGCAGATTGATATTAGTGAAGCTTTAAAACTAATATTTATGTTGAGCCTCAATCAATTTGTAAAGAAGTAACTCAAAAAATTTGCCAAAATATTTTTAGAAAGTGTTAAATTAAAACTATACTCTGAGGTCTGAATATAATTGTTGCAATATAATTATTCTAAAAGTTTCTACTGTATAATTTTAAACAAACGTTACAAATAATATATTTTTTAAAGTATCT
Organism: Argiope trifasciata; assembly: GCA_026543055.1. NCBI lineage: Eukaryota > Metazoa > Arthropoda > Arachnida > Araneae > Araneidae > Argiope > Argiope trifasciata. The sequence continues at coordinate 1,175,893 of JAPMOQ010036084.1, forward strand.
GACTTTACAATTTCCCATAAAATAGAAAAAAAAAACATCTATGATCTCTGTCTTAATAAGAACTATTTTCTAAAACAAATTAATATCCTATTATATATATATCCAGATTCCCAAGACGAATCAGTGATAAGATATTTTATTCTCAATCTTAACATTTATTTGCCCTATATCCCTATAATTGCTTATATTTTATCGGATTTTTGTTTCTGAAAGTTGGAACATTTGAAGTGGAGACTTCTCAATGGGCCTCGGAGGTGAGTTACAAAATATAAAATTACCAGTCTTCTTTTTGTGACTGGGTGTAATTTTAGTATTAACAATCAGCTAAATAATAAATATGCAAAATAACATTTTGAAAAAAATATTAGAAGTATTTTAACTAACTTAATAAATGTTGACCAACGCACTAAAATGATGGGAACCTATTTAATGCTTATGGATAATTAAACGCAATTTTCAGAGAATTGATAATCTGCAGCATAATGAAGAAACCATTTAATAAATTGACAAATAATTCTCCAAATCCTTTCTTTAAATTCGGTTAAATCCTTTATAAATTTGCTACAGTATCAAATCTCCATCCACAGATTTCTTATCGTCGAAACTGCCAATTGATACTTCCTCCCTCCGGGCTTAAAAAATGAAAAAGATGCAAAGATAAAGCTCTTTTGTTTCCTTTTATATTTTCTCTCTTAAAATCTCGGAGCAATTTATATTCATTTTTATCGTCCAATAATTTCTTTTCTTTAGCATTCTTCTCTGTTTAAACATTCCTTTACATCATTTTCCTCTCATTTAATATTAACAATTCAAAGCACATTTTATATATTTGGACTCAATGAAAGATTTCAAATCTTTAGAAATTTTGTTTATTTATATGTATTGTCAATTTCAGATGCACATCAATAAAGGGGATGCATTTGATTTTAATATTCTTTATGTTTCTAAGTTTTATACTTTACCTGACATGACATGATGTAATATATCAGAGTGTGTATATTTTTAATGTATGATTGTAAAAATTAGAAATATATAAACAAATTTAAAAAATGTTTGACAAGGAATCTCAAAATATATTGTTGTTATTGATATGTTCTGTGAGTAAATATTTTTTTCGTTGTTATTAGCATATGATCTCATGTAAACTTTCGTGAGTTTTGAAAGGTATGTAAAATATTAAATATGAGAATAATAAAACGATGTAAATCTTTAGAAATGGAAATTCTTTTGTGCAGATTCAAATTTAAAATAGATATGAAATTTGAATCTGATGAAACATCTCATCATATTTAGTTCTGCTTTTATTAAAATATTTAATATTTATGACTTTTAGTTTACGCGAGCATCAAAATTTTTGCTTTACTGTTTTGATCAAAATGAGGTTTAAAACGCAATGTATACCAGTTATATACTTCCCTGTTTTCAATTAATATATATGTAATGGCAGTAGTTCAAATGCAGTCACATGACAAATGTAAATAGGGATATCTGTTTAAACCAATTTGTCCCCTTTGTAACAATGTGACTGTTTTTGCATTTAAAAATTTATTTGCAACGGAAGGGAAATTTTTTTTCTCATAATGGTTAAATATTTATGAGTAGGAAAAAATATATTATTGAACATTTTATTGTTTTAAAACACAGTGAAAGAATTAATGCAAAATATATTATGAAATTTCAATATATTCTTTTCACAATTAGACTTCGAAACTTATCCAAGTGAAGCATAGGCTTATCAGTTTATAAACTCTATAGAAAGTTACTTAGCCATTTAAATCTATATTTGCTATATAAAAGGGATAGTGTGCTTCTTTTTAGTATTAATGGGAATATATGCTTTTTGCAGATGTAAAATCATTATACGATGTTAAAGAAAATTTATTTGGGACAGTGGTATATCGAATAATTCATAAATAATGTAATCTGAATTTTAAAATTAAATATTAAAATTCTTGCATATTTATTTTTAATTATTAAACATTAAATTCTTTATTTAACCTCTTATTTACCGAATTATTTTGCCATTAATTTCTCAAGTTTGTTTTTGAACCATTCGTTAAATTTTGGTACAAAATAAACTAAGAAAACAGGAAAAAAAACTTTTTTAATTAATTAAAACATTTTATTTAATTAAATTAAAAATTAGCATTTTTAGAGGATATCTACCATTTTCTATTGCAAAAACAACCTTCGTGTTCTTTCAAATACTGTTAGAAAAATCAGTCTGAATGTGAAGATATCAGCCGGGTTTAAACGGTTCGTTAAAGTACGTCGGTAATTAAACGATTAATATTTTAATTGCTTTGTGTAATTTTTCACATAAATTTGTTCAAATATTGTATCTAATGATTTATAAAAAAATCAGTGCACCGTCAGCAATTGATGATCAAAAGAAATTGCCTTGCAACTATGATGTAGTGTATACGATGGTGATGTAATTTATTTCTCACTATTTAAAACATTTTTTATTGAATTTTGGCTCGAATTGTTTTTAATAAAAATATATATTCTTGTGATAAACATTATAATTTCTACGTTTTTTAAAAATGTTTCAAATTCATTACTTCATCGTTTCTCTGATTTATTATCTAAATGATCAAAAACTCTTTTGTTTTCTGATATTTTGTTCTTTTGGCTCTTTTGCCTGATTATGTAACGGTAGTATTACTCCTTCAATGATTTCAGAAGGAAAGGCGGATATTTAGAACTGCAAAATCATTTATATATTATTCAAAATCAAACAGGATCATTTGCTGCAAATTTTCGGTTTCAGTTACTGTTTTTATCGCCTGTAATGTCTCAAATTATATCATTTTCCCGAATTACAATAATACATATTTTTCATAAATTTATTTCATAGTTTTTATGATATAAATCGACTTTGCCAACGTTTTATAAATTTATAACGCTCATTACAATTTTCATCTGGCAAATTTCAAATTGTACATTATCTAATAGTGCATTCAGAACTTTAAAAATAATAAATAGTAAAATTCCAGTTTTTAATATAGCATAGCAAGAAGTAACTTTATTATAACAAATTAGCATGCAATAATATATAGATTATCGATCTAAATGACAAATAATTTTTCTGATATTTTAATAATAGTAATTACAATGTATAGATTATTTTTAATTTGAAATCTCAGTGAATGTTTATATCTATGATTAAAGCATGCTTTAAATTTAATAGCAGTCATTAGATAGCTGTTTTAAAAGTGATTAAGCGTTACATGAAGGATTTTATTATTTCTTTTTAAAACATTTGCTTCGTCATTTTATGCGATTTTACCACCAAAAAAAAATTTAAAGTTTTCTTCACAATTTTTTTTTTACTTTATTTACCCGAAAAATTATTGGAGAAGAACTAGTTTCCTGCTTTTCAGAACTATAATTTAAAAAATGTGGCTTTCTTCAAATTATTATTGTTATTTACCTAATAAATTACCTAAATTTTACAAATGATGAAATTAAAATTTTTAGCCCTAACATGTAGGCATTAATTTATAATTTTATATATGATTCAAATTCATGACGTGAAATGTGAAAACGGACACTCTGACGATATTTTAACATGGGGGAGGCACATTACGTACTTAAAAGCAATATCTCTCATATTACTCAAGAAAATTGTAATTCCGTGCAGAAAACATAACTAGGGTGCAAAAGTGAAATAAATGTAGTTTCCCTTTATGTGTAAGGTAAATAGAGACTGCTACCTGCTTCTAGGGATTTCAATCCATGACATATAAAAAATTGCTTGAAAAGATGAATTAGGAGGTGTCCCCAAATGTAGACACCTTCCTATGCCTCATGAAAGAGAAATAATTAAAAGCATTTTGAACATTCGAATAATCTCATTCGATGAGATTATTAATTATATTTCAAAACATTTTTAAATTTAAGTATAAAAACCGGAAAGAATTCAGTTTATTTTTCATTTATCTATAATAAATAAAACTTATTTTTGAATGTGTTAATTATCATCATGCACCATAATCGAGCAGATTGTCAGGGTTTTTCCAGAATCCCCTAAATGGCTACTGTCTACTGGGAGGTACGAGGAAACCGGAAGACTTCTGAGGAATATTGCCACAACCAATGGAAGAGGGCTATCACCTGATTATGTGGTGAATCTGAAGGTAAGTACATGGGTAAAATCATAATAGCCCTAATTATGTTTTTATAAATAAAATTAGAAATGTCTTAAATATTGCTGAACTCATCAAAGAAGTATGGTAAGTAGAATGTAAAATTTTAAAATACCAGACATAATTTAAAAATATTTTATTATTTTATCGTCGTATAATTCCTGATAAAAGCTATAAAGTCCAAACCTACACAACTGCTCTTTCTCTACATAAATTATCTCTCTCTCTCTCTCTCTCTCTGTGTGTGTGTGTGTGTGTGTGTGTGTGTGTGTTAATAATATAACAACACTTTATGTTTGACCATCCGTTGCTATAAAAGTTGAAAAGATCAAAATAATATTCCACTCTTGTTATTTAGAGCAAATTTTTAATATTCACTAAAACTCAAAGATAAATATTATGTGAAAACCACAAGATCTCGGATAATATAATATATCTATATGTCAACAAAAAATATCACCTTTCAATCGATTAGAGATTAAACGCGTTAGTTCACACTACATATTTGATAATAGTATTTTATTGTTTTTCCTCGGAACAAATATATATATTTAAAACACATCTTCCTGTTTACATATTGACACTTATGTCGATTCAAAAGTATTTCAGGAAAAAAAGTTTTATCCATAATATGTTAAATATTCAAAAACATATAGCTTTCAACAATTTTAAAATAAAAAAGGCATTAATCACATTTTATTATTAACTTTTCACATAAATATCGAATTTTAAATTTACGTATTTATCACATATTTTCATTTCCATTTTTTAGTACTCCATCAACACAAATTATGAGTTCGTTATGCACTGATACATGCTTTGTTAATTGAACCGCCAAATACGTTATGCATAATTATTAGGTCATTATTATTTTACATTGAATTTTTAATTGCTGCTATTAATTCTTTTGATATGATAATATGATAGCTCTTTAATTCACATAATACTTTCAATTAAAGGAAATAAAAGAAGAGTAATTTTGATTTTTTTTCATCAAAATCATTGAGAACTTTTTAAACGATCAATTGTTTAAAACAGCACGGGCATTCATTATAATTACTTAAATAACGAGTTTCGAAAGATAGAGGCAAATTTCTTGAATATGGAAAAGCTCTAGAATACATTTAACTCTTTCTATTATTTTTTATGGTGTATACTTCTCAACAATCATGCCTAAGCGGTAAAGGAATTAACAAGTTTCACAAATATTACTGGATTTATAAAAAAAATATGATTAGTTTCTTTTCACCAGCTAACCAACCAATTACTTATTTGACAGTTATTATTTCAATTTAAATAATAGAAAAGTAAACTGATTTTAAGTTTGATGAAAATAATCGGTGCATGGCTTCTAATATTAACTTAGCTAGCCATAAAATACTGAAAACTTTTTAAATATTTCAAATCACTTGGTAATTGTAAGTGATTTAGCCATGTTAACGATATTATTTACACGAAATTTAAATAATAAGCCACACTGAAAATGCCTGTAATTTCAAAACTGTTTTTTTCCTTTTATTTTTAATGCTTTCTTAATCTTTCAACAAATCGCATAAATAGTTTTTTTTGTTCTCTTATATTCTAGTACAAAAGACTTCTAGTAGATATTTAATTTAGAGAAGATTTCTAATAAAATCCATTGTGCATTCCGTATCTGGACATAGTCATAGTGGTGTTATTTGATTCAATTATCGTCTTCAGATGCTTGATGAAATATTCCGACTTACTCGGACCAAAGTCACCTTATTATGATGGATTTTTTTTAAGTTTCAAGTCAGATCTCCCTAGAATTGACATATACATTGATATGCATTATATTTATACAAGTGATACATACATATTTAGTAATCAACTAACAGATTAATTAAAGCAGGATATTCATCATTTCAAAAAACAGACATTTACACAACAGTTCTTGCGTAGAAACGAGTCTCGATCCTGAAACTTTCGGGTTTCAAAGTCATGATCTTACCATCAAGCTGAAGCTACCATTAGTTTTTGACAAGAAAACAATAAGAAATATTTGGAAAAAATCATTCTACTCTCACCACACATACTGCAATAAGCATAAAAATAAATCATGCATATTAATGATAAGAAAAAGACACAAATAATAAATATGACGCTTCAAGGTTTAAAGCATATTCATTTTATTCAAGCATACTTCCTTTAGTTGAGAATATTTGTCCTCATTCTAATATTGAAATAGGAGTCTTGGATTATTTGAGTGTAATAAATATTGCTGTAAAAAGTTTCAAAATATGTTATTTTTCAGCGTTATTGATTTGTACAATTAGTTTTCTATCGTTCAATAATGCGTAAATATTTCCTAAGCAGTCAATGTAACTGCCATAATCATGTTAATTATCAGTCTGCAAATGTATCCGCGTGATGTAAGAGAAAGTTAGGTTCCTTAGAAAATGCACTGTTCAAAATAAAGTCTTCTTTATTTTATTGTGAAAAGAAACCTTAATTTACTTGTGACGCTCTACTAAGGAAGAGTATACCAAAGTTTTAAAAATCCTTGAAGACATAAAAAATGTTCTACTTCCTCCTTTCTAACCTCAATGAGCCATTCCTTCCTGTGAAATGTCCAATTTCGTGAAATGGGCATTTTTCTCCTTAAAGGATTGACAAAAAGTTTTTGTTATGAAAAAATGGGACGACATTAAGAAATATAATGACTCTATTCCTTAATAAGTAATTAGCAATAAGATAAATTACATTAATATTAAAGGCTGTTATCATTCCATAAAGTAATAATTACTTCTTAATATATAAAAGTTTTAATATTCTAATGATTTTTCTTTTGATATAGTTTTAAATTTAAATTCTGGTGTTTCAAAAAAGAAAGGTAAATGATTTGATTTGCTGTATTAAGTTATATATTATGTTATTAAGTTATAATATATATTTTTTTAACTTCAAATATTTATTATTATCAAATATATAAAAATTGCACATTGTAGTTGAAAATTGTATAATTATTTTCCATGGTAATTTTTTTTCAATTTATAGGATTTTATTTAATTTTTACATCGATATTTTTCCCTCTCGACGTCTAATTACGTATAAAAATCAGTGTCCTTTACACATAAATTATATATTCAAAGCTTTCTTCAAACTAGCTGAATCCACTTTAAACTAAAGTGATCATCTCTTTGTGTTGGAATTTAGCTCTGTTTTCTTTTATTGTATTGATCTTTTATTATATTTATCGATGATATACAAATTTTAGCAATAGTGTGTTGGAGTGTATTTCTTAGTTTCCGTTGCTAGATTTGCTTTTACTTCAGAAAGGTGAATTCGTTGAAATGTAGAATATCAGCAAAAATCGGTTTGGAAATATTTTTTAAGTTGCAATAATTTTTATGCTTGCATATTTAACATTTTATTACAGTTTTGTCTTTTTAAATTTTCCCCAAATCAAAATTTTTTGCTAAAAAATTAAAATCTGCTTCCGTTTCTCTTCGAATTTGTAATTAAAAAAAATCCAATATGTTTTGCAGTTTCTATATATTCTAATAATGCCAAAATAACTTAAATTTGAAGTTATTTATCTACTAATAGTTTTTAAAAAACTATATTTAAAGAATTGATAGGAATATAGTATTTTTTAAATCAAGATTAGATAATATATTTCATAAGTTAACTTCTGAAGATAGGGTAAATTATTTTATGGGTTTATTAATAAAATATTTAGCTTTATACAAAACTCTTTAACCAAAATATGGCCAAAATTTCGAAATTTATAATTTTGAATAGTAAAAATTTTAAAATTATAAAAACTGTACAATTTTAATTTCAGTTCCAGTTTTTGGATCACATGTGAATGTAATGAACAAATTGACTGTAAGAATAGTAGATTACATTGAAATTTCACAAGTTAATTCAATTGCTTTCACATTACTTATTATTGTTAAATCGCAATTACATTGTCAGCGTCATATATAATAATCATATTATTACTAAAAATGCATGCGAATTTATGAAATTAAAAATAATTTTAATTGGATTACCATCAAAATTTAAGAACTTTCCAAACTATTGTTTCAAATAGTTCCTTCAAAATCGCAATAAAACTTCCTTGTATTATTAATTTCCTTATCAATTTACAACATTTATAATCATTTATATTGGTCCGTGTTGAAAAAATAGGCAAGCTAATAAATGTCTTAAGTGGATAAGGCATCTAATATGAAGTATCTAACTAATAATTAAATACTTAGGAATTTAAAAATAAGTAAAGAATTGATAAAATTCTGAATCTTGAAATAAAAATACAAAATTTTTCTCTATTTTTAAAATTTAATTTCATTATAATTCCATGCAAATTTCCTCAGTTACACAGAATTTGGAAATACTTACATTTGATCCCACAAGTAAAAAGTTTCAACAAGCCCACTTCATCTAATATTTTGTCTTACAAATAATATCAGAAATTTCTTTAGAATTTTGATATTCTTAATCATAATAACCTTAAAATTATTTAAATTATTTAGCAGTAAAACCATTAAGTTCTTGAATCAATAACAAAATAAGAGATCATTTTTAAATAACTATTATTTTTGCCGAAGAATTTTTATGCTTTAATAAAAATAAACAGATGCTACTTTGTACTATTATTTTCTGATTGCAGACTTAAACTCCACATTTTTGGCAATGCAGAGTTATGAAGTAAACGTGAACTAATAGGTAAATAATTATCCATAAATCTGAAAGTAATCTTCTGGGGTCATTAGACGCTAAGTATCAGAATCAGTCCATCCGTCAAAGGGACTTACTGAAAGAGATTAAAGAAGTCTTGATTTATGAGTGTCTAACGTTAAGGATCAATGCATCAAACGAGAGGTTGATATGTTTGCAAAAAATTATATCATATGGAAACAAGGAAATGAATAAGAAAAAAATACTGTATAAGGAGTAAAGAATTGATGTCTTCTGATAAATGTATTTTTAAATTTGCATAACCTTGAAAAACTGATGTCGTTTCTTTTTATTCTGTAAAAAATGTATTTTAAGAAACATCGTATGTAATATTTTTAAGGCAAGTGTAGCAGATGTTTAGCATATCTTACGCACTGATACATTTAATCTATTATTCCTTTCCGTCAAAAATCATTTTATCCTCATTAAAAGTATATTGCTTTGTTTCTGAGAATCATAAATCCGTTGCTACATTTTAAATAATTAATAATACTATTGCAACATTTACCTTCTACTTCTAATAAGCATAATTCTAGCAATCATTTTTATTTCTCTTAAATTTAGTATTTTTCTAAAAATATTTTTTTTTTACATTTCTTATATATGTATGATCTGGCATATTTATATGGAGTGTAAAGATTATCATCAGACTATAAATTTAATATGCCAGAACAATGATTTCAACATTATTTTTATTGCTTATTCAGCCTTTCAAACAACAAATATTTCTCTTTAATTTGCATTAAATCAAAACTACTAAATTTTTGTTATAAAAATTAAACGAGATTAGAAGGCTATGTGAGCGAAAATTCAAAATTAATTTAAACTAAAAGGAATTATTGGGTGTACTGTTCAATAAAGTAATTCTTAAAATAAGCATGGATAGCTTAATAATAATTGGGAATAGTAATTTAATTAATTACAAATGGTACTTAGCGTAATAAAGAGTATGTTGTTAGAGAAAATATTCTAAAGAAAGGAATGACATCACTTCTCGTCTGTTTGTAATGATTATGTAATAATTATTTACTTGAGAAGCAAATATATTCAGAAAAAAATTAATTAAAAACTTTTTAAATGTCCCTGCCAAAAGATATAAAGTCTCCGAGAAGGACTCAATTTTAGTTGTGTGATCCTTTTCGAAGAACTAAATTAGTGTTCTGAATTTCTTTTGGCAATTTCTCAGTCGGAATTACACAGAAATGGCCTTTAATGTAATAAAAATATTTCTAAACAGAAATAGAGATATTGAAAATGCTTTTATATAATAAATATTGCATTATTAGGTATTTTAATTTAATTTCTTAACTATAACTTTCAAATATTTGGAATAATTTATTATATAATGAAAAGTTATGTTTTATCTGGAAAGGTGGTAATATTCCGTAGGATGTTAAAGTTTATGTGGTATGACAGTTTAACTATTGATCTTTAATGTACTATCACGTGTTTTCTAATACATATTACTTTATATGTGAAAATTGGTTGTTAATGAGGATTTGCAGACATTTAATAAAAAATATAGAAAAAAATTAGAAAATTAATTATGACAATGTAGAATGCACAATGCTGATGAGGAAATCAGCTGTCTTTTCTTTTTTAATCTGAAAAAAGGACGCTAAAGAGAAGTTGAAAATAACAAATCTTGAATCCAGCATTATTAATTTTGAAACAATTTTTTTTTAATATATTAGAATAAAAGTCTAATAAACTCCATTCATAGTTCCTACCAATAAGTTAAATAGCATAAGAGGAGGCTTTTATATCTTTAATGTGACCGTTAATGAAAATTGGTTTATATCACTAATTAAAATATCAGAAAAAATAGTAAATTTTGTAATATTAGTCAATTTAGCGATATAATTCAAATAAAGCTTTTACTTTTAATAAATTAAATTACTAGATTTTTTTTTATTTCTAATGCGTATTTCTTAGATTAAATGGTTTCTTATTAAAGGTCATACTCACCGATTTCTGTTCATATGACGAATCATTTACTGTGTTCTCTCAATAGTACTGATTTCAGAATGATTTATAATTTATGGGAAATTAAAAACTTTAAAAATCATTATAGTTTATGGGTTACAGCTGATAAATAAGAAAATAATTTTGTTGAGAAACAACCAACAAACAATATTTTATGATAACTGGAATGAACCACAAAGTGTATTCTGAAGTGCAATTTTGTATGAATTCAAATGATTTCCTTGATTTAATAAATGATTGAAACTTAAACTACATATCCCAGTTATTTCATAATTTCCTGGATTAAGATCATTTCCTTAAGTTAATCTGATCAGTTAGGTGATAAATTCATTGCTTGAAAAATCCTCCAAACATTACTATACATTCACAAAAAAATATTCTATTTCTACATATAGCAAAACAATTTTAAATGTAAGAAAATTATTACGATGATGAAATTCTTTCCCTTTTTGCCTCGAAATATCTTCTACTTAAATAAAAGGCACTAAATTTGAGTGCAGTTCAGTTGTTCGCATCTGTATCAAACTAATTATGAATAAAAATCATATTAAATAATAATCAACATAAATTTAAAAGGGGTATAAGCATTTCATGATTCAGCGAAATTAAGCGAAAAAACAAGTATGCATTTTTTATACAGATCTTCAAACCTATTTAAAAATATATATTTTTCAAAGTTTTCACATTTTTACTTTTGCACTCACTTTCAATAACTATCATAAAAATTTATTGCTTTTTTAGAAAATACCTTCGAAATATGACGTTTTAAAAAATGAAGGATTTTAACTGAATTGGATACAATTTAAGTGAAGAATAAAGATAAGAACAGAAATGTATTTGCCGCTTACTTTGCCAAAGCTTCCAAGATAATTCAATAACTTAAAAAAGAAAGTAATTTGCAAAAAATACAAAAAAAATCGCTTATGATTTGAAAATAAAAAACAAAATTATCGATTTCATAGTTATTTTAAGGGCCACTAAACTCTTCACGAGGGCCTTTAAAAATCCAAAACTCTACTAAAATCAGATAATCTCAGTAAAAAAACATCAACGCAGACGAAAAAATCCTTATCTCCAAATATTAATCACATAAAAACTGCTGTACTCGCTTCAAAGCCTTGTCGTCTTGACTGTAACGAAATGGGCAAATTCCACCGAATGACCTCAATTCGTCAAATTGTTTCTTTGCCATAAAAGTTAATCTTTGGTAAAACGCTCTTTGAAGATATTAATATATTTTTTATGTCAATTGTAATTATCTGAAGTGGTCCTCAGGGCCTGAACTGCAGTGTTGCCAGGTACTGATTAGGAAATCGAGGAAATTTCGTTTGTTTAAGAAAATTCCAATTCAATAATCTTGATTGTATGTTTCAGCATCGATTTTCATGTGTTTGTGCTGTTTCTGCCTAGTAGCAGAACGTTTGTTTAAATTTCAAAACTCTTTTCAAGAAATAATTTTTAATGTATTTTTAATTTAATGATTCATTGGTATTCAATGAATCATTAAATACAAGAAATCTGATTGACCCAGATTTAAGTTTGAAGGAAACATCAATTTGTTTTTTATTGATAAATATAACTGACATTTAATCTGATGATGGTAAAATCATTGAAATTTTAAACTATCAAATTCTTTTCTATTTCTTCTCCTTCTGTGCATCAAATAATATTAATAAAATCATTTTCTAAAGAACATTATTTTACAGTAAAATATCTGTTTTTTTTATGAGCATTCGTTTTTAAATGAGTGAATGATTAGGAAGTGATGATGATGGTATTTTTTATTTAAGTATTTTACATAAAAATTTTATGTTTCTAAAATAATTAATTTTGATCAATCAAAAACACATTTTTAATATCCTATTTACAGGAAAAAATCACACCAACCAATTTATTTTTGCATTTCTTGATAGAAAAATTTACATTTTATTTTCACTAAAGACAATAAATTACAGCTTCTTTCAAAATTAATATTTAAAATTAGTCTAAAATATAACAATATTCAATACAAATGTATTACATTATCAAAAATTTGAAAAAAAAAATTCTTTAAACTAATTACTTTTTCATACATTGTCTATAAAAATTGAACTAGATGTGAATTTTTTAAAGCAAACTTAGAACACGTTTTATTTAAAACATGCAATTGTAACATTTACTCCTCTTTCAATTAATTTTAATTTTTCAAAACTTTTGCAGGAAATTACTATAAAATTTTTAATTTTTGTTTTGCATTGCAGAAAATAAATCTACAATTAAAAATGTTGTTATTAATTTTTTATAAAATATTTTATACATATTAAGTACATGATTTTTTATTTGCAGAATACCGAATTTCAAATTGATTTTACTCTTGCAAACTGATACAAAGTTTTGCTTTCAAACCATTACTCTTTAGTCCTTCAAGATAAAATTTACTTAAATAAGTATATACTAATTTCAATTTAAAATATATATATAAGTTTCTGATATAGTCTTAAGAATGACTAAATTGCATTAACTTTAATACAATAATGATTTAATAGCAGTTTGACGATGAATCGTTCTTGTCACTTCAAAACCCTTTCTCGTATTTAAAAAAACATTTAATCTTTTTGAAAACAATGAAATTGCAATGCTATTTAATTTGTCACAAATGTTTTCTAATAGTTTTTAAACATCTTATTAATCTAAAATATTTACAAATTTACTTTTTACATATATTTTTACCTTGTACCTTTTTTTAATTATAATATTTTTTATAAATATTCACTAAACTTTAGAATTTATTTACAGCATCCAAAGTGAATGAAAAATTAACATTGCATTATTAGATAAATATATTCAAGTAAATAATTAAAGTAAACTAGAATTTGTCCTAAATTTACTAAGTAATTTCCATCATAAAAATAAAATCAACAAGCATATACAGTAAAAGATCTAAAATATTAAATAGATCAACTCATAAAATTACTGTATTTCTAACTTCACTTTTCACTTCAGCAACAAAATGTATTTTCAATTACATGTATTACTGAATTAAATTTGAAGATAAAAACAAATTTTTTATTTTATTTCAGAGGAGATTTCGAGTGGAACTAGCTCTGCAAGAGGATAAAGAAAGAGATACAGGTGGTCATACTCTTTGTGATCTCCTGAGCACAGTCAACATGAGGAAGAAAATTATCCTTCTCGTTTTCATTTCGTAAGTATATTTCAGAAGTTAAAATTTAAGGTTTTAAACTGGCATTTTATAATATTAATACTGTCATATTAATTTACCAATTTAAATGAAGTGCAATATTTCATGTAACAACATTATTTATATAGAAATTTAAATGTTTGTTAGCCTTTTAAAATTCTTTTATATTTACATTTTAAAGTTTAAAGATTTAAATAAATATAAAATTTAATTCGGAGATTAAATACTTCAAACTTTTGCACGGAATAATGTACTTGCATCACATATAAATCTCGTTGTTGTGCTAAAACAAAGGTTAAGGTCCAGGTTAAGAAAATTTGATGCAGTAACTCCACATTGCTAATTTTAGCTTTTGAAATTTTCTGGCGTAATTACAAAACTTGACCAAGTCAACGAGCTTTTCAAGTCCTCCAAAACCCCATTTGAAGTTTAATGGGCTTCCTACTCAAAACTGAAAATTTACAGAAGAAGCATCTCTTTCCCAGATTACTCTCGTTCAACATTAGTTCCACGATCGTTAATCAATGCACGCACGAGTTAAACTGTTGGAAATCCCCTGAGGCCGAAATAACTCTTTGAGACAGGAGAAGATTTTGAAAATTTCGCCGTAGGCCTCGAATCATGTGTCCGCTTCTTTTCATTATGCTTTAATTGTCTGAGAAGAGTTTAGATATGCTCTGACGAATCTTGAGATTCATGTTCTAGAAATTCTTCAAATTTTTGGTAAATAAAGAGAGCTTATTTCTTAATATTAAAAGTTCTTCGATATGGAAAGTTGAATTCATAATATAACCTGCTAACTCAATATATTTCAAAACTTATCTACGATTTTTCTTGATATTCTTAATGTCGACAATATTGTTACACTACTATTGCATATTATACATATATACATATATTATACATATGCATATTATACATATTGCATATTATTGCATAGGGTGGTTGTTAAATCCTGAATGTTTCTATATCTTCATAAACAACAATTTTTTTCAACCATCGCTTTATATTTTATTACAATTAATGTAATGAATCAGTTATGTTTGCAAGTAACTAGTCAATGTGATTGATAACTGATTATCATTGATTACAATCAATTATCATATTAATCGTAACACTTCCAAAATTAATTTTCAAGATTTTTTACTTTAATTCAAATTTCCACCTTTTGCTTTGACTTCAGTTCACATTAAATAATTCCTTACATTAATTCCTTTGCTCTAAATATAATTTTATTATATTGTGAAATTGTATTTAGCTCGACATCATTCAAAAATTTTAAAAAAATGAAACGTTTTAAGAGGAGGTTGGACAATTTCATCATTACAAATGTTTTGAATATTATTTTTAATCATTCAAAGAAGTATTGACAAAACTCATTTTGAGAGAATTTGCTATTTGAAAACGGTTTTAAAAATCTATGAGTTTTATTCGCTAAATACTACATGTTTTCTTCATTAAAATGTAATATTACCCCAACATGCGATTTCAAGTATATTATTGACTCATAATTATGTTTTTGTCTACTACTTCTAATTGGCTGTTTACTTTTCTTAAGTAATTGTATCCTCTATGGATTTTATTTATTTTCTTAGTTCAATTTAAAGTTTGAGGTTATATTCTTTTAGAGTTTTTGGAGTTTTATATAGCTTTTTGCACAGTATTGTAAAAAAATTTTATGAAGTTTAATTTATTTTCTATTACACAATATTGCAACAATTTTTATAATACCGTATAATAGTATTCCGCATATATGTGCTATCAGGGATATAATCTATCGAATTGCACTATCAAAAACTTATTTAATTTTTGCTTATAATGTCATGTATAATTGAGTACATTCCGCGTGTCCCAATTATATGGTATTTATTTATTTGATTGACAAAATATCTATACAGGCTTTATATTTATGAGGTTAAATATAAATGTCGGCATAACCAATGATAAATTTCTTCAAAAATGAAAATAAATCACTTCTTGGTAAATAATTTTTTTGACCTCATACATATCGTTTTTGTTTGACTTATGATTATGCGGACCTTCCTTTATTTCTATACATATATGAACGCAATTTCATTTAAGAAATTCAAGTGTAACTTGAATATATCCAAATAATTTTTGTTTTTAAAGTAAATCATTATTTTCACTGAATTAAGCATTTTTATTTATTATAATTTGTATGAGAGTTTAAAGATCAACTGAGTATACGCATTATATCTTGGATTTTTATAAACTTATGCTTTGAATGAATCCCTTTTTTAAATTTAATTAGAAAATTAATGAGAATTTTTTTTTATTTTGAGCCATCTAAAAGACCATTTAAATAATTTATTAGAATTAGTCTTGATAATATTCATTTTAATTTCTAATTTGCTTTCAGGACATATTTTATAATTTATTAAAATCATAATTGAATCCATTGTCCAGATACTCCATTTCATGAACAGAATTTAATATTTCCCACAAAAATAATATTATGCATGTAGTTTAGAACTAATAATAAAAAAAAAAATTGAATAAAACAGGATTAAACAGCGTTTAGCTTGAAGATATAAAATATTTTCTTACTTCATCTTACTTCCACACAAAATTTAATTGCTTTTCTCAAAATTGCGGATTCCTTTTTTTCACACAAAGTAAATAAAACTACCTCTTTTTGCAAAAGGAATCCATTACACAAACATGGATAATGCAATTTCAATGCAACATCATACAGGTATAAATTTGTATAGCCAATACTTTTATAGCTTTCTCTATTCAGTATGAAAGAAAATAATCCGTTCGTGATAGATATTTTCTATGAGAAGAATCACAAAGCACAGGGAAATTTTGCCGGAACACTTCTAAAAGCTTAACAAATATCTCAGAGGCAACATTCAAAATTTTCACCTGACCCTATAAGAACGTCAGTATAAGAAAAACATTAAACCCGAAAAAGCACATTTTCCCGAAGCTTTTATGTGTAGAGAATAATATGACTTTTCCAACTATCAAGTCCCTACTCCCTATTCACAAACATGAAATAGGCTCACATTTTGCTTTAGGGCAAGAATTTTTCAAAGCAAGGACACATATATATTTTTTCCCATCAAGCTAGTGTCTGC
Organism: Argiope trifasciata; assembly: GCA_026543055.1. Classification (NCBI taxonomy): domain Eukaryota; kingdom Metazoa; phylum Arthropoda; class Arachnida; order Araneae; family Araneidae; genus Argiope; species Argiope trifasciata. The sequence continues at coordinate 1,193,022 of JAPMOQ010036084.1, forward strand.
AGGTTTCAGCAGCAAAATTTTGAATAGTAACGTTTTACATGAAAATTTCAACATAAAAGAAAAGAAAATGCATTATATCAGACACGTAATTTTGACTGAAAATAATTCTTTGAGTGTAAAGGGAATTTTTAGAGAATATTATTATAAGATGTTAAAAACTGGTAAGATAAAATAATATATAGGAAATGAGTCTATATAATATTTGAAGAAGGCATATAGTTCTTCAGAAATATGGAGGATGGGGAGATAAAAATTTGCGACCTCTTGGAGCTTCAACAAGTTCACAGTGTTCATGAATATTAATTACGCATTCACATCCCTATATTATAATATTATTGCGACTTTAGAAAAATTACACTCCTGAACAATCTATATAAATTATATATATATATATATTTTGTAATACAATGGTACTTTATTCCTCACATTATTTATTCTGGGACAGCAATAACAGCTTCACATTAGATTGGCTAGCGGAAAATACAACATTATTCTGATAAAATTAAGGTACATTTTCTGTTTTTGTTATAAAGCAGCCAGTCTCTAGCTATAGAATCGACAAATAATGTCTTCGTTTCACAGAAATATTATTTTCAAAAACGTTAGTATTCAAAACTAACAGTATGTCTAGTGTAGAATTCCACCTAAAATTAATTCAGTTTTTTTCTCATTCAGATAAATCCATCACCAATTATTGAAGTGTCAACAAACTAAAAATTATAATTACAGCTTCCCAATAATTTTACATTCCAATTTTCCATTTTGGGTATGATTAATATACATATTTTGTTCAAACCATCAGATCATCAGTTTTTATGAAATATCAATGCAAAATTGGCAATATTCTAGATATTGGGATTTTATTATGAATTTACAACAATTATTTAACTTCAAATTTAGTTTTGACGTGTCCATGAAGACAGTTGTTATTACTATTTGCTACTTAGCTTTTAATTCAGCGATATTAAATTTGCTCTTAGATGTCTCAAAGTGTAGAGAAAGAACCGAAATGGTTTTATCACAAACAGTATGAATGGAAATGTCTTTTTAAAAAGCCTGGAAAGATTTATTTTTAAATGTTACTTTCTCCTTTCGTTTTAGATCATTTTCATCCACTGCATGTCTTGGTCTCACCTACTATTCAGTGTTCATGCCATCCGAAATCAGTATACAGCTGTGTTTCTCTCTGTGCGCAGCTGCGGAGATTGTAGCACTCGTTTTTGCAACAATGGCGCTCCAATGCATGGGACGGCGCTGTTCGACCTTCCTTTTCGGTGCCTTAAGTGGAATGGTGTGCCTTCTACAAGCTTTTTCTACACCTTACATTGGTAAGTGAAAATTTGTATACATAAAAAATATTCATGTATGCATAATTCACCTCATATTTTGAACAATTTGTTTCCAAAAAAGGGAATCTCTTCATTTTATAGTGTATAAAAATAGTAAAAAATTTGAATAACTATTAAAAAATAAAAACAATAAAAGAAGAAAAAATATTGGTTTAAAAAGGAGAATAGATCGGAGACATTATTAAGGTTTATCTTGGAACATAGACTGAAAACAAATGGTGTTATTTTTGTTCGTTTTGAAACTTTGAGTCGTACTACAATTGGTAATCTTACCCAGAAAATCCCAAGGCATGGTATTTTGGGTGAAGCAAAAAATATATATGGGTACTACAAAAAATTAGAAAACCCAATGCTACAAAGCAAAACAACAAAAAAAAGGAAGAAGGAAGGAAGAAAGAGAGCAAGAATTCAAATTCTCAAAATTTAGGAAAGAGCAGAACAAAACAAAAAAAATATCCAGAATATTAAATACCTGTATATGAGTAGCAATTTCTTCCGCATACTATGACCGTCCCAGCTCGGGCATGGTGGTTCTTTATCTATGTTCTTTCTGTGAGGATTATGAATGTCCCCCTCCCATGTAAAAAGGTGTTGTGCAGGAGAATGTGTGTATGTGTGTCATCTTCATATGAGCTAGAAGTCAGACTTTTACCCTCTGGGTGTTCAAGGGTCTTCACTCACAGAAACCACTGCGTGGAAACATGGACCAGACATCATCATTATTATACATAATACCAAGAGAGAGATAATGACAATAATATTAGAGAATTCACAATTAAAAGAATTCATAAAATAGTTAACCATCAATAAGTATCTGTCAAAAATTTTAGAACATAGAAAAGACTGAAAAATCATCGAAATTACAGAATTTTTAAATAATTAGCAATCTGATGTATAAAAGTTTTGTTTATTTGTATTTTATGCGCTGCCGCACTATTCTTCAGATTGCAATAAAACTTTGCCAGAAAAAAATTATTGGTATAGTACAATTATTATATCTAAAGTTAAAGAAATAGAATAAACATTATTTTTACTTCTCATTTATATATAATTCGATTTTAGTGAATGTATTCATCGTCAGTAGAAAAGTAAATATCATTCTTTCTATTATTGCTAATTAAACAAAATAGGTATTTCGTGTTTCAAAAGATATTTCCAGAATTATTTGTTTTGCGTTTGTAGTGTGCTGTTTACCAGCAAGTAGAATATAAAAAAAAGAAAAATACCGAAATAATAAAAACTTCTCTTAAGTACCAAATAATAAAATAAAATAAATACCAAAAAATTGAAGAATTCTTCAAGTAAAAAGGTTTCTAAAAAACCGAAGAAAAAAATAACGCAGCCTTAAAACAAATAAGAACAGATAAGTCATTTACAAAAAGGCGTGTTCAAACATGTAATGTTTCATGTAATAAAACTAGAAAAACAATGAAACTATAAAAAACACTATTCATGAACTATAAAATGCATGAAATCTTGCAGAAAATAGTAAAAAATAATCAAATCTTCCCATATTAAACCTTTTAAGGAAAGTCGTTAAAATACGAATTTTTAGATTATTTGTTGACACAAATAATTATTTGTTATTACACATTTTTTACATTCTATTAAATTGCCTAAAAATAGTTACTTTTATTACGTGCTTCCTAATATTTTTAACTTTTCTATACCTGCATGTATTCTATGACGTTGCTATTTTAATCTTATCAGGAATTTCTTATCAACGTGTTAATTAATAAAAAATTAGATTTATACAGGAATTTCTTATAATCGTGTTAATTAGTGAAAGTTGGATTCATTTTGAGTTACATAAAATGACACTGTATCCGAGAAAAAAAATCAATTTAAAACTTAATAATATTCATACTTATATACAATAAATTTACCACTATACAAATAAAAAATAATTAAAATAAAAATACTTAACCTTTTAGTTTACGGATGAAAACACTTCGACATAAATGTATTCATTTCTTTTAACTTTTTATTACTTTGGATGAATTTGTAATTCCAAGTGAGTGCTTGCTTCCTTTGTTTAAGCTGGCGTTTTGTTGTAATGAAGAGTTATCCAAGATGAAAAATTCATATTAAACAGTATTTTTCTAAAAACTGATAATATTTACCATTATATGTTTCAGGATCAATTTATTAGCTGCTTACATGCATTTCACTCTGTGACATTTTAATTCACTAATTTGTCAAAGAATAAAATCATAGTTTCAAATGATGATCCCTCTCTTGTTTATAAAGATCCTGCATCTAAGAAAGCTAAAATATTGGAAACAGAATGTTCCTGAGGACATTCTGGAATACTATAAGAGCAGAGACATCAGATGTTAGTACACCCTCTTCCCATCCTCCTAAAGCTGTGAAAACCAATGCTTAAATATGTTATTCCAATGAAGTAGAAAAACGTATAATTTTGCTTGTCTATACCCTCTGCGTTTTCCCTTTTACTCTTATAAATTACTTAGTAATATACGAAATATAATTTTTGTTGCCTTATTTGAAAATTTTAATCTTTACATTTTAATTCTGGGAAAAATATTAAACCTGGTTTTAAAAATTTCTTTTGAATTTTTTTTTTATGTTTCCTTTTGAAATTTTATTCGGTGGAATTCTGAATTTCACTTTTATACTAATCACTTTGTTACATCCCAGTTTTTATATCAACTGTCGAAACTTTACAATTCAATTTCATTGCAATTCCAAGAGTTATTTGATAAATACCATATGCCTGGCGCAGTAAGGTCAGATGTGGTTTTTTGGGCCATAAAACCCCAACTACCCACCAACCTGACATTTATTGGTAAACTTGCGAAGTATATATATATATATATAAATGGCAATAGTTTTGAGTTCTACTAATTCCCTATTATTTTACTGTTATCCTTTTCAAAGGTTTCCATTTAGTATTATTTAGTTATTCAGTGTATAAATACTCAATCATGAAAGGCCTCAAGTTTTACTTTCGACCAATGTTTTTTGTTTGTTTGTTTGATTTGAAGAAATCTGCTGTCTTAGCCTATCAGATCCTTAGAAACTTATGGTGATGCTGCTCTGTCATTCCCCCCATTGCCAGTTTGTGTTCAAGGATTTTAGAGTAGTGATTTCGATGCCAATGGCAGTGAAAGAAAAGAATTCGGTGACAATCGATTTCAAGATCTATTGGACGAAAAGGGGGAAAAAATAGTAGAAAATAATTGAAAGTATCTTGATTGATATACATATTACATCCACTTTTGTCAATAAATACCTTTTTAAAGTAAAAAATGGATCAAAATAAATGCACCTAACCTAAACACCTAATATTTCCTAAATTTAGGTGATATAAAAATGATATACTACTTTTAAAATCTGCCGTGGAAAATTTAAGTTTATTGGAAATAAAATTGGAAGCGAGGAATTTCGGGTATTTTATCGTAAGATGAATGTCAGCAAAAAATTGAAGTGAGATGATTGATTTCTTGCGTTAAAATTCTGGAGAAATTGAATTCAATTTACGTAAATTTCAGGTTGAATGTAACTTACTTGAATAGTAGACTGAATTCACCTTATGATACTTTCCTGATGGAAAAGGGACCTCCTGTCATATGATTCAATGATGAAAAGGAAATAACATGTCTCAGATTTTTCACGAAAATACTGGAACTGAAATAGAATTCCCTACAGGCATGACTGTTCAATAAAAAAAGAATTAAAATTCCCTTTTATTTGTTTTATTTTTCATTTACTGAATTTTTTAAAAATATTTTCTTTTAAATCATATTAGAATAAAACCTCATAAAATAGGTTCAAATATTTAATTCAGAAAAATGATGCTGAAATGCATTTCCAGCTGCTTACACAATTTTTTATATTGCTGACATAGAAATTTTAATCTTTGATTAAATAATTGAGATTCATATAGACTTTTAAAATGATAGCTCTTATCTAACCTATTCGCCTATGGATTTGTTTAACCTCCTAAACTCATCCTATTTCGGGCATTTATTTTTTATTCTAACAATAACAATTTTTTTAATAAAAATACTTAATAACAATTCTAATATTAATAACAAATTACAATTGAGATATTGATGCTTTACCATATGAGTTTTGTGTTTGAATTGCCGTAATAAATTTTTCATTTAAAAATTAACATTTTAATAATTCAATGTAAGTCTCAGATATATCTTTATAATATGTTAATGATACATCAGGAATATGGAAAATGCATCCTTTCTCGTAAAACGTGAGAGCGCGATTATATAACACGACATTACATAACATAACACCATCCTGTGCCCCGGTGCCCATAACAATAAGTTATCTTACCAGTTTGATGTGCACAAGATGGAAAGGAGAAAAGAAAAAGGAAAATAAATGAAAGAAAATATAGAATAATAATAGTCCGTGTGGGTCGTGCGTTTTGATTTCCTTCGTGATAACTGCCTTTTGTAATGAATAATTTAATTGATTTTAACATGTGGCATTTTAGTCTCAGTTATTGTGTAGTCTTAAAACGTTGTTGGTATTTATGAAATTGATTTACTATCGAGTGCATCTTGGGGCGTGAATGGGTATTCGGTGCAATTATCCTGTACCATTATTCCTAGAAAGTTGTTTCTGGCTTTCTCATGTCAGTAAGCATTCAGTGCCATAGTGAATTGGAGATCCTATCTCCCCACAGCTACAGTAAGGAGAGTTGGACAGATGAAATACGTGTGAGTATGTCGGAAATGGGCCGTGTCCAGTAAAGAAAAAGAAATCCGCTCTGTTCTTGTAGACCATGCAGAGAGAAACTTTTGATAATATGTTGAATTTGGATTAGCCTGTTTCACCTTCTTCCCATTCTTTTTGCCATCTTGCCATTATTTTGGTTTGGAAAATATTCTAGAGATGACTTCTTAGAAGCTTCATTATATTTCGATCTTGGTTAGCACTAACCGCTATATTTTCTAGTTTTTCCTCCGCTTCAATCCCCTCATAGCCTACATGTGCCATGATGCACGTGATTTTAATGTAAGGATTTACAAGAAGGGATAATGTATCTCTTCTTAATTGGTTACTGGATTTTGGAGAATTTGAAGCTTGCGTAATCACTTTATTGTCAACATAAACAGTAATTGGATCTAATGAAAGACACGCACGACACGACTGATGGAGATAACTAATTTCAGAAAATTATAGAAATATTGTAAGCCTATATTTACAATATACTTGACAATGTAATAATTCAATAATCGGAACAAAAATTTGAGTATCGTATTTTAAAGTATACTCTCATCCATCACAGAGATGAGAGTATTCTTTAATACAAGTAATATTCAGAATTCCTGAGAAAAAGTAATAAAACAATTATAAGCCTTTTTTTATTAATTTGGAAACAGATCTCACAAAAAACACTTTAAATGACACTGGAAACTAGTACTTGCAGAATGAAAAATACTAGCACTAGGAAGAAGAGTTTAAAAAATATATAGGAAAACTATTTAAACTTGCAAATAATCAATGTAAAAAAATAAGTCTTATTGCTTTTCACACATTTTTAAAATGCAAAATTATCGTGTATAAAATTGAAACTCATTTATTTTTGTCATAAAATCTCATGAACTGCCGAATTTTCAGGTTGAATCATGTCGGAAAAAATTAATTATTGTGATATGAAACTTATTCCAACTAAACTGTTTTTTCCATCAAGTAACTTTCATTTTTCTTAATATTTTTCTTTTAATTCTACCAATCAAAATAAAATCCAAAATCAAATTTTACAGCAATTCAGATTACTAGCAATATTACTATCATAGATTTGCTCTAAATATGCAATACATATAGAAAAACTCACCTTTTAATTTCTTTTTCATTTACAAAAATATCATATTTAACATAAGTAATATTAAATGATTTCCTATTAAATGTGATTGCGCTTCTTCTTTTAATTTATGAAAGGATCAAGCTATCAGACCAAATGTCAGGGGAACCAAAAGCATACTATCCACCAGGGGAAACATACGATCTCTCTACCAATTTAAAGACCTGGCTTTTAGCTTTGTTTATTGCTATAGAAAATACTAACTGGTAACTGCAACCGCTTTGATTGAAGTAACAGTCTATAGGGACGAGAAAGACTTTCAGGATAAAAACAATGTCTCCATGGACAGCAAATACTTTACAGCACAAATGTATTAGAAGCTAAAAAATATCTACTATATTAAAATACTTTTTGGCCACTGAAATAACAATTATTTATTGAGACAACGATAAAGTTAAGTGAAAATTTCCTACGGATGTTTGTCGCAATCAGCAAATAACTCTTATAAAGCAATTTCTTTGCAAACATTTGTTAAGTTTCAAGTTCTTAAATATGATTTCTAAGTCCCGAAATGAATTAATGGACTTGTACAACTTTGCATTTAAAAATGAAATATCAATTGTGAGTAATATTCCTACACCCGCTTGAACTACAGAATAAGAATAATTTTAAAAAGTTTGAACATAGTAACATTTGAATGATTTGATATGGGCTTCCTTTATTTTTTAAATTCTTTAGAAAGGCTTTAGAAAAATTAAATTCGAAGTTAAATTTTATGATAAGCATTAAATCCTGATCTCTTTTGGAATACTTGCATTCGTTCTTTTGCATTCCTTGTGATTATTCATCAGCCCCAATATAGAACTTTATTTCATTTCAAGTGGGAAATTTTAGAGGAAAAGAAATTTCAAAACTCAACAAACTAAAAAAAACACGAGCATTAGTACTATATGATTCTCTGAGGTGTTTTGAAATTGTTTGTATAATATAACTATTGTTTTAAAATATGATAAAAATCAATAGGAAGGAAAGTGTAAGGCTAAATGAGCAACTAAAATTTCTTTAAATCATATCAAGAATGGGCACTAGATTTTCCAATTGAATAAAAGGTTAAGATATGGTTTAAAACAAACTGCATATTAAATGTAGATTCTATACTTTGCTTAGGAGAGCAATTTTGTTTCTATTGCTTCAAAATAATAACAAGAAACAAATGGCTGATAATAACAAGAAATTATAAACAGAAACAAACACAATTGCACTTATTATTTCAAAAATTAAATTTTTGGAGCAATTATACCAAAAGCAAAAGAAATAAATTTGATTTGATTGATAAAATGAAAAAAGTTTTACCTTTATTAAGATCGAATAAAACATATTTTTCAGGAACTTCCACCAGCCAAAAAGATTGATTGTTAGTCATTTAGTTTTAATTGTGCTTAATCTAACATCAACACTGGAGAGGTATAAAGCGTTCAGAAATTCGAAATAGAATGCAGTATCATATTTTTATGCCAAATGTGAATTTCAATAACATATTGTCTTTCAGAAAATACACAGCCAATAAACTGCTCTTTCATAATTCATGTTTCAAAAAATTTGGAAAAAATCAAAATAAGTAACTGAAATATGAATGGAAAATCTTTTGAAAGCGTTTAATTGGCATAGTTAAAAAAGAAAATTTTAAAATTGCCATAGTTTTTTTAAAGAATATTGATTTCAATTAAGTGCAATAAAATATTTTTATAACACAATAAAGAAATAAAAATTGAATATAAATATTAAATAGCAGATGTTTAAGTTAAATATTTTAAGAAGATTAAATAAATAAAATAGGAAAAAAATCTTTTTTATCAGTTTATAAAACAACACCTACAAGTTATATTACTGGACACATGAGCAATATCTATTTAAAAAAATTAAAGACAATAGTTAAATTCTCGTTCAAAATTGCTTAAAATTTAGGAGTGCCATTTCCAAAGAAATCCGCTTAACAAAAAAAATGTTTTTAGAAAAATATTGTGAAATAATTATACTTATTTGAATTTCATTACAATAAAAGCATTATTAGAAATTCGTTTTAAAAATATTATACCTCAAAAGTTACTGGAAAATAAAATCGTTGTTACTGAAAAACGATAATTTAACTCTTCCTGAACTTATTTCAAAAAAATATATATACTACAAAGTAAACATATATTCCGAAACGTTTGGAAGTTTTATGTGTATTAAAATAATTAAAATTCAGTGAATTTGTTAAATTTTAGCAAAAAAAGCGTGTTTATAATTTTTATTAATCAGAATTTTAAACGCACTAAGAAAGACGTAATGGTGTGCAAATAGAAAACAATATCATTTGTTTAAATTATCACAAATTCAATGAATACTTTTTGACAAGTAAATAATATGAACAATTCGCTTCAACTCATTAATTAGATCCAAAAACAGAGATAACAGTACATAATTTCATCGATAATGAAACATTATCTTTCATTATAAATTCTCAGCGAATCGATTGCGTGATTAACATGTCATCTCGTAATGACTTCATAATTTTGATATTTTACAAACAAGATACAGTACTTAACTGCTGAATAGAAAAATAAGTCACTGAATCATAAAATTATGTTGCAGACAATAAAGCCTGCTTCTCCAATATCCCTATCAGCAAACAATCTTAATTGTTTCAACACTTTGTCAAAATAGCTGGCTAGTAAGCTATATATCAGCCAAACTCTAGATATCTCAGTAAACAAAATAGAAGTTAATTATCTTTCATCAAGGAAAAAGGTACTTTTTTTAAGTTTCGTTTTAATAAAAGAGTAAATACAAGTCAAAAACTTCACACAATGACCAGTCTTTCAAAGTTATAGAGCTGCATCATTATCTTCATTAACTATTTATTTTATCAGAAAACGATATCTGACGGGGGCCTTTCACCACAGCAGCCATTTTTTTCTTTCAGTATTTTGACATCCGAGCTTTTAGAAAAGCTCCAAAGCTTTTCCATTAAATCTTTGACGACCGCTTTTATGCTAAGATGAGCAGAAAAATTCTCACTACATGAAAACTAAAATAACTGGAAGAAGGGAGAGATTAATTATTTTCAACACTTCAACCGTACAACCGGAAAGTGGAGTAATTGAATGCCAGGCGATTACTCGAATTTCGACGTATCTACACATTTCCTTGTTTAATTAAGACTGCTTCAGTTTTGTTTGGGAAATGCGACTCTATCGTGTTGGTTACACTCGTTGCGTCTTTTTCTTCCGTTTTAGAAATGAAGTAATGAAAAGTCTTAAGAGGCAACTAATTAAATTACCTTGCCATTTACAAATTAAGGTGAAGTAGTAGAAAGTGAAGAACATGTTAATCTTTTTCTTTGGCGCTAATGACGTTCTCGGTAAAGGAGTGGCAAATTCTACATATGAAACACTACAGTGTGAAGCATATAAAAAAGTCAATTAATTCGAAGATGAATGGTCACATTAAAGATTCCGATATGTCCACAAATTTGGATTGAAACAACTAGACTTAATAAAATGGAGAAGAATAAATTAAAATGGTATTTAGAAAAAGAAGTACCAAATTTTAAAATAAGAAAAATTATTAAAAATAATGAACAAAACACTAATAAATAAAGTTACAGTTCAATTATGATTCTTTATTTATTTTAGGTAATTTCTTCTCCAATAAATAACCAAAAATTATTTGGTTATTTATTGGATACTAAATTCCAATAAATAACCAAATATTTTTTTTATTCCCCACATTTTTTGTATAATGCGATTATTATTGGAATTCTTTTTTGAGATATGAAGTTTCTTTTTCAACGATAGCTTTGTGTTAGTAACACAACATCTTAAACAAATTTTGTACAACCATTTAATAATTGTAAAATCATTAGTAAATTTACTTTTATAAATAAACAGTAGAAAATCAAATGATTCATGTACCATCTTCTCGCCTGAAGTCTCCTTTCGTTTCTCTGTTAAGTCTATGTTGTGAAATTCATTACAATATTTTAGCTAGTACTCCTGACAAATTATCTTAATATGGTTTCCCTCTCATTTAACATCTGCTTTTTATTATATATATTTGTAATGCTGCCTACATATGCAGTCATATTCTTGATAAAGAAAAAAACTTTTACAATTACTTTCTAGTGGATTATTAATAAATGCTCTATCCATTCCCCTGAGGTTTGGAGATATACTTTATGCTTCTTCAAGTTCTCTGCGACAAAACTGACTATTTTGGTAACAATCGGAAAGTGTAGTAATTGAATATCAGACGATTATTCGAATTTCGACACATCGACACATTTCCTTGTTTAATTAAGATTGATTAAGTTTTGTTTGAGAAATGTGACGCTATCGTGTTGGTTACACTTGCTGCGCTTTTTAGAAATGAAATAGTGAAAAGTCTTAAGAGACAACTAATTAAATTATCTAGCCATTTACAAATTAAGTAAAAATTGAAGAACATGTTACTCTTTTTCTTTGGCACTAATGGTGTTCTCAGTAAAGGAGGGGCAATTCCAAGTATGGAACAACACATTGTCAAGCATATAAAAAATCAATTGATGCAAAGATGACTGGTCATATTATTGAATTATGATTTATCTGTAAATTTGTGTTTAAAAACACTAGACATAACCAGGATAAATTAAAATGGTCTTTAGGAAAAGAAAGACCAAGAAATATTTTAATAATAATTAATTTGGAAAATTATAGAAATAATTATCAGAAACACTAATTAATTTGCAGTTCAATGATGGTTCTTTATTTCTTTACTGCAACGTTTTCAGCTAAATTCCTATAAATAACCCAAGAGTTTTCTGTAAATATACAAATATAGCTTATTGTTTTTTAAATAAAATAACTAGGGTAAGAGCAAAGATTCTTTCAAAGATATTGATTTTGGAACAGGATCTTGGATTAAAGTTGAAATATTGGATTTATAGTTGATTTCATTCAACAAATATTGAATATTTATTGAATGAATTCATTAAATATCTATTGAATGAATATATTGAATATTTACTGAATGAATACATTGAATATGTATTGAATGGAAATATTCACTATATAGCAAATGCAATCAAAAAATCAGTGAGAAAAGCTTTGAAAATTGTTACTGGAATTTTTTTTTGGGGGGGGGAGATCAGAAATTACCATGAGATAACAGATCAACGCGTATAATAACATATCCTGGAAACTCATTTGTTTTTGTTTTTTTTTCTCTCTGAATTTTCAGTGACGAGTAGAGAAAAACTTCTGAAATAAATCTGAGATACTAAATATGTATCAAGTGGAAAGAATTGTAGTCGGGTTTTTTTGTATTAAAAATTGTCATTTCAAATTACAAACGTTATAAAAATCCTTATATCAAAAAAATAAACCAAAAAATATCATGCCTTTTATAAATATCGCATTCCTTTTCAACACTAATTGCAAAAAATTACAGGGAATGGAGTCAAGCTACTAACTTAAATGAAATTAGTAAAAAAAACTATGCGATTCTGATTGTTAGAGGATTTTCTTTATTTGCCTTAAAAAGCTGAACTATTTTTATTGTAATAAAGGTTAAATAAATAAAATAATAATATAAAAAAAATTTGCTTCATAACTAAAAAATGGAATTTTAATGATAATGAAATAACATTTAGAATTTTGAATATAAGAAATTTAAATTAAAAATAAGGAAAATTCATTTCAAATAAGTTACATTCCTTCAAATTCTGTACAAGTATAAATTCTCAACTCAGTTAAGTATTTTTAATCATCATTAATTTAATGTAACAGAAAATGGAAGATTAAAGTACAAAGTAAAGTTTTTGTAATCAGCAAAATAATAAAAACATCAAGAATCTTTCTTTTGGCTTTAAACTAATCAAAATAAATTCAAATTTTAGATAATATTTTACTATTGACCTAATAAATATTTTACTATTGACCTAATAATAAATAAAGGAGACCAACAGGGAGCTCTAATGTTTTAATCCATCAAATTCCAGTATAAATTTTATATATATATATTTGTAATCATTCATACTAACTTAAAATTATAAATATTTCATTTTAAAAAAGCAAGAATTTATTTAAGAATGTTTTTAAAGATTTTTTTTTAAAAAGCAACAATAGCCTTTTTAAGTTATAGGCTAAAGGAAGATCCTTTTTTTAATTAATTCAAATATTAATGTTTAAAATTAGGAAGTGTATTTCAGAGAGATATTTTAAATAATATATTTAAAACATTTAAAACGATTACACATCTAAGGAAACAATACAACCTAAGCTAATTTAAAGGGGGAAACATAAGGAAAATTGAAATACATATTACATTATTACAGCTGAAACGTTTTTAATTAAAACTAACCGAAACTAATATTTTTATTATTGACATGTAGAAACGAAAATTATTAGAAGGTTAGAAACTATTAGAGTTTAAAGAAATTAGCTATCCAACTACCAGGACAGAATTTCCAAATCCATCTTTAACGTTTCATTTAGTGACTTTAAGTAAAATATTATTTATATTTTCTTTCCTCTTGGATAATTAAAATAGGTTCAAATCGCACTTTATTTTCATGTCAAGTACATAACCAGATCTTTTCAGTTTTGTTTTAAAATTGAATTCAATTCTTGGAGAATTCATTAATTAAATTACCATGTCATTCGTAACTTAAGATGAAATAATTGAAATTAAAAAACTTCCAAAACCCTTTTCTTTTCATTGTAATGACAAACCTTCAGTAAAATCATAGCTCTATATATCAAATATGAAAATTTTGAAATATTGATTTAATATTTAGTGTTAATATCCTTCAAAGATGATATTAGGGCAATTTATTTACATCATACTATTAAATGCTTCAATAATTTCATTAATTTTAATGAATTATACAATTATTGTGTGTTTAATTAAAAATGTTTTTAATGCTTCAAATGGCAGTTATCTGTGGTCGGCTAAAATTTGCCTTTTACGCCAGTTTAGATAGGTTAAACTTTCTAATATATATCTGAAGAATAACTTTACTTTTTTGTATAAAAACAGATGGAAGAATTGATATTTGTTTCCTAATGGAGTTTTACCCAACAGTAGTGTTGAAAGTGTTAGACTGATGATAGCGGCTTCTATATGGATTCATTTAAAGTATTTGATAACTTTGCTACAGAGTTATAAGAATGCATCCTTATAAAACTGAGTACTCGGAAAATAACCGTAATTGAAAATTATCAAGCAGTTGGTTGGTTGGTTGTTTTGGGTTTTTTGGCACAAGGGCCATTTTTGGCCAAACTGCATATTACTAAGCAGAACATAGAGAATAATTAATCTAGAAAAATTGTTTGTTATAAAATATTATTTACCTTATATAAAATTTAACTATAATAAATTGCCTTATTTATCTTATTTCAAATGAAATATTTTAAAGAAATATACTTTCTTATCTTAAATACGTACTTTTTTTATAATTGAGCTTGCAAATTTGATCAGGAAAACAAACTTGTTCCAGCCTTCACACATTGAAATTAATTTGTGTAATTTGAATCTTTAAGATTACTCTAAACATATATTGAATGAAATAATTTTTTTTATTTGTAACAATAATATTCTAATTTTCCTTTATTAAAAATGAAAAGAAAGACGAGCATAATTCTGGCATTCACCTTTGGCCTTGGATTTACACCATTAGATAATTTATTAGTTACCATTAGTTTATTACTATTTCTCGTATATGTGAGTATTGTGTTATTTCTGACAGCATTTTATTTTAACTCAAAATCTTGTATTGATATATCTAGTTCAATTGGTTAAAAAAAATTCACGGGTAGTATGAAAAAAATCTTTCTTAATATCATTAATTACTTCAGCAAGAAGCAAAAAAAGATAAGAAATTAAATTTTTGATGAAAAAATTTTATAACACATAAAAAAGAAGCATTTTAATATAAAAAAGCTCATTGTCATTTTGTGAAAGAGTAATTGCCAAATTTTAAGATCACAATTTTTTCATTTATTCTCTATCTTTTAATGTTTATGCCTCTTATATTAAATAAAAACTGTTCTCAAACATTTTACTTTACCTGAGTGCTTTTTCCTTCAGCATTACTAATTATCTGTAATGTTTACGTTTCATAAAATTTATTGTTATTGCTCATTCAATGTTAAATGTAAAGATCTGATGCTTTCATCTTTCCTCTCATCCCTATTTTGTCGAATTATAGTCATGCCCACTCAAGCGCAATAGAGCGGAGGGTTTTCCAATAGGTTATTTTCGCTTTCCACAATAAATTGAACACAACGATAATTTGCTGAAATCAATGCTCAATGTAAGAAAAATCATTCGAATTACATATGCATGTA
Source organism: Argiope trifasciata (assembly GCA_026543055.1). Lineage (NCBI taxonomy): Eukaryota > Metazoa > Arthropoda > Arachnida > Araneae > Araneidae > Argiope > Argiope trifasciata. The sequence goes on from JAPMOQ010036084.1 coordinate 1,208,534, forward strand.
AAGGCGTAATTTAACAACTCTATCCGTTGTGGATTGGATCATGCCACACAAGTATCTATTAAAATCTGATTTTTTTCATAAAGTGATAAATCAAAAATTGATCTAATTGTATACATTTCTAACACTATTATTTTCATACTCCAATAAAGGTATAATGTTTGAGAGAATTTAATTTTAAGAATTGAGCTATTTTCACCACAAAAAGAAGTTTGCATTTTAAACCTTAACTGAAAAAATTTGAATATTCACATCATATGCATTTGATGCTTATAATTGAAAAATATGAAATGGTAAAACTGAGGCACATGTTCATGACATTTTATACTTTTGCGCAGTGAATTGCTGCCACTATTTGTAGCTTTCCATAACTTCGGAATTATACTTTATATTGATATAACTGATAACAAACTCTGAACAAATCTAATTCTATTCAGATAATTAATATTGCATACATGTGTACATATTTCCAATATAGCTGCAAGTTAGTGAATAGAGTCTGTTAGCAATTCATATTTTTCAATTTCTTCGTTAATTTGAAATGTGCGAACATGTTAACTAAATAATACTCAAGTTTTGAATAAAACTAATTTCCCATTTTTCTAGTTAATAATGATTAATTAACATCTAATTCATACTCTCAGACATTTCCAATATAATTTAATATCAGATTTACAGTTTATTTATTTATATAGGTATAATGACTGATGACCCAAACTATTAAGCAGTTTGACACAATTTTCATCAATAATTTGTAATTGTCATTATATAGGCTTTCACCGAAATAGCAATTATTACTCATTATAACACAACAACGCTAGTGAATTAATCTACTTTATAACAGATGCCCATATATCTTTAAAAATGGAAAAAAAATATTAAATTTAAATAACTCAAATCTTTATTAAAACTTTAATAAAATTAATATTATTAATCAGAGGAGGCATTTTGTCAAACCAAAGGAATTGTATTGACTGATATTCAGCATCTTCTGATTAAATTACAATAAATTCTTATTTTAAATTGCAAGTTTTGACGATATTTTAGAGATTATTTGAATAATGCCAGGCCTTATATCTAAATTTTGCCAGATTCATTAAATATTAAGGCACATTTATGAGTTTTTACAGTATACAGACAATGTTCATAAAGAATAAGCAGAAGAAATATATATTTTTGTCCTTGTTTTAAAATCAAATAGTATTTTCTGTAAGAAAAACTGGAATAATATCAGCATACAAATTCCTCGAATTCCAAAGAGATAACAATTTATGGGAAAAAAGGATTAAAAGAATCTGAAGAAATATTATGATAATATTTAATGATTAATTCATTCATCTTACTTTTAAAAAATAATTTATTGTTTATTTTATAAAATAGATAGAATGTGTACAAAGAATATAGAGGAGACTGAAATATTACATGCATAGGATAAGATGCATGAGTTTTATGCATGGATTATTTAATTTATATTCATCTTACACAAAATGTACCCAACAGTTACGCTCTGTACTGCTTTACTTTAAAAATTCGTCCAGTGAAGGAATAACCACCATATTACTGTTAGATGATATTGGAGCATGTATATACATGCTGTAATTTTTAGTGTCTAATCTTTAAGATATTCTTTTTAGTAGTGAATATGCAGATTATTCTTGATTCAATATTTCCAATAGTGCATACGTGCTCATAGTACGTTATGCGTATAAATAACATAAACAATAACCATTAAGGCAAAATGAGGTCAAATAAATGCACATTCATTTTAGAATAGAAGGTGATATTTTTAACTTCAACCACTCTTAGTCCAAATAAACCTTATGAATGGCGTAGCCTTATTTTTAATCCATGTTACTTATTTACAAACCAAATAAATGTATACAATCCAGAAGGGTAACAGCACTTAGCTATGTAAATATCACATCAATTTTGTGGATGCAAGTTATTTCCATAAAATTGATTTATAATCAGGATTATTGTCTTTATCGTTTGATTATTGCAAAAAAAAATTATTCACTAACTCCGAAACTAAAAAATTGATTTTCTCAGTGTTCATGCTGTGTGATCAAATAAAATAGTTTCTTTAATAATCACTCGACCTCCCATTGTTCATAATTTCTATAAACGTAATTTATTTCTTAAATAAAATATAAAGTCAGGCAAAAGTTGTGTATAAAGACAGACAACGATAACTTTTGAAGACATCACATAAATCTTGAAAAGCAGCATTTGTTTGCTTACATTTTAGCCATAAAAAATGGAAATTGTGCGGATTAGGTGAAATTGTGCACATGTGAAATATGTAACCTTGTTATGCTAATGCCTTCATCTTATTACAAGTGTTTCTTATTTCCAAAATGCTCTAAGGCTTTTAAGTGAAATTTTCAATTTTTGAATAATTTTTTAACTAAAACGCTTTGAACCCATAGTTTGTAACCAATAATATAAAACTTGGTCTTCCTAATATCTATATAGTATATATATAATAAGAATATCTATATATATATATATATATATAACTTAACAAATTTAGTCTTACTTTATAAATGAACACTTACTATCCAAGAAGTAAAGATTCATTTAAAAAGTAACTTAGAATAAACTTGCTGCCTCTCACTCTTATGATTTATTCTACAAAATATTTCAATAATTATTTTATGATGCATTTAGCAATTTAAAAAACGTATTCCAGGCTATAAAAATTAGCACGTAAAACATTATTAAAAATCTTCAATATTCTACATTAAATGTTAATTTCAAATTTCAATTTGAAGAATATGTCTGAAACAGACTATGTTTCAGCTATTGTATTTATAGATGATTCAATAAATTTAAATTTTCTGCTTTAAGGTTGGAAATTATCTTTGGTCCTCTACACAGCAGCAAAGTGTTTTGCTCATATTTCTAACGTCATACTGCCATTGTGGACTAGAGAACAGCTGCCTGTAGTAACGAGAGAAAAAGGATATTATTTCATAGACACTCTCAGCTTAGTTGGTCCTATCAGTGTACCTATTATCATATACCAGGTAAGAGTTTGCCTGCATAAATAAAGACTTTCTGAAACAAAAATACTATCCACCTTCAACCACTAAGATCATACTATTTTTTATTGATTGTTGTGGGCATTTATGAAACAAAATTTATCATTTCATTTAAAATATAATCTGTACAATGTATTACAATTATTATTAATAATAACTTGGAACATTCGGAATTTTTATACAAGTTTTTGATCCCGCATTTACTGAATATTCGGTAACAAAGAAAAAGTAAAAAAAAAATTAGAGTATATTGTTAAGTCATTAACTTCGAATAATTTATTCGAGATTACAATCGCATGATAAATCTTTAAATTCTATCTAATGATGTAATGCCACATTTTTTCCTCCAATAGAAATTGAAAAATACATGACATACATCACAAGCATCAAGTGAATATTACGAAACTGCATTTGTCGGAATTCAACAGTACTATTACCGGTTGGCCGGAGTTTTCCAATAATCACATAAGAAGATTCAGGGTTGGTGGTCGACAATAATAATAAATTTTACTTAGCGAGTATTAATAAAAAACTATAAGAATAAGTTTATCACTAATTCCAAAAACTTATTATAGCAAGACATGCATGTTTTTTTACATAAATTTCTTTTATTTCACGTCCGGAAAAAAAATTCAGATTTATTTATATTGTTTTATTTAATAATAAATTTAGCAACCATGTTTCTATTAATAGTAGTTTAAAAATAGTATAGCATGCATGCATTATTTTCTTTAATTCTATGTAATCCAAATTTAAATATGTTTTGAATGAAAAACTTAATAATAGTTTTGATCAAAGTATTTTCTCTTTGCCCCAATGGGAAAATATCACGTCATTTATTCTTTAGTAGGAAACATTGAAGGAGTTTACTCCTATTCTAAAATTAATCCATTATGAAGAGAAGGCTTGTGATTGTTTCAAACTTTTTTAACTGTCTTATGGTTTTAATAAATTAAAACAAATAGTTATTTAAAAATAATAGTGTTCTCACAGGATAACTTGAAGTTTGTTGTTGTAGATTTCATTTCAATTAAATTCTTCGTTTTCATATTTTCATTTTTTATTTTATTTAGTATCGAAAATCTTATTCAAATCAGGTAGTTTTAGTTAGACTGTGAATGATACTCCTAAAAAACTAATATCAAACAGAATTTTACAGAACAATTATTGCTTTAAGAACGCTACTTATTATAGTCAATAATGTTAAAGAGTTGACAAATGAGTGAAATGGATTTATCTCTGTAGGCAAGAAAACGTTTTTGGTATTTCAAAAAAACGTCTAAAATACAATATCAATACGTTATACATACATCCTTAATAATCAGATGCTATTAAATTTCTTTGATGTATTTTGGTTATGTTTTCCCTCTAAATTTCTTTCTTGCGTTTATGTTTTTTCTATACTTTTCAAAATATTTCTCCATCTTAAAGAATGTCACAAAAAGCAAACGACACACAAAAGCGATATGAAAAGAAAATCCCGAGAAAATAAAAACATTTGCTAAAGGATAAATCACTCTCAAATTCCAGAGATGATCAAGAGCTACCACTGCCCCAGGAACTCGACAATTCAAACTATCAGATGCATTTTGAAGAGTTTTCCTTTTCAAAGTCATAACTCGGATAAAAGACATCGGACTGAATAAAAATTTGATAAGACAATGAAATGAATATTTTTTTAGGAAATAAAATCAAATACATCTTTAAAAAGTTAAGAAAAGTTTTTACGAAATATATTGAATGGCTTTAAAGTATTGTCATTTTATATTGGAATGTTTTAATCAATTTCTTTCATTGTCTTTTTTTTTAAATAATAGAATTTTTGCTTTGTGTTACATTTTAATAAATTTCCAAGTGATTTCAATTTTAAAATGTATTTATTTATTATAAATTTTAAAGAATTAAATTATCCATTTAACTTATGCTAAATATTTTAATTAAGCGCTAATATATTAAAGTGATGAGATAGCTATATAATGCATTTAAAATTAAAAGTTTTCAATGGAAAAATTCTTTTAAGTTCTTAATGAAACTATTTTTCTATTAAATGGGTGTGAAAGCATTAAATTTTCATAAAGAAACAAAATAGTTTCTGGAATCTAAAGAAGCGTTATTTTAAATTTTCTGAAATATTTTTTTCATATAAAAAAAGTTTTAAAAATTCAAAAGCATTATTTTTTTAAAAAAATTTTTTTTATTTTTATACCATAATCAGATAAAAACTCATAAGCTGCAATTCCTCTTCAAATTTGCAAATTTCCTTTCGTGAAAAATTAAAATATACTTTATCTAATTTAAGAGAGTAAGGAGAAGATTAGGAGCTGTAACAGTTCATTCCAGGCATGAAAAGACGAAAATTTTAGAATTTTATTAAAATGACAAATATTATAAGCAAATTTATCCCATTTTCAAACAATTTGCGATTTAAATGTATATATACCTAGGAGATTTTTACTCAAAACGCCAGCAAAGAAGGTTGCAATCTAATATAATTGTTTTTGCTCATCATGTTGCTTCAGAAGTTTAAACTCTATGTTTTATTGAAAAGAAATACGCAATATATTCCGGAATTATTGAAACACTAATACACATAACATAGACATCAAATTTTAACAATATTTATATAATTTGATTCAAATAAACATAAATAAATTGCGCGGGAAATTTCCTTGCGAAAAGATGTACTGAAAATCAAAATGTAGATCATGTATTATCTTAATACATGATCTAATTTTCCCCATCAAAGGAATGTACCCAATTGCATACAGTATAAAGTATCAAATTTACAATGAAGTGACAAAAGTCATGGGATAGCAATATGTAAATATACAGATGGCAGTAGTATCGCTTCGAAAAAGTATAAATGCGCAGTTCATTTTCCAGAGCTTTCATTTGTGTTCAAGTTATTCATGAGAACAGGTTTTTCGTGATTTATGGCGGCACGACGAGAATTAACAGACTTTGAACGTGGAATGTTAGCTGGAGCTAGACGCATGGGTCATTCCATTGCGGATATCGTTAGTGAATTCAACATTCCGAGATCCCCAGTATCAAGAGTGTGCCGAGAGTATGAAATTTCAGGCATCACATCCCATCATGGACAGCGCAGTGGGCGACCACCTACACTTAACGACCGAGACTACCGACGTCTGTGTAGAATGGTCAATGTTAATAGACACGCAACACTTCTTCAAATACCTGCAGGAATCAATGTGGGACGTACGAGGGACGTGTCCGATAGGACTGTGTGGCGAAATTTGTCTTCCTTGGGCTATGACAGCAGAAGACCGACTCGAGTGCCTTTACTGACAGCACGACATCGCCTGTAGCGACTCTCCTGGGCTCGTGAGCGTATCGATTGGTTCCTAGACCAGTGGAAAACCCTGGCGTGGTCAGATGAGTCAAGATTTCAGTTGTTACGAGCTGATGGTATTCGAGTGTGGCGCAGAACCCACGAAGCCATGGACCCAAACTGTCAGCAAGGCACTGTTCAAGCTGGTGGTGGCTGCATAATGGTGTGGGCTGTTTTTACATGGCATGGACTCGGTCCTCTGGTGCAACTGAACCGATCAGTGACTGGAAATGGTTATGTTCATCTGCTTGCAGATCACTTGCAGCCATTCATGGACTTCACGTACCCACACAACGATGGGATTTTTATGGATGACAATGCGCCGTCTCACCGGGCCAGAACTGTTCGCGATTGGTTTGAAGAACATTCCGGACAATTCCAGCGCATGATCTGGCCACCTATATCGCCCGATATGAATCCCATCGAGCATTTATGGGACATCATCGAAAGGTCCGTTCTTGCCCAAACTCCTGCACCATCCACACTTTCACAATTATGGACGTCTATACAGACAGCATGGCTCAATATTCCCGCAGTGGACTTCCAACGGCTTGTGGACTCCATGACACTTCGAGTTGTTGCACTTCGTCGGGCAAAAGGAGGACCGACACGATATTAACAGTCATCCCATGACTTTTGTTCCTTCAGTTTATATTTACAGCATTTAAAATATTTAAAAATGTATTCGAAAATATACATGTTATATTTTAATCTGATTCCTTATGTTTCTTCTAAATAAAAGAAACTTGATAATAAATTCTGATAATCTTTAATTTTTAAAAACAGGAATATCCTTATTCTGGTTTTTAATGTTTTAATTTATTTCTGCTTAAGGATCAATCTAAAACACTTTTTAAATCATACGATTTAACAATTTACAAACTCACTACAAAAGACATGAAATATTCTAAATAAACATTTTCCAGGGATTATATCTATGGAAATATTCTTTCTTCAGATATATATATAAAGTTTTTAATTCCTTGTTATTTTAGTTTTAATTACTGATTTGAAGATATTGACAAAAGATTCTATCATTTCTTTGCAATCCATTGTTAGGTTGATATGACAGAGATCTTCTAGTCATTTCAGTTTCTTAAATAGTTAATATTGTTTCATTTCAAAGTAAAATTAAGCTCAAATTACACCTATATATGTTATTTTAACATTATACTAATTTCATTTGCGATTTTTTTAATAATCAGTCATTTGATTTAAATTTATTTTTTTAATCAATGGACACTGTCCGTTAGACGTTACAAAGGATCTAATAATCTAGATTTCCAAATTCTAGTCAATATTTCCCAAATATCGGACTTGGAATTAATGTACCAAATTGATCCTCCCATTCAATAATGAAGACTTAATAATCCTAAACATAATCCATAAAATATGCAAATACATTTCTGTCTGGACGATTAAATTTAGCCCAAACTATATAATCTAACATCTCAATATGACATTTGAAACGAATCTAAAAGTCATAACCCTGTCGAAGGACAGATACTCTTCATCGAACTGCAGAACAACTTGACAAAGTGATTGCGAAGCAAATGCGAGTTCCCGAGAGGTCGATGTTGGTAAATATTGGTAAATGGAATTATAGATGGACAAGAGATTTTCCACCAATCCGCGATCGATACTGCGCTCCAATAGACATCCTGGATATCGAAGGTCGGTTGATCGATGTGTTGGTAGGAAAGCAAATCCTTTTCTGGAATTTATGTGCAATATTTATGGATGCAATTTCAATTTCGGAACCTGCCTTTACAAGAATATACATTTTATTTATGCGCCATAAACGCATAAATTCAATAAAAATGATTTCTGGCAGATGTCTAGTCGAGCACTGATGGCTCTGATGACGACGGAAAGATTTTTCAAATGAAAATGGGTTTTTTTCTCTGTTACAAGTCTTTATTTATTTTCATGCGAGAAGAGATTTAGGGTTTCAATCGATGTCTAAAAAAACAAAAATATTTTATTACTACAGTTATTAAGGTCCAATCTTTTCATAGAATTTTATATTTGTTTTTACTTGGGAAATTGAATATTTCAGATTTCTTGCTATCTTATTTATTACAATATATATTTTGAAAGAGCTTCGTTATAAGAAGTTATAAGCTATGATTCAACAATTATTAACTTTTTTTATTTTGATGCTTATCTAGAATACAAATAAATAAGTACATGGGGCTGTTTCTTTGTATATTTATCATAAAAATTACTCTTCAATGGTAACGCATGAAACAAGAAATTTGCACCCTCAATTCTTACTTTTATTGCTAACCATTTTTAACATACAAAATCCTTTAATATATTAAATTAGATTACAAAAATTATGCCAAAAAATTTTTTGACCTATTTATCGCGATTATTGGTTATATAATTATTATTGTCAGTTTAATTTTTATTATTATGATTTATAAATGTTATGTTGTCATGGAATTTATCCTCATTAGAAAGGTAAGAAGTAAAAAGAGTATATCTAAGTAAATTAAAATGACATGGCTTCACTGTTTAATAATTTGCCGGAATCATAATCACGAAATTATGTTTATTGATTTTCAATAATAGTAAACATATTCACATTTGGGTAAAGAGCTGGCCGCTACGAGAGATTGGATTTTTTTCGTCAGTAGAAAAAGAGCTCAACAACATCTCATGATCTTAGAAACTCACCAAACAACACAAAGAATGAGTTAATAATATATTATTAATAATAAGAATAATGTATCAATAATGCTAATAATTAAATAATATAATTACTATTATTAAATAATTCACATTAAATATACAGTAATTGAAACAATGCTATGTTGTTGTTATGACTTATGGCACTTTACAAGACCGCTGATAGTTATCTGTCAGTGATTTTTTTCAGTAGCTATAATAGATAGCAGTAGCTTCAGGACCAAGAGTATGACTTATCTATTACATGTCACATTTGCTTGTACAATCTCTTTTTACAAGGGGGGGGCATTCATACCCATCACAGATAGAACAAAGAAGAAGAAGAAAGATTTGAAGCAATAATTTTTGTAAGTATAAACAATAAGAAATAACAACTTAAATCGGGGAATGTGGTATTTTTGCCCAATAATTATTTCAGAAATGGCGCGCTGATTAATCTGAAATGAGAATATCGATGTACACAATAAACAAAGCATATGAAAGCTTTTATATATTTTTGCTCCAAACATTCAGCTCTTTTAGCGAGGATTGGATTATTTTTACAAGCGGTGAAAGGTCAACGGGATAATCCCAAAGTACCCAGATTGTATTATTTTATATCTTATTCAAAGCAAAATGTATTAAGTCTAAATCATCTCTTATTTCCTTACCTTATACTTAAGAATATAAAATGTGTTACTTCAGATTCTAATTTTATAATTGCCATCTTTGAAATTCGTTGCGGAATTTCTTACAAATATTGGGTCGTTCGGAAAGTCATTTCGTATTTTTGTGTCAAAATGAAAAGAAATTTTCGTTTAATGAATAAATTATTTATTAAATTATAAAATTGCCATTCTGGTCTAATACCTTTTGCCATTCCGGTCTAATACCTTTTGGTAGTAACATGATTACACGCTCATAAAAGTTTTGGTCTTTGCTGTAAAAAAAACTGATCGAGGTGGTTTTTGGCCTCCTCATTTGAAGGAAAAATTTTGCAAATCAGTTCTGGTACTGATGTACTGTTAACACATCTTCTCCACACATATTGGCTAATTTATTTCTGGCTTGAACAGCATTTTTACCTTTTATAGCAAAAAAGAAAAAAATGACAAAAATGCTGTTTATTGCTCTCCATATTTAAAAGGGCACCATCCAAAAACTACTGCGAAGAATCAGCTGCACTTTTTCACACTCAAGCCTTGCTATATCAGCTCTTAAAACATAAAATGATTTTGCGGTTTAAGTATGAAATTGGGTGCGAAAAATGCAATTAAATCCTTTGTCAGGAAAAAACGAAATTACTTTCCGAACAACCTAATAAAAGCAATAGGTTTGGCATACACTTATAGTACGGCAATTATTAAGATATTGCATCAAATATTATTTAAAAATCAAAATTTCATTTAAAATATTCATCCGAATAAGAAATTAGTTCTTCTTCATACTGTTAAAATATTACATTTCTAAGTACTTAGTAAATCTTATGGAGAACTTTATTAATCTTCAAATCAATTTTATTTCAAAATTAACTCCCCTAACCTATAGCAAAGTATATAAAGCATATTTATCTATTATTTTTAACTGATATTCATTAGTAAAGTTCATGGATATTTTATTTCAAATATAAAATCCTAATAAACAGCTCTATTTGGATTGTATAAATATTAAAATTTCATTACTTTAAAAGGACCTAAAACTGATTTTATTTTGTATGAAGCTGTAAGATAAAATAAATAATTATCCTATGATCTTTTTAAAACTAAAGTTAAGAGTAAACAAATTATTAATTGTTCCTGGAAGTATAGTAATTTATAAATTAAACAGTTTTTCAATGTTGCTAATTTATTCAATCTGTGCTCTCTTATTTATCAATTATGAAGAAAATAAAAACTCAGTGACAGTCTAGCTGTAATTTATTCTAATTTCAAAATAAAATAATTCACTTTAAAAGAAAAAATAAATAAATTATGTTGAAAGAAAAGGATTAAAATTGTGCTGAATACAAATTATTAAACAAGGATCAATTGATGACAACTTAATGCAAGTATGTAAATAAATAATTGTTAAAATTTATTCTTAAGTACATGGAGAAAGAACATTTATTTAATACATTTAGATAAATGAAAGTATTTAAATATTATCATGGAGAATGTATTCAAATTTTATTCAATAGCTAATTTTTTAATTGTTAGAGATAGTTATATAAATTGTTTTGGGACAGTGTCTAAAATAATATAAAGAGTCATAATTTGCGGTCTCTTTTTATTCCAAGAAAAGTTTTGCCAAAAATGTCATGTAAACTAAATGCGTATACAGCCAATCCATCGTTTAAAGATATTAGTCAGTTATTTTTGGCATTCTATTATTTTATAATTATTTTACTTCAATATTTTACAGCCAAAACTAATCGAGTTATGAAGTTTTGATCAAATGATATTTTGAAGCAATGTGACATATTGATTGAATGAAATTTACTTAGGAAGTCATGAAAACTTTCTAAACGCTTCTAAAATTGTAATATTCGTGGTTTTGAAACTCAATTAATTTTATTCGAAAATGAGTCGAACTATTCTATTAAAATTCTATTTAAAATGTTAATGGGCGAAAAAAAGTGTAACTAAATAGAATTGTCACAAACCGAGGGATTTTATACATGATTTATTTTGGTATTTTTCAAATGGAGGATATGTTTACTATCCGAAATATAAAAAAATATAATTATTTATGCAATTTAAATCATTTTCCATTTATAAGTAGATACTAATATGTAATGATTTAGAAATTATATATTAGATACCTATGTGAACGGATATTCTGAATATAACTGCTAAGTAGAGACTCTTGCGTATAATCTTACAAGCTAATTCTTTAAATTTCGGTTCGTTGTTTAATGGCTGATAAAAAAGTATAATTTTGATATGGCGAAGGAAAGAAATATTTCCTTACACCATTATTTAGAATAGATATATTTATTTTTGGAAAAAGTGAATATAAAATGTTTTTTATATTTGTTATTTTAAAAAAAGGGTTTTAAAAATGTTTTTTTATTAATTTTGGCATCAGTTACTGTCTTTGAAATACATAAGCAGGATAAATTATGAAAAATATAAATTATTTCAAAGAATTTAATTTAGGATTCTATAAAACTATGACGATTAAATTAAGGAAAAATAGAGTAACTTCACATGTAAAGGAAAGAGATTTTTAACTCCTTGCAATAAAAAAATTTACATCTGTGGATTTTTAATAGTTTTTTTAAATAATAGGTTTTAGAAATTATAATAAAAAAATAATTTTTTAAAAACTTTCCGTTTGAATAATATATTTTGTATTAATTCTACTTTTAATTAAAACGCCTGACAAACTCTTATCATATTTCATTTTTAAAAAAATATTTCTCTATGTTATAGCCAGAAAAGAATCTGCATTCTTTCAAACAAACGTATCTTCTTGAAACGCCAATGTCATCACTTATAGAAGTATAAGTACTTCAGTCTTGGACAAAATAGATAGTAACAGTCCATACACCTCCTCATAAAGGAAAATTCATTCTTATTGGGGATGGGCCAATAGAGTCTCAACACCCCTACAAAAGCCTACTCGCCATAAATCAAACCAAACAAGACTTTCAGATCTCTTTACATACCTGTACTCGTAATCTCCCTCTACGTGAATCACCTGATCAACCATACTGAAAGACTATTGCACTACTAAAAGATTTCTGTCGAATGTCATTGAACATTGGTGGAACTTGATAATTAATTTATTAATTATATCAACAGTAAAAATATCCTTTAAAGAAATTAAATGTCTATTTATTAAAAATGAAATGCGTGAAGGAATAATTAATACTTCAACTAATCATTCGAAACCCTTTTTTTTTAAAAATTATCTGAAATGAATAGGAAAAATGTCTTGTAATGAATAGCTGATAGAAATACCAGAGAATTACAAGATGCATTTAAATCCATTGTGTTATTAAAGAGAATCATCTGTCACATGATTTTTGATAATTTGCCACAGAAAATCTTTCGTTCATAAACTAGATGGTTACAAAATATTCTTTCTCTTAGATCATAATTATTCAAACATTTTCATTATACAGTGTACCTCTAGTAATGTGGACCTGATAGATGAATCAATAAACAAGACAGATAATAACGATTTTCTCGGTCAAATATCTTACTTTGGATTGCAAATCATTGCAAGAAAAAGATTGTAATGTTAAATGACAATGTAAAAGCAACATTGTATCTTTTTTTTATTTAAATCTTGCAAGCTTTTTCTTTTTTTTTTTTTTTTTGATAAAAATGATTATTATCTATGACATATTTATAAATCACAAAAGAATCATATATGGGTAAAAAACAAGTTTTTGATTTATTATTATTGAGAAATATTGTTTTAAAACTAATGTGATTGCAACCTTTATATTTATAATGAAGTGTCATAAATTATTCAGTAGAAATTTAATATATATCTATATAAATTATGAAATCTATAATTAAAATTAATAATTACAAAAATCACTAGTTTTTTTATATACATTTCGTTTGCAATATGTTTGTTTGGATGTAGCAACATGTTTTGGAGATAATTCGTATTATTAATTCATGCTTTAGTTTTAGTATATCTGTACCTAAATTATTAATGAAAAGGTTTTCATGTTGTAATTTTTAACATCTATATTATGTAATAATCGTGATTTCTCCACAACTAATTGTAATAATTATAATTGTCAGCAGCTAAATTTTGAAATACCGATGATTTGTCAAAAAAAAAACTTTCTAATAATACTTCTTTGCCTTAACAGTCATTAAAAATAATTCCAGAATCTATTGAAACAATGTTTTTGATTTGTCTCGCTTCGAAAAAATAAAAATATAGAAGTGATTAAAAGAATGAATATCCCTTATTTACAGAATACTTATTTTCCGAGTCAATTTTTATCGTGCAGATAATTCTTTCAGCAGAATATATTAATTTTCATCCATTCTAAAATAGTTATAATACATAACCAATGCTTTAGTCCGCATTTTTTATACAAAAACATTTAAATATCTAGAAAATTTGTATCCCGAAAAGAACTTCCGTTGACCTAAAAACTAACAAAAATGCTTACAGAAAAAAGTTCTCATGTATATAAAGTTCAACTGCAATCAAAACTAAAAAACTTGTGGAAGCTACCTTAAAAATTTGTAGAAACAATCAGTGAATGTTCGAATTTTAAATTCTTATCCCTCACTTGGAACAAACGATGCTTCGTTGCAATTTCGATCAAGATATCTGAACTTCTTTCAATTTCTTTTACTAAGCAATTTTACAACAAATACAGAGCCCGAAAGAGAAACCGACTTATTTGAAAGGTAAATAAAAACAAAAGTAATTCAGATATTGTTTTAATTCTTTTTTTATTTGAGAATGCAATATCCCAATTTTTCTTTCCATACAGTTTTAAAAATGACATCGGTTAAATGGGGACCCTCATTGCTCATACACTTATTAAATCGATTTTTGAAGTTCGTGTCCCCTCTTTGCAGCATATGAATCGGTATGTTGGCAATGGCATCGCGAATGTTGTTCTTGAGGTAAGCTATTGTCAGTAGTTGATCGACATAAACCAGAGATTTCAAAGTGAGCCTTGTCACTGAAAGAAACGACCGCGTCTATATGCAGGTTGCAAGTAGCATTTCACATGCATTTTGACGGGCTACAAAATCGCGTTCAGTTAATTATTTCCCAACGCCAATTAATAGGGATGAGATGGAAGGGCTTGATGAAGAGTTCGTCGAAGAGTGGTGTCAGAAATTCCCAGAACAACTGTGTGTATGCCTCAACTGCCTCACTCTTTCGACATTTTCAGGAGTTCCGTTGATATCCATTTCTGGATTTAGCGACACTCCCGAAATGATGTAACCCACTACAGAATCGAATTACGGCCAGCAATGGGTCTGTTAGGAGGAATTTCAAAGCGAGCGCGGAAGGAAAGTTGCGCCCCAAAAAGTGAGCGACTGTTAGAAAAGCTCTTGAAGACCTGCTGTTCTCGAGACAAGAGCATGATGCTACTGACTAGAGGGAAAAATAAATTTGGGGCTTCTTCTCCAGTAATGCTATATATCACCCCACTACTCCCCCCAACTCACCGCTCGGAAGCTTTTTCCAATAAGTAAGTTTCTCTGGTGCACCCTGTACAAGACAACCTGTGAAAACACATGTTCAAACAGATAATGAAATTAAAAATATATAGCTCTTACATAGGCATAAATATTAACTGTTTATAATGCAAGTCGAGCTGTCTCTTACGCCATAAAGAAAATATATTTAAAGGATCACACTTCATTTTAACTGTGAAAAATATTCGAAAAACACACAATTAGAAATTAGAAATTATTATTTATATCCTGTTACAAAATGCTTTCTTGCATTAAATTATTGTTTTCGTTGTCACAAAGTGTGTCTCTATTATATTGTTAAACTAGCTTGAATCATATTTGTCATATTTTATCTAAAACTACATCATCTGCATTATAACTTTTTATTTGTAACTTTCCCTTTTTTTTTCCTATTTACGTTACGTTGTTTATAATAAATTCCGTGTATATTTGGCAATATTTGCAAAATATAGACTACGAAAATTGCATTTTCAACTTATCTTTAGTAAATTATCCATATTTTATCACAGCATATTAGTTAGAATAATTCCCTGAACGTAACGATGGTGTGAACAACCTGAGAAAATATAGAACTTCTCATACATTAATAAACAGATGCACTTTTTTGCCTCCATTAATATTCAACGAGTTCTTTTCTGAATGACAGTTTCGAATTCCGAAACAAGCAGCAGCCGAACAAAGCGACTCATCATTTTGACGATAATTAACGGGAACTGGTTACAGTCACAGTGACTATCGAAACCGTAACACACATAATATGCATGAGGCTGGAATGCACGCAATTTCGAAAGCGTCGTTGACTACAAATTAGGCGATATAGTCGGTTTTGTGGAATATTTCAAATGGAAAGAGGGGAGGAAATGTACATGTCAGTTTGTATTTCCGTGTTCTTTTAGGGGTGTCTTACCTAATTAAACCAAAAAAAAAGAAACTTGGTTGCCATTGTTACAACATCTACCTCAATTCATCTATCCATGAGTATGCTTATCATTAGACGTAGTATTTAGTTTACTGAGATCGGAAGAGTTATTAGTTTACTAAGTCAGATATTAAGTGTAACAAGAGCTTAATTGTGTGAATATGTATTTACTAAAATAAAATGATTGAATTTTTTATGTATTTTGAATTTTAAATTGCATACATAACAAAGCAAAGATTCAAAAACTATAACATAAAAAAGTATATCTGTTATTTATTTGAAATACCATATGTTGTGAAAACCATTTATTATAAGTAATGAAAATTAGGAAATAGAAAATTTATTAAATTAATAAAGTTTCTAATCCTGTTTTGGATTTTATTCTTTCATATCAAATATGAGTACCTGCACAATCTTCGAAAGAAGTTTATTATTTTATATTTAAAAAAATTAACATTAATTGTTTTGTCATTTTATACCCAAATTATCATCTATCATATGATATTTTACATACAATTTTTAATATATAATGAGCATTTGCTTATTTATAATTCAAGATTCACAATTTGATTCTTTTATGAAATAATTATTATCTGTAAAGTTCATATTCCGTTTTTCTAAACTCTCATCTATGAAGATATATTAAATTTTAATGAAAATCAGAAGTTATTTTTTTTTAATTTTTGATTTAATATTCTTTGAAATCTTTCCCAAAACTTGTATTAGATAATTTTTATTTATAAAGCTAATATTTTAGCTTCTATTCTTACTTTTTACCTTTAAGTTGATATCATTGATAGCTTAGAATAACTAAATATTTCATGAAATAAATAATTGCTTACTTCCTGAAATACTTATTTTAGGGAATGATCTAATGATAACAATTTCCATATTTCATAGCATATTTACAAAATATTGCCATATGATAATTTTTTAGAAAATTATTTGTATCATCCTTAAGCCCAAAAGGAACAATGGTGTAGTATTTTTAACTAAATTGCAAAATTGACAATTTCCTTTAAAAATAAACATTTAGTGGAAATAATATTAAGGAAAATAAATATTTTTTAAACGATGCGTATATACATGCGGTGTGATTAAAAGTTGATAAATGAAAACCCTTTAAGTAAAATTCATTCAAATATTATTGTAATTGAAGATACAACATTCTTATATTGTAAATTTAACTTTTTTTGACATTTATTTTAACATTTTTTTATATTGTAAATTTTTATTTATTTTGAAATTTTTCTTTAATTTTATATCTAATAATTTTGTTCTATAAAGAAGCTACACAATTTCTATAGTTGAAGGAGGCATTTTGATACTTTATCCACTAAGATATTATTTAACGCAGCACTGCACTATTCATTTTTTTCACTATTGAACTTATGACATTTAATGAGCTTGACCCTTGCATTCAAAGAGGATTTTCAACGAAACCGGATCTCCAATTTGCAGTTCTCTATTCCCGAAGGAGTTCCTTTTCCTTCAGGTATTGAAAATCTAATTCTCAAAATAGTTGAAACAGGTTTGTTTTTTTTGGTTTTTTTTTGCCGGGCATTCGTCTTATGTGCGGCCCATTATATTGATAATGTAAGGAAATACCGGAATAATGTAAGGAATACTGGATATTTTTAATAAGAAATCAGCGAATTTCAGAAACATTTTCGTTCATGTGGTCCCTACTTTATGAGATTTTTTGTGACAGCAACTTGGTGTTATTTTTTCTTTCATTTTCCTCTGAAATTTTTAATGTAACAGTGAAATTAAACAAAAAGATTTATCATGTCTTTATTAGTGCAGTCATAGAAATTCTTAGATTTTTCTGTAATACCATTCAGCACTTTTTTATTTCAATTTATTAATTTATTTTTAATATACCATCGATTAATGAACCATTTTATTTTTATAAATATATTTTAATATTAGCTTTATAACAATATTTTTGAAATATTAACGGGAATTCTGTATATCTTTAACTAATATTTACTTTTTACAAAGGAATTTTGTAGATTAAATTAATTAAATATTTTATAAAGTTTATTTCCATAATGACTAAGATTAAATTCCATAAAAAATAAGAATACTTTTTGAAAACTTTTGACTTAAAATATAATTATTTTTAATTGACATTTTATAAACACTCCATGTGAAAATATAAAGTGAAATATAAAAGCTACTGTTTCTTATTATTATCCCTAAAAGCGTTACTTTATTATCAGTCTGAATTTCTAATCACCGTAAATATAACATTTTAGAAATGAATTGCATTAAAATGCACTTCGAAATTTGGGATTCAACTTATTAATCAGTTTGAAGGATTCCATTCTTTTAGTATTTTTATTTTTTTTTGTTACTTTGAATAAATTACCTTAATATAAACAGCGATATCCTTGTATTTCTATATGTAAATTGATTAGAGATTAAATATACTGTTTATCAATGAAATAACGAGTAACAATTGCTTGGATATGAAACTCATCAAAATATTAAAAACAAATGTGTAATTCTTTCTATCTGAAACAATACGTAACTTTAACCTATAATTTTGAATAACAGTTTGTTTACTTATTTGAACTTTGTAGGATTATAAATTTTTGAACATTTTAAGGCGAAATTTGAAGCCCATTTTTCACCACATCTGGTAAAATTAACTGCATTGTTAAAAACTTTCTACAGCCCTCTAAATATGATAAATGGATGAAATGGTTTTGTGCTTTTCAACCACAATTTTGGATGAAATCATTGTGTAAAAAATATTTTCAAGTTATCTCCTTTTTTAATTCCTTAACTTTTCGCTAAGATAAATTCCATTTCTGAACAATCCATTCTTTAATTTTTAATTTCAATTAAACACAGTAAATGAGAATCCTTTTAATTGAAATAATAAGCCCATTAAACAATTTATTTATATCTATAATTTTTGTGTTTTTGACATTGTTTTCTTTTGTCATCAAATTTTACAATTGCTTATATTTCTCAGTACCTTTCAACGTCAGAACTCGGTAATCTTTTTAAATAATGTCGTTTACACGAATTTCACTTTCTTTCCATTTTTCTAAACTTTGTTTCATACTTTAACACCTTCAAATGTGTAATACCCTATTTGGGATATTATATGACTCTTCAATGCCTGTGTTTTAGCTTGAGATCTATCCTTCGAGGTTTTCTTTGCATAGTTCATAAAACTAAAGAGATGAACTATAAAAGGAATCATCTCTTTCGAATGAGGCAGTTAAACGAAATAAAATAATAATACGAATTGATGTAGCAAGATAATTAAACGAGACCAATTTAGGTGTAATACCATACAAAATATAGCATTCAAAGAAGTTGGATCATTGTATCTTTTTAGATTTTGGATTTTAATTATATAATCATTATTATACAATACATAATACGAAATACAATAGGGCTAGCAGAATATCAATATATTAGGCATTATTCCTATATCAATCGATTGTGTTTTATGTTTCTAGTATCCATTCTGTAAAATTTAAACAAAGCCTTTTTAAGATTACTACCTATGAAATGGAAATAATATTAAAACATAATTATAAATTTTCGCCTAGAATGAAATGGCAGCTGCATAACCCAATGATACTTTTAATTTTCAGTTTAAAGATACATTTGCAGTTATTACCGACTGACGCTTCTAATAATGAATACCTTCTTGTATATTTAACAGCTTCCAATTACTAGCTTTGGATTATTTTAAGGAACATCTTCATTGTTTCGAAGAGAATAATTTAAGGTTCCTAATTATGATTTGATTTATTTGTTTTTAAGACAGTTTGCTCATTTTTTTTTTATTTTTTCTCCTCTTTCTGTGATATTACCAAAGCGCTTTCCTAACCATTTGAAATATAGCAAGGAAACATAATCTGAATGTGAATATGCATTTTCCATACAACATGAGAAAATACAAAATTCTAATATGCTTTATTTTATCACTTAAAAATATGGCCATATTTATTACAATATAAAACGCTTTCAAAATTGCATTAATGTAAATTAACTTAAAAGCATCAGATTACCAGTTTTATATAAGAAATAATTTGTGTGATTATCTACATTCTTTCAAGAAGAAATTTTATATTATTAATATAATTCTATTCGTTTTATTTTAATTTTATTATTTTTCTTTCTGACTTTTCTTGGATTGACTGTCATTCACAAACCAGGGCTTATAAAAGACAAGTCACATTAGAAACAACGACAACATCAATTAGAAACATGATTGGTTATTTAAGCCTTTTTAAGAACGAGATTTTAATTTAAATATTTTTTCCTTATTTGTTTGTTTTCAAATTCTTTTCTGTATGTTTCGCTGCTGGTTATATTTCTTCGACACTCACTTCTGATCACTGAAAAGTAATTGTAGCCTTAGTTATTAAAATCCGATCAAGTAGGTTAGGATACTCCAAATCATTCGTTTCAATCTCTGAAAGTATCGCTATTTTTTCATGGTCAGTTTGAGAAACGTGAGGTGTCATGCAACAGGAAAAAGGAAGAGCGATTGAGTAATATCGTAAGTTTAATTGCAAGCTTATCCATCACGATTTGTAGTGGACGTCTGCGGTTATAGATGGGCTCACTTTCGCGAATCCAAATTGAATAACATCCGTAAGTGAACTTTTATTCTAATTTCTCTCATATAATTCACCAATTTTTTTGGTTGGTTATTAAAAGTAAATATAAGAAGGACATTTGATTTATATGTTTCTATATCGAAATAGTTTTCAATAAAGTAAGTTAGGCTTCTTATCTTAATTATAATTAATTTTTTATTTATTATTGCGTTTATTACCAGGAATTTTAGTGGGAAAATTACTAAATTATAAATAAATTCAAAGAACAAAATTAAATTTTAATGAAACAAAAATATATTTTGCAATTTAATTTCTCTTGCTATATATAAATGCTATGATATGCTAAATACAAAAATACAAAGATTAAATTCATTCGTATTATTTAAATAAGAAACTTTACATATGAAAATGACTGTTGTTTCGTAATTCTAAAATAAAGACGAATGAATCGATTCTACTGAATTACTACATTTAACAGTTAGTAGTCTAGATAAGCTTTATAGTATTTTAATATTAGATTGTTTTTCTGATGCTGAATTAAATGTAATTGATTAATCACAAATTTATAATACAGATATATTTTTTTCAATAAATCGAAGTAAGATAATGTTTTAAGAAACATATTTTTGAAATAAGTAATTTTAGACAGATATTCAGTTTTCATATTAAACAAGATAATAATAAAATGATTACAATAAATATATAATAAAATCATTACATTAAATCTATAGTAAAATTGTTATATTAAATATGCAATAAAATCGTGGCAATAAATGTATAATAAAATAGTTGCATATACGTACGGATTTAATTATTCTTATTCTTCCAATAAAAAAACCTGAGAAAAGAAAGTAGCGTCAGCTGTTTCATGATGCTAAAATCGACAATTAATGGCAATAATACTGAACATTGTGTTTAACTTACTTTATTAGTCTAGATAACCTTCATGATGTTTTATTATTAAGCTTTTTTTCTGCCGCTGCGCTATATGTAATTGATTAAACCCGAATTTATATTAGAAATGATTTTTTTCTAAAATTTTTTGCCATAAAGATAAATTTTTAAGAAATATATTTTTTAAATATGTGATTTCAAATATATATGTTCAGTTTTCAAATAAAACAAACCCAATAAAGTTTTTCCCCCTTGTGGTTAAAAAAATTTAATTGTAGATGCATAAAAAATGATAACAATCCTAATTAAATGTAGCATTCCTTCTCACGACTTAGATGATATTCTTTTATTTATCTCCTTCTACCTGAATCTCTTGATTTTGCATAACAAAGGACAAATTCAAGGAATCGAAAAACATATTACTAACAAAACTACTTTCCATAATTTCATTTCATGCTTTTCCCAAGTGCATTTCGTATAGAAAATAATTGAAATGAACTTTTGAATGGGTTTTAAAAGGCATCAAATTTCTTTACTTTTTTTTTCTTTTGAAGTTTTATGCTACCTTTAGAACAATTTTTAAGTGTGTCTCTTGAAAAAACGCCATCAGAAATTGGAGATGTAACAAATTCTAAATTAAATTAGCTCCTCTATTCATTCATTTGGACATTAGAGCTTCAAATGAAACGTATTTTGTTTATATTGAATGAGTTTTGTATTCAAATAAAAATTTCATCGATATTTTTTTTATTTTTTTTTCGCAAAGTGAAAAGAATTTAATTTCAACTCTAAAAGCACAGCAATGAAACAACATCATGGAATCGAATCCATTCGTCATTCTTCTAAACATGATTCTTACTTCAGGTAGTAGGAAAATTCCAATGAAGTTTTAAGAGAATAAATTAATATTCACCGATTCCTGAATTTTCAATAAAATATTGTACTAAATATAAAAGCCATCCACAGGTTATTAGTTTCACAGGTTACTTTAAAGAAATCTCACAAAATAAAATTAATTTTGCTTCAGAAATAAATGCATTTTTACTTTTACGGTAAATAAACATTTCGGAAATAGAATGAATTATTAATTTTCTAATTAAATATAAGTATTCACTGTTTTTAGTTTTCATCTTAATAAAAATATTCCAACCTAATGCGAGTATGTAAATGTTATTTGGAAAGTATACTGTTTAGAAAATTAATAAAACCGAAATAAATATGTGGTTCTAATAAATGCGTCTATATTTTAGCTAACGAATATCATCATATGTATAAAGCGATTTTGTATGATTTTTTATGTATTTTTTTAATTCTTTTCATTAATTTTAATTGGTAAATTTTCTTTTTTCTGTAATGCAGGAAAATATCTGAAAGACAAAAACTATATATTATTATTAATGACGCTTAAAATAAATTTACCTAAATTCATTTCTTAAATGCATTCATAATAGCATAAGTTAAAATTGTTTCTTTCATGTATTTATATTTATTTATCTATTCTACGGGGTGCGCCAGAGAAACTTACTTATTTGAAAAACTTTCCGAGCGATGAGTTGGGTGGTTAAGAGGGTGATAAGTAGAGCTACTGTAGGGAGAAGTTCCCATGCTTGTTTCTTTTTCTAGTCAATTGCCATCATGTTCTGGTTTAGAGCACAGTAGGCCTTCGCCAACGAGAGCTTCATTTCTAATGGTCACTTACTTGTTGCTATGCAATGTGCTTTCCGCACTCACTTTGAAATTTTTCCTCACAGACCCGTTAATGGTCGTAATTTGATTCTGTCTTGGGTTATCTCATTTTGGGAGTGTCACTAAAACCAGAAATAGACATCAACGGACCACCAGAACTCCTGAAAATGTCGAAAGAGTGAGGTAGTCAGTTCTGCTTTCGGCTCCCAAACACGCAGCAGCTCTGGTAATTTCGGACACCACTCTTCGATGAATTCTCCATCAAGACCTCCAATTTCCTCCCTATAAATTGGCTGCTGTGAAAGAATTAACTGAATACGATTTTTTTACCCGTCAAAATGCATGTGAAATGCTGTTTTATGACCTACCTGAAGACGCGGTCGTTTTTTTCAGTGACGAGGCTCACTTTGAAATCCCTGATTTATGAAGATTGACCACGGACAATAGTTCACCTCAAGAACAACATTCGCACGCCATTGGCAACATACCTACTGATATGCTGCAAAGAGTGGAAACGAACTTAAAAAAGCGACTTAATCAGTGTATGCGCAATGGGGGGTCGCCAATTAACCGCTGTCATTTTTAAAACTGTATAAAAAAGAATTCGGATATTGTATTCTCAAATAAAGAATTAAAACAATAACTGAAGTACTTTTTTTATTCTTATTTGTTTTTATATAATTATAATTACAGTAAAAAAAATTCGCACCAAAAAAATTTCATGATTTTTTTTAATATTTTTTTTACATATATCAATATTTTTTCTGAATCATCCTTAAAAATTAAAATAAAAGGATTTTTTAAAGACATGCTTATTTTCTCTAAATAATTAACTCCAATTATATCCCAATAGAATTAGATACGTCACAAACTGCTTTATTAATTTTTTTATCATTTTGAAATATGTTAAAATTATTAATAATTATTATTATATTAATTACTGCAACAAAAAAATCAGTTACTGTAAGTTTAATAGAGTCCTTAACAAAAATACAGAATGCATGAAACTTCAAATTTTGTATAATTTCAGGATTGATTGTAAAATATTTAAATTTATCACCAATTCACAGAATAAACATTTCTCGACACCATAACTGCTACATGCGATTGATTGGACATTTGCTATTCTAAATATTTTTGTTAGTAAGCGAACAGAAGAAAAAAATGATATAGTCATAATGCATTCGATACAATGTTGCGTACAGAGGCTCGTGTCACTTGCATTGAAAGAAAATATGAAGTCTTAAAGTAAGAAACTTTTGTCAAGTCAACTTCGTTTTAGTTTAGCCCACCTAATAGCCTTTCACTCGCCACCTACCAATTGATCTGCCTCTTTGGAATGAAATAAAATTTACTTTTACTTCACCCTAAATTAAAATGACATCTAAAAACATTGTTTTTGAATTCAGAGATACAGGAAAGATGTTAGAGGGAAACTGCATGAAATGTATTTTAAAGAATTAATATTTGTACAAAAATGCATTAATCAAATCTTTTACTAAAATAGCATGTCAATTAAACTGAGTGTAATTGGTATCACACGATGATCACATCTATTTGTATATAGTGAATAAGGAAAAATTAATTAAACTCATCCAAACTACTTACAGAAAATCATATGTAAATCATTAACAAACAGAATCCTCTATTATGAATAATTAAATATCTGGTTAGATTTAATCAATAATTTCTTATATTCCTTAAATAAAGAACATATAAATAAGATATAAAAATTTCAACCGAAAGTAATCTTTTTAATTTATTAAGTTACATCAGAAAAATGTGCTCTTCTTCTAATTAGTATTCTATAATACTATTTAAAAGAACAGAGATTTACAAATTGCTTGTTTTAAGACTTGGATTAGTTCTTTTTACATTTAAGTGTTTATAAATATAGTGAATATCATTTTTTCTTTCATTAGTAGAATACATATTTACAATTGATAGAAAAATCTTAATACAAATGATGACATTATTCGTTGAAAGCATGTGATTAAAAATGAAATTTCAAAACTGATGTCATATTCTCAAGAAACATAAATTATTTTCTCATTTTATTTGTCCATTCCTTAATGCTATTTTTAAAGCGATTATTGATAATAAATTAGACAAAATAAAATTATTTTCTTTCTCTTTGGATGGTAAATATTATTGCAAGGCAAATTACAGAAAAAATATTATAGTTTATGTTTATTTTTAAATTTGTTTAAATAGCACTTCGTTTAAAGAAAAGAAAGCAGCATCTTTTCGATGTTTTTGTGAATTTTCAGCTCGAAATTCAAAAAATTTAATCAGATTTTTTTAAGGAATACAATTTACCTTTATAATATAGATTATATTTCATGTATAAAAATGTTAAGGCAATAAGTAAGACCATTAGTAAAAATCTAGGATTTC
This sequence comes from Argiope trifasciata, assembly GCA_026543055.1. NCBI lineage: Eukaryota > Metazoa > Arthropoda > Arachnida > Araneae > Araneidae > Argiope > Argiope trifasciata. The sequence goes on from JAPMOQ010036084.1 coordinate 1,234,267, forward strand.
AAAGTTATTTTTGTTCTTTTATTTCAATCCTCTATTATCTTGAAAAGTATTTTGTTATAAATGTAGGACATATTTGTAGTACTAAAAGTTATCTAATGATCATCCAACCTTTAAAAGAAACAACTATGTGATCAAGTTTCATTTCTGATTCTTGAGTCCAATTCCAAGAATTAAAGGAACAATTTTGAAAATGCAGAACACAATGTTGTTCTTTCTTCAAAGAGATTTCGAAATAAAGGTTATCGAAGGTAAAGGGCATCCCACTACCGAATGAAAAAGATAAATACAAAAGAATTCTTTGAAAAGGTAGTTATTTTACATAATTAAAATTGAAGATTTTTAAATAAGAATCAGTTGTAACAGGAAATTATTTATAAAATGAGGTCTATGAAAGAAAGGAAATGAAAGCCATTTCGTAACTCTTATTTTTGAGTTATTTTAATAAGGAATTTGTAACAGGAAGTAAAGCATTTTATCATGAATTGCATGTAAAAATGATTCATACAATTCGTGAAACAACATATTTTGTTTCTCTCAAAAGAAATATTTTTCTCATAACAAGTAATTAAATAATATTGCAAATTAAACATAAATGCTTAATGGTTCCAGGTATTCGGAATCAAATTTGCATAATTCTAAGTTTCTAAAAATTCCCCATTGTACATTTTTGAGAATTTGAATATATCAAGCACATATATACATGCATTATGTAAAAATTTAATAATTGTTTTAAAACAAACGCGACTTCATCCACATCAATACTCTATATGTATATTATGACCTTGAGCCAAAGTTAGTTAATCCCCAAAAAATTTTGAAAACTTACAAAAAAATGACAAATATTTATAAAAAACATCAGATTTTTATTAAAATGAACATTTTTATTAAAACACGGATTTTTCAAAAAAAGTAAAATATTGAATTTTGGTATGGAGTAAAAAATCAATATGCATTACCCTAATTATATGGATATAAAGCAAATTTAGAACCCATTTTCTATACAATATCTAACTTTTTTTATAGCTTTTATGCAGATTTACCAGATAAAATCGTTTCTTTTATAGTTTCATGATTGTTTTCCATGTACTGTAATTTTATATTAATAAAGGAAAATATTATAGCATTTTTATATGTTCTTTTATTTTATATCCATGATCTTTTAATACGAACCGAAGCTTGGCAAAGTATTTCTGCAAGTAAATTACACTTTCTTTGTTTTATTTTAAAGGTAAACTAGTTCTTGAAATAGCTGTACTTGAAATAGCCATCTAAATGCATGATAAGCCGTTAATATCCAATTATCCATTACATTTTTAGATTCAGCAGATACTTTAAATATATTTTCCATCTTAACCCAGATGCAATCGATGAAGGACTTACTATCTACAGGACTTACTATAGAGAATCCAGTTGTTTTGATAAAGAAGATGTATATCTCAAGAAAAAGATATTTTACTAATAGTTGTAAAAGTATATCCTATATAAAAGATTAAAGAATTATCAAAAAATACTGAATCGGATATCATTCAAAAACATTAGAGGAGGAAAGGAAAAAATTTTGATTGAATTAAATTGATTGAATAGGGAAAAATTAATTGCTAAATTAATCGAATATTTCTGTGCTAACTACAAAAGACAGAGGAATTACATAATTGTGTGGTGTATTTCTTTAACCCCCAACTGTATAATTATTTTTAAAATCCCTATTTAGTGGTAATGATGATGATGTCGTGTTATTATGGAAAGGAGTGCAGTAGTTTCTGAGGGCTCAGACCCCTGAGCATCTGAAGGCAAAAGCCTGACATTTTAGCTCAAATAAAGATGAAGCACACACAAACATTCGTTTGCACAGCCACTTTTTACAGGGTGAGCATTCAAATATCTCACGAACAGGACACAGATGAACAATCATGCCCGAGCCGGGACTCGAACCCAGGAAAGACATGCTACCCCTATGCCAGGACACCGAATATTTAGAGGCGCTCTTTGCAAATAAATTACATAAATAGGTTGGTATAGATATGTATAATTATTTTTCAAAGTGAACTGAGTCTCTATGTTACATGTTAATAATATGATATAACAAAAATCTGTAATCGTAAGAATAAACACTTTAAAAAGCGAGAAACGCGTGTTGCAACAAAAAAATAGACTGATTGCTAACCCGGAAAAATCGCAGGACACGCAACTGGAGGGATAAAGCATTCCAAAGGCACTGACAATAGATTTCTTTCAATTGAACTCCATTGTAATCGCAGCATTCTGATTCAACGAAGAATGAATATACGGTGAAGTACTCGGAACAAACTCCATTTCTCATTTCAATTATCTGGTCAAACAAATATGGTGGAATGATATTATCAACATTTGAATGTAATGAATTGAAACATTTATTAGTAGCCAGCTCATAATAGCAGGAAATTAGCATTTTACAGCCTGCTATTATAAGCCTATCATTTGAAATTTAAAAAAAAAGAATAAAATGAAATAAATAGAATTAGAAGTTTACTTCCTCGATCTTATTTCTATAATCCTAGTTTCAATACCCGTCGAATTTAGTGGTTGAAATATGATTTTTACTGGAAAATATATTAAACATGAAAAAATACAAAAATGGTGGCATCCTGGCATAGGGAAAGCGCGTCTTCCTCTTGAACTGCTCGTCCCAGGCTCGTGTAATGGTCCGGGCGCTGTTGCTCTTCCTCTACTTTTTGTGAGGTGTTTGAATTGCACACCTGTAAAACGCGGACTTGTAAAGTATCATGTCTCAACAAACACAAAAATTTTGTAATTTACAACTTTTTAAAAGAAAAAATTCTACAGATAAAAAAATATAATGTGTCACTTTATTTGGCAACATGTCACTAATAGTGAGAGCAGTTATATGATTGAAAAAAAATTCCTTTAATATCAGTAAAAGTATCATTATATGTACCTAGTTGAAATATAATGATTGAAAGTCGATCTGAGGATAGACAAGCAAAATTTTTCTCTCTTGCCCTCGACTGAACATTAATAATTTAAGTTTAATATAAATGACTGAAAGCATTTATTATATAATTATTTGCTTTAACTTGACAGCAAAAATACGCATGTCTTATGAGACTCTAAAATATATAGATTCATATTAAATTAAAACATAGTTTTATAACTGAATTTAGGAAAAAAAATATGTTTGAAAATAAAATAACATTAATTTATTTTTGAAATCTTGACACAATGCTTTTAAAGCATTCATAGCACCTTTCAAATTAGTTTTATAAAAAAATTTCTTCGAAACTGAGTTCCTTTTACTGAAAATGAATTTTTATATTAATTATTAAAATCCGAACAAGCAGATTAGGTAGGTTAAAACTGTGTATTTTTGTTTTTGAAAGTGTAGTAATTTTTCCACGGTCAGTTTGCGAAACATGAGATATCATGAAACAGAAAAAGAGAATTTATATTTATATTTTTTATTCCTTAATAATAGAAAAATTATTGCCATATGTACCTGACTGAAATATAATTGATCGAAAGTCATCTAAGACTAGATAAGTTGAAATCTTGCCATCAAGGGGCCATTAATAATTTAAGTGATATAAATGACAGAAAGTATTCATTATATAATTATTTGCTTTAACTTGACCACAAAAATATGGCATTATGAGACTTAGACCACAACATACGTCTTATGATACTTCTAAATAGGCATTCCTATAAATTAAAACGTAGTCTTAGCAATGATTTTATTAAAACAATATCAATGAAACTAAAACAGCAATAATTTATTTTTCAAACTTTAATACAAAGTTTTCAAATTATGCATGACTCTTAAAATTATCCAAAGCCTTTCACATAAAACTTGTTAAAGGATAAAAATTAATTCAATTAAAGTTAAGTGTTTCAATTCCATTTTTACAGATACAAAATTCATAGCTCCATGCTCTACTTTAACAAAAATTTAAAAGCTTTTCTAGTTTCTTTTTTACACGAAATTGATCGCTTGCATTCATCGCAGCTTAATCAGAAAGTTTCCCTTTTATATTTTCAGGTACCTCCTTTCAGAAAACTGTCGTGATCTTTTTAATCGATTATGTCATTACCACTCCCTATCTGAAAGAATGAATGAAATAAAAAAAAACTGGATTTAATGGATACAATTCATCACAGCATACAAATGCACACTAACCAGATTAATTATGCTAATGAATATTTATTACTAGATATTTATGGTTTATTATAGGTTGAAAAAACTTATTTACTTTAATGCAACAGCTCAATCAATAGGTTTTTATGACCATGCTTTTTATTCTGATGGCTAGAAACATGCAACAGCTTCAGAATTAAACAGCCAAAGATTGATCTTATTAATTAACCTAGATATTAAGGTATTGTAAAAAATTAATATTCTCCTTCCTTTTTAGGTACGGAATATAAGAAAATGAAACAGATAATTTTAGAAGCAAATCGATTGATTAATGATTGTTTCATTTATTTATTTATTTCACACGCAAATGCTTCTTTGTGAAGAAAATTAATAACTAACTATTTAATATCGTTTTCTTTATTTGTGTGCAATATGAATTTCACCATGAATGAACTATTTTTTATGATGTTCTGTAACCAGTGATATGAACTTGGTTTTCATTTTTTTTCATAATAACTTAATAAAATCTTTCATGCCGGCGTCCTGGCTTAGGGGTAGAAACGCTTTCTCAGTCATCGCTACGTTCCTGTTCGAGTCCCAGTTAGGGCGCGGTTGTTCTTCAATATTCTACCTGTGGGTTGCGTGAATTGTGCAAGAGAATGTGACGTATTAAGTAGCTAAGACGTACTCTTGCCCTAGTTGGCGCTACTGAAAAAGAGGGAGAGAAGAGCTCCTTCGGCATAAATCGCTGGCAGATTAGTAGGCTTGTAGAGTTCCATTAGTCACAACACAACCATACAAACTTTCGCGACTACAGCGTAATAATTGTTTAAAACCGACATTTTTTGTTATATATTCCATAAATAGAATAACATTTTCTAATCATATTATTAAAATGTTTTGTTTCAAGAATGTAACTGAATTTTAAAAAGCAGAGATTCAGATTATACTTGCGCAAAAACTGCTGACTTGATCACATATTTCAAACGTATGTTTTTATTAATATGGCATTTTGATTCTTTTAGAAAGGAATTAAAACAACTTTCAAATTTTCGGGGGGCTTAGTAGCTTTTTATTCCCGTTTCTACAAGTAGCACTTTACACAACCGCTGACAGAAAATTGTCAGAGATTAAATCCGAAATGCACGTCTCTTGTTCGTTCAGAAGCGCCAACTAGGGCCAAGAGTACGACTTGACTACTTTCTTTTTTCGCATTCGCTTGCACAACTCTTTTTGCAGTTGGGCACATTCATACAGCTCTCAAATAGAACACAGAACAATCCTGCCCGAACAGGGACTCGAACCCGGGACGCCCTGATCACGGTTAAGGCATGCTACCCTTATGCAAGGAAGCCAGCTAATGATTATTTTGATGTGATAGTAATAAATTGCATCAAAATAGAAATATTTGAACTTTTCTTTCCCATATAAAAAGCAAATTATTATTTAATGTAAAATTATTTTACATTTAATGCAATTTATTGATTGAGATTATTTTTAATTAATAGAAAATTACAATCTAAATTCCTTTATAATAGGAAATTACAATACTCAAATCATACCTGAAGTAAATCTTCCTCTTAAGCTTTCAAATTATTAAACAACATCAACTGATGGCTTTACACTTCAGCTTCAAACTTTTCTAAAAAATATCTCCTATACCATAAATAATATTTTATTTAAATTAAACGTCTACAAAATCGTATGTCAATGCACAATATATCTAAACGTAGTATTAGTTGGTTAAGGATTGACAAATATGTAAGTTTATAGGCAAATAATAATTTCTTGTTAAAATGCATTAGAAAATTTCTATTTCTTTTCATTAATTAACCTTATTTTACAATCACTTAATTTAAAGTTAATTCAATTGATGTAATGAATATATTTCATAACAAAAATTCTTTTTAATTTCCAAAAATTCTTTATTGTTTATAATTGAAAATTAGTATACAGGATAATAGAGCTCTTTGACAAAATCTCTACATTCAAACCCATGTTCATTATCCATTCTCTGAAATAAAGTTAGTTGCTGAATTTTTTTAATTGGGGTTTTTTAGAAACTATTACAGAATCCCACCTACTTAAATGTTATTTAAAAAATAACGACATGGTTAACGTGTTATATTTTTAAAACTTGTAACAATATATTAGCAAAAAAAGGAAAATTTCAGTTTAATGAAGCTTTGAAATTTACTGCAATTTCAAGTTTTTACTTATTTGATTATAGTTAATTGAAAGAGAAATATTAAAAAATATCTTTCTTTTTCAAAAACTAATTAATAATAATTAATATTTAAAAAAAATTACTAAATTTTAAATTTAATATTGATTATGTGTGTACATTCATGTTATATTTTGTTTGTTTCATAGCATTGTAATGAATGATGTATAGTGAATTCCTTCTCCCTTATAAGTAAGAGCCATATGTTTCTGGCATCAAGAAAATGGCTTGATTCGATTTTAATTTTGATTGATTAATATCTCATTTTGTTGGTGTACTACCATCCATATAATACATTACAGAAATCGAAGGATTAACTTATAGGCCGAATCAGATATATTTCTCATTAATTATCTAAGTATTCAAATTATTAAATTAATTATTATGATATCCATATATCAAAATATTATTTTCTGTGTATCAAGAATTCTGTATTTTATCGTCAGATGTAAATTTATAAAATAAGACCATTTCTCTTAGATGTAAACCAATTTTTTAAATAACTATTAAATTAGACCATTGAAATATTTTTGTTTAAATAATTTCATCTAGAAAACAATCATTCGAATATTTCTTCGAGCTTTTTTTAATAAAATAATAACAACAAAAAGCAATGAAAAAGGTTTTTTAAATATTTTTTCATTTATTGAAATTGTAATTAATCATTTATTGTATTTTTTTTTCTTTTAATAAAAGACAAATATTCTTGCTCTTGAAAAATTGTTCTTAAAGCTCCAATCCAATTTTACAGCACTTGAATTGAAACTAACAATTTTTGTATTCAGTCAAGGATAAGATAACTTAATGTTCTAATAAGAAAATATAATTAAAGTATTCAACTTTGGTTAAAATATATTGAATTATGAGAAACTTTGTTTTTGTGTCAATTGATTAAATTATTATTTTTCTTGCTAAAAGCCATGAAAACAGTTTCATTTCATTCTGAGAGGAGTAATAAATAATAAGTTAGAGTTTATATAAATCAATGATTATCAATCTTATGTAATATTGTTTAGCATTAAAATATTTCTATTCATTTCATATTTATTCCTTTTCTCCGATTTGCCGCTTTAAACTATTATTTTCTGGGCATCAAAATCTTTTCTTTGATCAAAGTTCGATTTGTCAGTGTGGCACCAAAGAAAGATATATAAATCACGTGATCAAAGCCTTCTATCATGGCGAGAACACATATTCAGATGGCCAAGAAATTGAATGCTTCTTAAAGTCGAAGAACTTATAAAAATTCCAGCCATTAAATCTTCTGTTAGGGACATTTTGTCAAAACTTTTGTACTTAGCTCCTTGATAATATAAAAATTTAACGCTCATTTAATGTAATTTATGCATTTTCAATGCTTCATAAGTTATTATGTGAGGTTTTCTTTAATTCATTTTCTCAAGAGGGTTCTATATTTTTTGCAAGAGCCCATTGTCATCAAATGCAGTTTGATCCTTCGCGCTAGGTGGGGGATGTTAGTCGTCGACCCCCTTATGTTTCCTGCATGGCCTCTGGCTAGGCCACGATGTAACACAGATCATACAAATATGCCTTATGAAAGTTTCATATACAACAAATGGTCTCTTAAACATATTCGTTCAAAATTGCATTTATGACAAATTCTCCAATAAGAGAACAAAATACTATATAAGAAAGTTAATGCTAAAATTCCATATGATATCGGAAAAAAATAATTTATGCATCACCTGTAAAAAGGTAACTAAATTAAATTAATTATTTCTTTATCTCAGATTTCAGCATCCTAAAAATATTTTCAAAATTTCCCTTAATGGGATTCAATGATTTAGAATTTAAACTATCTATTAACACCTTATGATACAAAATACTTTTAATGTGAAAAACAAGCGCAATAAAAAGAATTAGGTGACCATAACTTACCATCTGTATATTGTTTCTGTAAATTGTTTCTTTCTTTTAATGCGATTGAATTTTTTAAATAATAATAAGATTTCTAAATATTCTATAATTTATTAATAATTATTTTTTATTAAAGAAGCATTGATATACAGCAATTCAGAAAAAAATGATAGTTAAAGTTTGTAAAATAAAATTTCTATGGGCAGAAAAAACATTCGATGCATCAAACTTTCTATATCTTTATACGCTTGATATTTTATATATGTATATTTCGTTAGATGTCACAATGGAATTGAAATCATAAAGCAATTAAGTATCAAATTAATAATGGATTCTATTCAGTGAACCAGTCGATAGTCCAAAGATCTAAAGTTTTAAGATACCATAAACGCAAAAAATATCCGGTATTATTTTGATTTTTTTATATTCTATGGCAAAATATCTATGGAGATAAACTACCTTTACATTACATTTCATAATTTGAAATATTATCTAGTTTTTCATGTAACCCTGAGAATTAAAATCAAATTTCAGAGTCATTATTTTAAGTTGTTTTAAACCTTTACACCTGCAATGAACTGAACCTGCATTTAGTTTTTAATATTAATTTCACATAAGTCTTAATATCTGAAACTTAAGTTCATTATTCCCTTAAATATCATATTTTATGTATCGAATGGGGACAAACATTGTTAGATAGCTGGACATATATTTTGTTTATTATGGACATCTTCTTTTCAAATGGAAACATATCCCAAAATATCAAAATTCTGTTAATAAATTAAGTAATCTATTTAGAACTGTAAGATCTTTTGCAATTATATTGTTTCTCTTTCTGATTCAGAAGGTAAATTGCAAAGATAGTTAACATAAACTTCCTTCGTTGGTTTTCCGCTATGAAATATTATGCTATTAAATGGATTGCATGAAACCATAAAAAATGGTTTTCGCTTCATTGAGCAATAAAATCTGAAAGAGATGATTATGGGTTTTTTTAAATTAAAGTTACCAAAGGGCAGAAATTTTCACATGGCAATCTTATTGGCATCCTTAATACAATAATTTTTAACTTTAAAAATTGTTTTTCAAAGTTTTTTTCGGCAATAATATTATACTATGGAAAAAAACATTGAAACACACTTCTATTTTTAATTTATTAAAATTCATACTAAAATCTTAAATACAAGAATCGTTCCTAAGGGACACATTTTTGCTATCTATGGTTCTAAAGTTGATAGTCCTAGCTCAAAGGATTGCCCTCCACAACAAGATTAATAATTAAAAAAAAACAGACACACATTTCCCTTTATTATTAGAAGTAAATGCAAACCTAACTTAAAATTTTTTCTGACTTTTGCGTTCATAAAAATAAGTTATAATTATTTATTAACTTTTATATGATTTTTTTCAGATAAATTTGTTTTAGCCAGCCCTAATATTGTAATCAATTTCATCCATTATTTATTTATATATCTGAATGGTTAAAATGAAATTCTGTTTCGGTTTTCTCCAGTATGCTTTGGATCATTTTTTTCTTCTCTATGTGAAAACGATACAGAGAAGAATACCAAACATTTTCATCTCTTAAATTGAAATGTGACTGAAAATCATATAAAAGCGTACCTAAAAAGCTTTTATTTAGACATGTAAAAAAATATTTATCGTAGTTGAAAAAGATGTTTCCCACGAAACAAAATTGACTTTAAATGCTAAAGGATAACCAGGAAAACTATTATCAAATAAATTTATCCTAGTTAAAAATTAATATATGACAACGACTGGCTTCTCAGTCACCATCAAAATTTTCTTAGCAACAAGGTTTTTATCATTCTTCTTCACGACCACGTGTCAAACAAGCAGATATTTGAAAGATAAAAATGATTCTCATTTCCTTTATTTTTATTTTCTTCCCCAAAAACGGTATTGATAGTAAAACTATCTTTCATGATACCACATTTATTTTATTATACGGGTTCATATATTTCTCCATATTTGAATATAACTATTAAATTGTCCCAAATCAGATTTCTGGGAATCAAATTAGTGATCTTTACTGAAAATTTACATCATAAGAAAATCAAAGAAACGCTAGAAGTAAAGAACCAAAATTATGAAAATTCAAGAATTTCAATTTTTTACGTTTTAATGAACTATTCCTTTTATTTTTACTTCTGACTGAATCCTTATCCCGAATCTAAATAATTAGTTTATAGGATAGGAAATGTTAATATTATTTTCATAATTTCTATAGAAAAATGGATCACCAACTTTCAAGTAAAAATAAAAAAAATTAAAAATACAGTTTTAAGATATCACCTAATTATACTTTTGAATAACTATAATAAGTAAAAATTATTTTATATATATCTAACTTTTACTGATTATTAGACAATTAACATTTTGCATGAAATAGTTAATAGATCTTTTTAATTGGTTGAAATTAGCCCACAATTTTTTTATAGACTTTGAATTATAATTACCAAATTGTTAACTATTTCGACTTCTTTTCTGTTAGTAATGATCACTTAATTACAATCATTTCTTTGTAATCTTAATTTGATTAATTTTTATAAATATAAGTAGACGAAAGAAAACGCAGTTCAGCTCATATGCTCGAGGCGAACTAAAAAAAAAGACTTTGAAAACTGTAATTTAGATATATATAATAAATTATTTTATTAGATTAAATGTTTACTTAAAAACTACCTCTTATGTATACAAATAATGTGTGTGCCTTTTCATTGTGACAAAAATTTATTATTAAAAAATATACATTTATTTATAGACACCTTCCGTACACTGCTAAGCAAAATGGGCTTGATTTTCTAAATCAATTTTCTGAAATGACTTCTAATTTCATTTCTTAGAGTCTTTTAAATATGGTTACCTTTTATAGCAAAATTTAGCAATTAGTTACATTAATCTCTTATGATTTTGTTCTATCATATCATTATTTTTCTGTTAAGATACTGTGGAAATAAAAGCTTAAATAATAATTGAAAAGGATTTTTTTTTCAAAAACTATCTTAACTATCTAAAACTAATAGTTTTAAGAACAAATCAGTATTGTTTTGTCCTATCCATATTTTTTCTCCTTATAAATGCAAAAAAGTACCATAGAAATGTTTCAGAAATAAAGCATAATCGATGAAACAACGAATATGAAACAATGGCAAAAGTACTAAGATAGAAATAATTGCGTCACCACCCATTGTAAGCATTTTGCAATATTTGACCTGAATAACATATTTAATTCTTCTTTTTTCATTTTTAATCATTCACATAACAATAAATTTATATTAACTATTTTAATATTTATTTATCTATAATTGCTTTTTATTGCATACAAAAACAGAAACTATGACAGAAGTTTGTTTTTAGTTTAGTTATATTAACGTCCCCTTTGAAACAACACCAGGGCTATGGACTATAACAGAAAGCAGCATTTATAGTATTGCCCAACCATATTTAACAGTAAATGTAGCAATAACATACACCCTAGTAGATATTCTCAAGATTTACAAGCTCATCTTGATATATATATATATATAATATTGCTTTGTTGCTTAGTCACCTTTCCGTATTTTTCAGCAGTCAGAACAGATTTTTATTGAATTATTAAAGTTATTTTAGAAATAAGGAACAATGAGAAAGGACATAAAAATCCATATCATTGGTTTGGCGTAATGTAATTATATTCCTATCAATATGTCCCCCGCTTATTCTAAAACCTTTATTGAATTGTTTACTGATGAAGACATTTTCTAAAGAATTATTTAAGTTATTTCATAAATAAGAAATGAAGATTTACATTTAAAAGGAAGTACGATAATCGTCTGTCAGAAAATGCAAAATTTAATAAACAAGAGTTCTCCTCTCTTTTGTTCCAGTCAAAATTTACCATTCAGCTATCTACTGTTAAATGTATTACTATCAAAATAAATGAAGTACAATATCTCATACTTAAAATGGCAGAAGGATAGACAGAATATACAACTCATAGAAGTGCAATCATATTAGCATCATCCAAGCACATAGTTCATCTGAGTTAGTGTGATAAAATGTATTCTCTTCCTAAAATATTCACAAAATATATGTTTTCTACATGAATCAGAGTACCGACCCCCAACAAAAGTATGATGTTAAGTTTGAAAATAGGACTGCAGTCAAATGTTAAACTGATTATTTCAACTGATTATGGATAGAATTCTCCTGCCCGAAAGATTAATCCTTAAGTAATTTCAAAATTAAGGGTCATTTTCAACCACTAAGCTACTGATAGAAATCAGCATATAGAAGCAAAAAGAAAATCACCATGTTTTGTTACCTTCTATTCTTCAATAGCACTAAATAGTTTTAAGCAATGCTAAAAATTTTCCCCAAGCAAAAATTAGAAATCGATCGATAGAGAAAAAATATTAATGATCATCTTTTATTTAGTATTAACTCTAAAGGTATTTCCTATTATCCGAAAAAGCCCTTTTTACCAAACAATCCAAGCATTATCAAAAGGAAATAATATATTATTTAAAAAAACTTTTAAAAATCATAACAACAGGAAATCGATGCATACTTTATTTATTCCCTTTTCTTCTTCAATTAATTCGTTTTCACATATTCGCCACTAAAAAAATATAGCAGACAAGGGAAAAGAGTATTTTGTCAAGAAAAATAAAATTTCATTTCAATAATTATAAAGGGAACAAACGGACTACATTTCTTCATAACTTTTTATTTATTTGCTCAAAGTAATCACATTGTTTTCTTTCTCAGAGGAAATTATCACTTGATTTGTAAAAAGACAAAATCCTTAACAAAGTAATTTTTAATGAAGCTTTTCTTGCCATCTTTATAAAATACCCTTACTGACTTAATCTGGAAATCAAAAGAAAATTGTGTAATTTCGTAGCATTTTTTTTCTTTGACTAAAGATACTTTGGAGAAGTCAGCATTAATTTGAAAATAAAGTTATTTCCTGAAAAAATATCTGGTTTCTTAAAAAATATATAGGGCGATGGGGAGAGGGTTCAGGATGAAACGGGTGATTAAACTTGTCGAATTCGCATGATTAAATATCAAGGTTTGAAATAAAGATATTATAAAGAAAATTACTTTTCTTACAGGATGAGTTTTTACTCTCTAAGAATACGTAATATAGTGCAAATGAAATGAATCTAGGTTTTTCCAAAATAAACTTGCAATATAAAAGTGTCAATCTTAAATTATTTTTCTAAAAAGTTTTTAGTTTCTTTTATTTCCTTGAGAGTTTCAAGTTCTTCTTTCTAAAATAAGTTCCATTTTTATCATCTTTTTCGTAAGGAAATAAGGTGTAGAACATGGAATAGATGCATTTTTCTGTAAGCTATATTACACCTTTCAAAATAATTAGAAAAATTTTATACGTATGTGCTTTATGATTTCAAGTTTAAAGTCACATATTTAAATACGATTTATTATAAATAAGGAATGCTTGTATTCTTTTTATGACTTTCAAAAATACTTCGAAATTAAATATTTTTGAAATAAAGCACTGCTTTATTGAAAAACAATCTTGTATAGGTTATAAGAAGCTTTGGTCATGTTTACTACTCATACTGACACTTTAAGCGAGCTAAATCTCTAAGTGAAATTTCAATAATTACATTGGAATGTTGATTATTATTTAAATTGAATTTCTAATTTCAGTCATTTTTCTAATTTCTAATTTGAGTCAGTCAACTTAAGAAATATTAAAGTTTGAAAATAATAAATGAATAATATGAAACTAAAAATTATTAAATTTGTAATCTGCTATTACAAATTTCAGTTATTATGAAAGAGTATTTTTAATCGTGTCATTATATTAATAAGCATGTGTCAACTTTGAAAAAATGCAATGATTTTTTTTTTCTTTCGGGAGTGACGAGAGCTCCAAAACGTTTTTTGCCAGGGTAGAAAAAATGGAAAATGAAAATTGCCCTTTATATTTTATTCATTCCCTACGCAATTTCAAGTTTCAAAACCTCTAAGTCAAAACAATGTCATGTTCTCATCAAAAGGAATGTCTAGTTTAGAAGCTGAATAACGAGAATTCCCTTCGCAATGTGGTTGCCAAATGATAAAAAAAATTTATTGAATCATTTATAAAATCCCCGTGCACCACAAAATATCACACTGAGATTACAGAAGTAAATATTCAACACAACAAAAGAAAATAAGAAAAATAAACAGTTATGAAGGATTAATATAAGAATAAAATAAAATATGAAAATATAAGTTAAGAATAAGAAAATTTAACAGGTAATAATAAATTTACAAAAGTATTCAAGAGCACTTCTGATGGAAACAAGTTGATGAAAATCTGGAGGCCACTTTATATGAATAGTTTGAAGAGCCAGTCTTAGGTTCTGTCTTGCTCCAGAAACCTTTGAACATAAAAGGAGTTCATGTTCACCATTTACCTCGCCACAATGTTGCAATCACAGGTAGATAATGGAGACAAGTTAAATTTATATAGATAGCTTTTAAAATTGCCAAGGCCAGAGAGAAATTGGGCTATTCTATAATTTGTGTAAAAATGATGGCATGACAATATCTTATTAATGGATGAGAAAAATTTCTTTGTTAGGCTGCCTTTATTTGAAGTGTGGTATTCTTTATTCCAAAACTCCAACATATTTTCTCTCGTAAACTTTCTGTAAAAGGATTTAGAAATGTTAATGGCAATGTAAACTTACCGCTTAATGACAGTCTTTGTGAACCAGTCGGCCCACTCATTTCCATAAATGCCCGTATGTCCACGAACAAATGCGAAAACTATAGAGATATTTTTATCTATCACGTTTTTAATTTGTGTTTGGATCTCGACGATTATGTTATTAGAGTAAGAAATACATTTCAGTGAATAGAAGGATGAAAGAGAATCTGTACAAATTAGATAATTTGAGGTTACACTATTTTGTTCAGTGATCCATTTGATGGCGAAATTCAAACAAAAAAGTTCACCTATAAAAACGGTGCATTCATCACGAATTCTGTATTGAAAGTGCTCAGATTCAATACCACTTTTGTAAACAATAAATGCGAAGCAAACTCCTCTATCAATTTTACTACCATCAGTGTAGCAAATAACAGGGAAACATCCTTAGTTTTATTAATGATAAACTATTTACCAATAAATTTTGTAAACATATTATTTATATAAAACTTTTACGAAAATAATATTTTATTAAAACACAAACTTCTATTTTCTAATTTCTGAAATATTAAAACTGTTTCCTAGTTGATTATTCTTAGAATAGTAGTCAAATTCTTCAAGTTTTTCCACTCAAAAATGAATGAATTGATATTTACCTATTGCAGGAATGAGAAAATACTTTAATTAAAATTCTTATTAAAGAGAGTGAAGTTTTTAAATATATTATAAATATTAAATTTTTTAATTTCCTCCAAATAAAAAAGTTACATTCCATTAAAATGACAGCTGTTATGTCATATTTCTGAGTCTTTTAAAAACTCATCTGTTATTAAAGCAGCAAACTTAATAATAAAGAAAAACTAATAAAAGCAGATCAACCCTTTAAAAACATATATGCTTTCAGAAACGCATGCATAATAATAATACAATACTGGTTAAAGTAGATAAAAAATATATGCGATTAAAAGATATTAATGAATATTATCATTTAGGCTTTGCTTATTGCTTACGCGATTTCAAACGTCAGTATTCATTACTTACATAATTTTGAGCTTTAAAATCCTCCACCTAAACAACATCAAGATCTCACATGATAATAAATGGAATTTTTTATAAGTAAGAAACATTTAATTGAATTTTTTAAAATAATGCGGATAAAAATTTCACAATCAAATTATATATTTCTGACTTGAGATTGTTTTCCTTTCATTTGTTAGAGTTTGTCTATTTGACAAAAAAGTCATGGTGTTATTCATTCTGTAATAAGCAATACGTAAAATCTTATCCATATAAAACAGTGAATGAATGATATTTAAACAAATATTCTAAATTGTTAACAAATAAAAGGATAAAATTTTATGAATTTTAAAAATATGAACTACTAAGCATAAAGTGTCTTATATTGGATACTAGACTTTTCAAAAAATGTGCAAACACTAAGCAGTAAAATTTTTAAACTTTGATTGCATATATTGAAGTGGCATTTAAGCACACTGATCATTCTTCACCTAACAACAAATGAAGGCAAATGAATCTGTTGTGCTCAGTACGCAAAAGTTAAAATTGTATCTGCATTTATATTCGCCAGCGTTGGTCAAAGAATTTGACAGCATAAAATTTTGACTTTTCTCAAGATCCCATATCTCAATAATGATATCAACTGGTATCTCAATTCATTTCCTTAATAACTCATATATTTCCTTTTTTGCTTTGTAGGCTGAAGATTATCCATTTCTGCCAATGAGTATTTTCGGAACTTTGTTGCTATTAAGCGCAATTTTCAGCATAGGATTGCCGGATACGAGACATCTGAAGAATTTGCAAACCCTCCACGATGCTGAAATGTTTGGAAAATACTGGAAGTGGAAGGATTACTTTACTTCTGGACCAAAAAAGTGAGATTAGTTTCTTTATTTTAAGAAGTCTTGGTGTTTGTGGATAATTTTAATTTTTAAATTAATCAACTCCAAGACTAAACTAAAAACTCCTAAATTCAAAAGATTTATCTCAATGTAAGATGGAATGATATTGTTAAATAATTTCAATCATCTTTTTCTGAGCTTTCTTTTTCTTAACTATGTTTTCTATAAGTTATATTATGATTGTTTAAAATATTTTATACATAACTTCTATTACATCTAATGCATGTAATACTCATTTTGTTTTAAGAAATGGGAAAAACTTCAATAAAAAATAAAATCCAGTATTTCTATACAATCCAACTATCATAAAGTACACAATGCATGATTTGTAAATGGTAGGATTTTTAAAACCTTTGTGATGAATGTCATCATACCAGGATTAAATATATTATTAGTAAAGTAAAAGAGTCTGCGTGTATTATAAAGGCTTTTGAAACATTTTTATTTCTTTTATATTACAGAATAATAGGAACCGTTCATTTTGTAAATGGAACAAGTCATTTTTCTTATTTCGAGAAATATTAACAGACCTATTAATCAATACAAAAGTATCAATTGATTATGTCAAGTCTAAAAATAGTTCTACGATTATGTAACATGCAATTTAAAAACATAACTTTCCTTCTAGCAAATCATTTAAAATAATATATATTAACCGATAGTAAGTAAGCTGACATCATTTTTATTAATTTGTCAATTTTAATATTTAAAAATGTTTTATGAATAACTAAATATCGCCTTAAATATATTTTGTTTTAATCCAATTTTCTATAAATATCTACAAAAAAGAAAACAGAGGCAGATTTTTTAAAATTTATACTTCTGTTTAGAGATTATTTTAATTTCTGAAAATATATTGGGCATTAATTATATTTTTATGCTAGTAGACAGTGGTGAACAGACTATTAATATTGGCTGAAAAATCTTTAATTCAATTTTGTTTAACTTTGATTCGAAACAGATTCTTCAGCATAATATTTGTAAGCTTGAGATTCTGGTAAGTCATATAATCCATAACATTACGGACCACTTAAAATTTTTTATTCATCGAACTATGTATCTCTTTAATTTTCAAGCAGTGCCTATAAAATTAAAAATGAAGAGTTTAACCTTCCTTAACACATTTATTTTTGCAAAGTCCAAACATATTTTTTAATATGAATAAAAAAATACAAAATATTTCAGCTTTGAATTCTTAGAATTCTAGAGAATCATTAAGTAAAAAAAAACGATTCATTTTAAAAGTCTGTTCTATTTTTACTTTCAAAAGGATTTAAATATCGTAAATATTATTATAATCATGTAAGAATATGATATTTGTTTCACTTGAGGTTTTTGGAACCTCAAATGTGAAGGAAACACATTTTTGAAGCCTCAAAATGCTGAGGCAATAAATTGGCAATTTATCCTTTTATATTTTTTTCTGTCAACAACATCTATTTCTGCAAAAGACATGAACCCAAAATTTCATACATACTTTTGATACTAAAAAAAAATCAAATTCAATGATATGTTCTTAGCACTCCCACTTTAAAAAACTCTGTTTCTGCGATCAAATCAGACTGAGTTATAATTTTGTGAATATCATTATTTTAGTACAATATCAACGGTTCTTCTTTGCACAAAAATATTTGTTCTTCACTTTTGTGAAATGTTAATTAACTCCAAACATTTATTTTGAATATCTATATTTAATCGTCTTACCATTTTAACTTCTTTTTAATAGGGCCGACCACAAAAACGGAATTCTGAAAAGCATGGAAAAGAAGCCACAGTCACCCATCTTGGGGTAAGTTTTTCCTCGACAACACTGACATTCCTTTAAAAGAAAAAAAAAACATTCCAAAATCCCTGCCATCACTTTTATTTGATCAAGTAATGTGGAAAGAATGGGCATCCCACGCTGGCTGAAAAATAATTTGAAACAAGGAAATGAAAAGTTGCAAATGACAGAATCATTTCATGGAATTCCTATACAAATATCAAATTTCATTTATCCGAACGTGAATAAGCTCCCAAGTGTTGACTTCGTTGCTAATTTTTTTCTCGTTTCCTATTTCTCCCGTAATCGTATCTGCCTCTGAATGTTAATAGGGATATTTTCTCTCTAAAAATGGAGTAAGGAAAATCCTAGAGACTCTTCTTAAGTAAAAATAATGGCTAAGTATTCTTTAATCTATCGTATTTATTAAATAAATCCCACTTTGTAATTAGAGGGAGTAATTATGTATCATCATTATTTCGCCATTTTAAACTATGTAAAGAGTGGTTTTTTTTTTCTTTTACTTATGAAAGAGGATAATTTAAAGTACTTCAGAAGAGGTTTAGTTTAAGAGTGAAAAATTTATAAAACAAAACCGTAGTTGTACATTGTACAGATACAATATTAATTGTTAATACTCCTACTGTTACAAATATATCTTAAACGATTATCGTGCACTATACGTTCACAAAATAACTATATTAGGATATACAGTTAAGATAAAACTTAGTTTCAGTGATGACACTAATACGCAATAGAATTGGAATTTAATTTTTGAATTAAAAATATTTTCCTCCAACTGCAGAAGAAAAGTGTCAATTTGTGACATTGCACAGTTTTGAAATTATTTGAAAATGCGACAAAACACTATTGGTGATCTTAAAATATCTAAAATGAGGATTCTTCATAAAACTTTCTCGCTTACACTCTAATCAAGATGCTATTCTAGAAAAAAAAATAGTGCATGCTATTATCACAAGATAATTGCAAATTTTTACCTTTGGAGTAAATTTAACATTTTTACTGATTCTATCAAGTTATCCTTGACACGATTTCAGATTATTAGCTCCTATCAAATCATCAAATTTTAACAATAATTTAATAGTAATGGTAATAGTAATAATAGTATCAATTGTGTGTTTCAGATACATTTTTCCCAAACAACTTACACAAAAACGTGATTCAAAATTGCACTTTATGTCATAATACCCCATATTAAATATGACATATATAAATCATTGTGTTTTGGGGTATTCTACGATTATTTAGTACAGACAGATGATCGATTCTTCAGTGAATTTGATACAAAATTGCATGGGTTTCTACGTATAGATATTAAATATATCGTATTTAATTAGTCCACCTTTTTGTAATTATCGTGTTAACATTTGTTTGAATAGGGCATATAATTTTCTCAAAATTTTACATAAGTCTCCAAATTTGTGTAAAGATCGTATACTAAATTCCGTCTCTCTGTTTCAAAACTTTTTTTGAGTCATATTTGTAACAAACAGACATATAATTGAACAATCGTTTTTTCGAAAACAGGGAGATTTGAAACGTATATATTAGTCCGAAATCTCGATTTCGATTTTTTTTTTTCTTTTTAAGGATTATTTTATTTTTTCTATATTACAAGTACTAGAAAATAAAAGAGGAAATTGGTTCGAAAATAGAGCTTTAACTACAAACATAACATATATTTATGAAGAGGATGATGTGGATAAGTCCAACTCTAAAGCTCTATATCTACATATACACAATTCGTGTTTCCTTAAACTTAAAAATTTGAGAGTTATTTATCAAATTACTAAACTATCATTTTATGTCATTTGTTATCGTTTTCATTCTCAGATAACAAATTTAAATTCTCCAATAATTATGTTCCCGGTTGGTGGTTTCTTGACTTAGATTTTTCCGTGCTTGCCTGTACAGTTTCCACCTTAAATTCTTTATTGTGTTATTTTCTTTCTAAAAATTGTGGTAATTAAAATCATTAAGAATCCTTTGAAAGGGAAAATTATGGTGAAATATTCTTTAATATCATAGCAATTATAACATAAATTTACTTCATAATTAGAAGGAATAATTATGTTTCCTCATTATCTCGAATTTTTAAACTGTGCTTTTTTTAAACTGATGATAATATTTGAAGATACTTTCATTATAGTTCAGTTTAAGGATGTATAAAACGTTTTAGTTCATAGAATCAACGTGCAAT
The DNA here is from genome assembly GCA_026543055.1 of Argiope trifasciata. Lineage (NCBI taxonomy): Eukaryota > Metazoa > Arthropoda > Arachnida > Araneae > Araneidae > Argiope > Argiope trifasciata. Next base: position 1,255,079 of record JAPMOQ010036084.1, read on the forward strand.
TACAAAATCTGTATTTAAAGAAAGGATTTCTTTCTTAAGGCATTTAATAGCAGACTATTTAAAATAGGAATAATAATAAAGAAAATAGTAACGTCTGGAGTGTAATCAATGTTACATTAAATATAATTACATTTCAGGTGTAATTGTAACTGCCTCATTTCGTAACATTAAAACAAAAAAATCGTATGCATACTAATTGCTTCAAAGAGTGTTAAACACTATGACAAAATTTCTTAGCATATAACAATGTTCATTTATTTGTTTGTCTGCAAATAGTTTAAAATTGTTGAAAGAGAATGGGTTCATTTTTCTGATAAATAATGTTTTTTAAATTTCAAATTAATATGTTTTGCGTTACCATTTCCTTTTATTTAGGTTTATTTTAGTTTATATATTGGTCAACTGATAGCATATGTAAATAACAAATATTATTCAGTATTTTCATAAATTGTGACTATTATTAATCAGCAATATTTACCATTAATCGGATAATCGAACATCAGGAAAGTTGATATTTTTCTCTGAAACTGTGGAACCAAAGCAAACTCAATTTATTTATCTGGAGTGATAAATTATTCCAGAAAGTATTCTGACAACCGACTTCCTTGGAAACTAATCTATTAAAGAGACTCAAAGCAGTCAGATTCATGGAATATTTTTACAAACTGTTATCAAACTTTTTCATATTCTTGTCATTATACTATTTAATTTTACAAAATCTGATAATGGTTTGATTTGCAGTGCTACTCTAAAGTCTCATCATTTCTTTATTTGATGTAACATAAATAAAAGTATTTGGAAACCTGATTTCGTCTTCGCCCAGAGGTGGTTTTTTTAATAGTAATATCCTATCCTATTGCCCTTTTAAAGCTATAAGCGAAATCTAATTCTAATAAGCTATAAGCGAAAATACATTCTTCCGTCTCTAACATGTTTATGCAGGCTATAAGTCAACGTTTAGTAATAAAAAAGGGGGGTCGCATTTTTTCAAGACCTTTATATAGATAAACTTAAACAAAAACCTCATCTAAGTATGAGATTTGATCCAAATCGTTACACTTGTTTCCGAGTTCCCCGAAATAAATTTTTATATATGCAAGAATTAAGCATTTAAAATTATCTGATATATCTGTCACAATTTCTATAAAATGTTTCGAGAATCGGCACCAATTTATTCTGTTTTTATTACTGTAACATTTATTAACTTTATGTTATGCATATAAATAATCATGAAATCTAATCAGAAGTTTGAATTTCACTGTTAACCTATTTATATTTTCATTATTAGTTAACATATTTATATTTTGAACAATACTTTGAGAGTGCACGAATTGCTGGCTTTTGATCATTGTTTCATTGAAGATCAGAAGATTTTTCAAATCCAAATGATTATAGATTACAAAAGATTCATGGCGTAGGAATGAATTTCACATTTTTCAATCTTAATTCTTGTAATGCATTTATATGTAAAATAATAGACGAAAAATGTGCTGGATTTGGCAACTTTAGCGACAAAATGGATAATGATTGAAATTTCGAGAATTTTAACAAGACATCTAATAGGAGCTATGATACACATTATTGGTCCATATACTTTTTCGGCCCACCTCTCGAGAACTATAAAAGGGCAGCTGAATAAATCCTAGTCGGAGTCGTATATAAGTAACGATTCATCGAGAGGATAACGAAGCAATGGTGGAATAATCCAGAGTTGTATGAAGTTCAAGCGAATACTAAACTGACATGTGCCGAGTTATGGCATTTACTTTAATAAAAGTGCCGAATTGTGTGTAGATATGTCAGTCATATAGCAGTGAATCGGCAATCAAATGGAGCTAAAGCTTGGAGACAGTGGAGAATTTCAGCCATTTGGAGAAACCGTAGAGCGAAGTTTCAAAGATTTACCCTCCTGATTAATTTTATTTGGCCACTTTATGTGCTGTTTTCGTTATTCTTACTGAATTACTTTTTATGGGCCTCTGTCTGTTGTAGTCTGCTACTGTGTGTTCTTCTCGACGGTACATATTCGTCATCTTTGTAAATAAACGTAGTTGTAATTTTCTACTGAGATCGCTTATAGGGGAGCAAGTGACCCTCAGTGATTATACGGATTTAGAAGTAGTGAAATCCGCAACAATATTAAATGGTCCCCATCCATTAGAATATAAAAATCATTCGAAGATAAATGTATGTGATACATGTACTATCTTATACAACAGTTGTGAAGGGAAATAATGTTAACGTGCTCTTCTAAAAGCCCATTGTTATGTCTATTTGACTTTTTTCTTTTGTAGTAATATATTCTTTCAAACATAGTTATATTATTGGGCTAGGTACATTATTTCTTTAAGCGAAATATATTTCCTTCTGAATTTCCTGATTATAATTATTACTTTATGTAAGGGCATTCACATATTATAGATATATTATGAAGATGCTCCAATAAAGTTATATTAATAATATCGTTTATCATTAACTTCTTATAACACTATTCAAATGCTTTTAATATATATTTGATACTTCTACTTTCAATGCTTTACGTTTACAATTCTAAAAATACAATAAAATTTTTGCTAACATTATTTGACTAGCAAATTTTTACTACTTTACTATAATGTATATTGTTAAATGAAATGTTATTTCTTGAAAAGTAAATGCATAAATTAGTTATTGCCGAAATATAGAAAAAAAGAAATTACAACTCATAACCTAATACTGGCTATTCAAAGAATGTGTATGACCCTTCAAAATCACTCCGGTATTGTTGTTGTGGTTTGTTTTGTCTTGTTTTTACAAACTTATGATACATATAAAGATCTCTAGATTTTGTTATTCCATTATTCTTATTTAAAAAATAAGAGTCACAGAAAACCAAGATTTTCGTTTCCATAATTTGAGTAAATGTTACTTAAAGATAACCGATACTGTAAGTGTCTATTTTCTTACCATATAGAAACACACAATAGCATATCTCTATTATCCTGCCACAGATTTAAAGTTATTTCACATCTTTATCAGTTGGCGAGGTAATGAAATATACATTCTAGCTTCAAAAACAATCTGGTTGTTTTCAACCGACGTCTTTTATAGTATAGGATTTGTCCTTTATAAGAAATAAAATAGCAGTGATCTGAAGCACTTATTCAGGATACCCTGCATAAAAACTGGCGAAGGAAGTCTGGGTTCCTTTTTGCTTGAAAACAAGTATTTTAGGATTTGAAAATGCTTTATATTTCCCTACTACGTTGCTAATTTTTGCATCACATTTCGACATTATTAACACTCCCTACTTCAATTTAATAGCATAAATTCATATTTAATTTTAAATTGCAGATATAAAATTGAAATAAAAATACATTAGAAGGATTTTCTTCTCTCTGTAGCAATATATTTTGAACTTTTGATCCAGTTGTACGTCTCTTATTTCTTAGTGTTTGTTGCTAATTTTATTTACTATCTCAGCTATAAGGATTTCAAAAAATTATTCTCATTAGAATATATTTTACAACATAAATCAGATTATAAAAAGCCTCTCTTGTTTTTCAGGAAGATACGCTTTTCAAACAAGCTCTTCTGGTGAATGTTATGATAGTCTTTAAACGTTGTTTGACAGTTAATAAAAGAAAATGAATATTGAACAAGACAGTTGAAATAAGCAACATTCGTATTAGATCAAAATTAACATTACAAATTTTTCATTGAAAATGTAAATAGTATTTATCTCTTTTAAACTGGTACATGGTAATTCTTTGCAAGCTTTTAAGTTTTAATACACTTAGATATCATTTCCTACTTTGAATTTTTTACTTAAATTGCAATTTTAGCTATTTCAAAAGTTATAAAAAAGCACTAGCTCATATAGTTCTTACAACATTAGTTCAGTTCAATTTAATTTTGTTCTCATTTTCTCTCATTTCAAATTCATCTAAATACATCATTTTTAAGCTATGTAACATTATTTTGAGGCCACTTTTTTGTTGTAAAACATTTTTAAATGATTAATATAGAACTTAACCATACTATTTTTATCCATTCTTCACAGATAAAAATATATTGGTACTCATTTATATTACGATAAATTTCGAAAAAATAAAAATTTTCACCTGCCTGTTGAGTAACTTGGCGTTGACAATTTCATTGAAAATCTGAATCAATTCATCGATCTGAAAATCATTATTTATATCTGGGAATGCAACTTTATTGACCGATTCTTAGCATCGTATGTATAAGATAGCTTCGAGATCGCTTGACGTTATCTGAAAATCTCTAAATAAGCTCAATTTCTTGACGTTCTTGACATATTCTGACAAACATAAAATAAAAACCCATTAAAATGAGAAAGTACCGAGAAATGGGACACAGGAATATTTAAAATGTCTTGTATACATGTCGGATCTTTTAGTAAAATCTGATGTGAAATCTGCTAATCCCAATTCCAGATCCTGCATTCGAGATTCTTGTTATTGGAGAAGGGAGTTTTCTGATTGAGGTCATAAAGTCCAAGGTAAATAACGTAAAGATGAAAAGGAATTTAAGATTTTCTAGTTTAAGTTTGGAACAATATTTTTAGACATAACTAAACACTATGCATTTTAATTGTCTTGAAATTATGAAATTTTCAATTTGAATGAAAAACCGATGTATATAAAAATATATAATACCTTCCGGAAACAATGATTTTTTCTAAAATTAATTTGTTCAAGCCCTCACTTTTTGATATCTTTTAGCTTGTTTTAAACTACCTTGAGAATGATTCAAGCTCTAAATCAACGCACGTTAGCTCTCGTAATAAAAATATAAGTTTAAAAGTTGTCAGCAAATATTTTTTTTCAATAGTGCTTTTGGGATTTCTGAAAAAAAAAATCCCTTGCTCTATAAAAATCACGTTTAGCAAGTATCATTAATTATTATCATTCCTAATATTTGTTTAAAATAAAATAAAACTTTTTATAATCAAATATTTTAATCATTTCTTTATTGTAACAGCTTGTGTACTTTGAAAAGGATAGCTTTAATTATTTTTCTCATTTCCATTTTTCATTTCCATATATCAATCATACAAAAAGAATAATTTAAAAAGAATAAAAAAAGAACAATTCCAAATCTTTTCGATCTTAATGGGAATATCTGAACGTTTAGACTCATTTGCTTCCTGTCTGAAGTCAATGCCAGTCAATTCCAAAATAAAATACGAAAGTAATTGTTCATTAAAAACTCATTAAAGTATAATTAATTGACAGAAGCCAAAAACTGTTTCAGAGTTGTGTTTTAAAAATTGCCGAGTTTGAATATCATTTTAGAAATTTCTGAATGCTCTCTGCATTTATTTCTGACGATACTCACTTAAATATCTTAAGGTGAAACATACTTTATTTAAGTGTTAAAGATTCGATCAGAAATGATTTTAAACCATGATGGAACAGTAATACTGGAAGAATAATTTTGAATAAGGGTGAAGAAAAATATCACTACTATTGATGCAAAATGAAAAATCATACTGTAAAAATGAAAATTTAGGAGAACTATTTGTTATATATTTTATATTTTTTTCATGCTTTAGTCGTTTAAATATTACATACTTATTTTTAAATGCACCACATTGTACAATTATGATTATGATTTTCTTTGAATTAATAATTGCGTCAGTTATTTTTATTGTACGTAATTAGAATTATAAATTGTATTTTTTTTTACTTTTAATTTGGATAGAAAAATTAGATTTAATTTTCCGTTGCTTTTATAAACCTATTATATAAATAAGAATTGTCCATTCAGATTTAGAAATCCTTTAATAAATCATACGATTAACATTAGCATTAGCGGGTGCTATAAAGCAATTCCCCATGCACTTTTCGGGGGAAATGAAAAGATGTGTTACGTACGTTTCCAGACCTCAAAGAAATAAGAACAAAAAAGTTGTAAATAATGTAAATACCAAAGTCTTATATCACAAAACATTTGCTCACTTTGACCTTATTGACGTCACAGATGACTTTTGAATTTCTTAGAGGACTAGAAGATATGTTTGTCATTTACGACTTTATGAAACAATGTTCATTTTTTACTTTAATATTTAAAAAAAACATTATTTGAACTCACTTGGCAATTTATCAGTTTAAAATGTTACCTATTTTTATTCATGATGTGAAATTTAGGAGTTCTGAAATCTTACAAGTTATCACGTAATGGTCCCTAATAATACTTTGAAGGATTTTAAAGAGTACTGAATTAGAAAGATTTATTCTTTTTGTGATGAGATCTATGATGGCGTGATCTCTGATCAGAATCCCTTTGTTAGGAGATATCATATATAAATAGAGACTAGCTTCTGCCCCAACGCCAAAGGAATGAACGACAAGTTCAAGAATGGTTTGGATTCATTTCTACGCTGCAACAAATTCTCCCTCAAAGATTCGAGATCTTATACTACTCATCAATATGAAATCAGTTGCAACAGTGAAGTATGCTGAAGGAAAAAAAAACATTTTAGCTTTATGATATTTTTTGGCTGGCAAATATTCTGTAAAATGCGTCAGAATAAAATTGTTGAATTTAAAGTACATTGTTCCATCGAGCGATTCTTTGGAAACAGAGTTACCAAATTTGACAAATTTATTGTATAATAAAGGTTAAATAAAAAAGGACTTAAAAAAAGTTTTTTTTTATTAATTTAAATTTTAATGTTCAATGCATTAATTAAATTACAATGCATATAATTATACAAAAATCATCCTTATATCAAATTAAATTTCCGGCTACACTAATATGGATTCCTTGCAGATTCCTTTCAAATTTTATTATTAATTTCAAAATAAATTTTCTAAAAAACTTTTATTTGTTGTAATTAAATTCAAATCAGTTTTGTTGTTTTTTCAGATTTTTTTCACTCGTATCTGAATAATAAAGTTATTATTAATTAAGTTTTAGTTTGGCGTTTCTTATATATAATGCGTGATGTTAAAATTGTCACATAAGAATGCAAACTGAAATGCAATGGCACCATTATATATATTTAGAAATATATATTCCATTATATATGCTCAGTTTTATTACGTAGAAATTAATTATATTAATTTCTACGATGTTTGAAATGCTGAGTTTGAATTTCATTTGTTTTCTTCCCATAACATTCCCCAGAAGTAACTTCTACATTTTCTCTCTATCGTTGTAAGACGGAAATCTGTTTGCAAAACAAATTTTAAAATGCCACTGAGAATGGCAACGCATAAGTTTTCCAGCCTCCATAGAAACCCCAGACGTATTTAAGTAGACATGAAACTGAGTGGGAAGTCAAACGTCTGCTGTCTCACTTATCTGAAACTTGCAGACATTGTAATTAATCAAACTAATTTTTCCTTTTTTAGCGTTTATTAGGCAAGTTCTGAAGATAATTTGCGTGCTTTGCTGCTTGCATATTCAATGCTTGTTTCCGAGATAAATGTGTTTTTATTGATTTATGATTTCTTCAAACTTTTAAGAAATTTTAATTTCCAGCTTTATTCTTTTATTTAGTTAGTTAAAGCATTTCACTATGCAATCTCTTTGTACACAGGTATCTTAATTTTTAAAATGGTCTTTAACTGTTTTTTTTTTTGTTATATTCAATAATCACACTGCAATGTTAAAAAAATAGATACTACTTCAACTACTATTATCTAAATGTCTATCTTGAGATAAAGTGAAAGCAGCTATTCCACGGAGTATTTGTATGGGAGTTTGTCTATGATTAGTTGCTCTACAAGTCCGAATATTCTCATCCTGATTATAAGGAAATGTTGAAAGGTCTTGGTACATCCATTCCAATAGCGGAATATAATTGCAATAAATAAGCTTTGAATGTTTATAGTTAAGGAAAATAGTTGAATGTTATATTTGAGATTATAATCTCAGTTTACTGTTGTCTCAGTTATCTTCATTCAATCTAATTCCCTTCCGGAAAGAAGAAAGAGGTATACCTTCACGCCTGCGTACACGAGAGTGTACAAACACACGGAAATGGGTGATTTTTCCTTCTAATTTCAATTAAAAATTCATATAAAAGCATTACTGCCAATAATCACATAGTTTATTATGATTGATAGAATATGAATATGCTATTATGAACATTTAAATAAATAACTATAATAATTAGATTCAAAATATGACATACATTTCCTTAGAAATATTCAAAACATAGAGAATATTAGAAAACCATTTAAAAAATACTTAATTATATTTAAAGTGTTTGATGTTTATGATACATTTCAAAAAATATATCAAGGAAAGGCCTTAAGTTGAATATTTTACAATAAAGTAACATTGATTTCATTCTTATAAAGAACTATCATATTTCATCGAGCTCATTCATTTAGTAACCTCACACTCGCTAAAATAGTTAATAGTTAAATAG